>PVJD01001090.1:0-305973 GCA_004026545.1 Mormoops blainvillei | reverse complement strand
CGATGGGCCCTTTATGCATGTTTCTTGATAGCCCCTCCCCTCCCTTTCGCCTGTCATCCCCCTCCCTCCTCCCCTCTGGTTTCTTTGATGTCCCTACTTTAGCTTAAAAGTCCATGCAGATTTTATATTCTACTACCATATATAATATCTGTGTTTGTCTCATAAAAATAATGCCTTAAGCCATCATATAATGACATCTGTGTTCACCTCATACAGAAAATGTCTTCAGTCACTTTCCAGCTAATTTAAAGACAGGAAGGGTGCCCTTCCTGTCCTTTAGGAAAACTGGTATGCCAGGTAGATGTGTCGAGTTTACCTTGTGGCTTTAGCTTCCCATTCACACAATCTTAACCCTTCAGGCAGAACAGAAGGCTCAGTCTGAGAGGTAAAACATTTCATTGTTGGCATTCAAAAAAATTGACATTTATGGGTTCGATCTTTCTCAAAAGAACCTGAAGATTCATGATGCATAGAATTCTTTAGTTTTGCTGGGGCCTGAATTAGACTTGTAAGCATGTGTTTCTAGGCTAGTGGTTGGAAGCAAGTCCCTTAGACAGGGAGGGGGGCCTGGCCAGGAGCCCAGCCTGCAGATCCTAACTTGGCCTCCTTATTCTCTAGCTGCTGGGCTCTCAATTGTTGCGTAGGGACACTCGACAAGGTCAAAGCCCTACCATATATCCTCCCAACTGTCTCTTGACATTTAATAAATATCTCTAAGCTAGGGATTTGGCTTGTACCCCAATGCTATCATTAGATTCATGTCCCACTCATATCCAAAACCCTGCCATGACTTCCTATCACACTGAGAACAAAATCCAAACTCTCCACCATGGCCTATAAGCTCTTATGTGATCTGGCGCCTGCTCACCTCTCTCACTTCATTCCCTGGCATTCTTTTCTCTGAGCACTGGGCTTTATTCCCTGCTGTTCCCAGAACAGGCCGCGGTGCTCCCACACGCCTGGCTTTGCACTGGCCACCCACTGCACTCATGACTTTCTTCCGCATTTCCCTCAGAGCTCTCCTCATTGCCCCTTCTCTTTCCCTGACCACCTTCTCAGAAGAAAAGCATCCCTAGCGCCCTGAAGCCTCTTATTCTGCTTTCCTTTTTATAGTTCTTGTCTCCCTCTGACTTTGTATAAGGTATTTAGTATTTATTTGTTTACTGTTGGCCTCCCTGACTTAGCAGGCACCCACCTGGGAGACAGAAATCTTGTCTCTGCTGTAGAGATAGTCAGTGAGCATCTGGAAGCTACATGAACGCTCACTTCCGCTGAAATTGAATTGCTCTGGGTCATGCCGCCACAGGCTTGCCTGCCAAAAGTGACCCAAAACACAAAGACAATCCACTCGGAACCCACCTGAGGCATTGAAGCAGTACGTGTCATACTGGGAGGTGTTAGAGGTGAGGATGTACACCCCTGTGTTGTTTGCAGCACAGATAGAGTTGGGGTGGATCCGGGGAATCACCACGTGCCCTTCTATGAACCCGTACCTGCAAAAGAAACACCAGTGTTATCCCCCTGCAGGGCTGTGACAGGTATTTCATCCCATCCCATCAAAGGACATGTCATGCAGTGCAACGCTTCATTCGACTCACCCCGAGGTGGGGGCGTTAGAGGTTTCAACCACTGCGTTATGTAAAATCCAAAAATAGTAGCAGAGGAAGAGTGAAAGGGATCAACAGGCTGACAGAGACAAAGTAATTTCATGGAGGGCTCTATGAGAGCTTTTTTTAAAAAAAAAAGAGAGATCAATGAAATAAAAAGTTTGTTGCAAATAAAAGTTGTGGTCGTCAGCTTGAAGAAGAAGAAGGAAACCCAAGTCATAGAAGAGAAAAGAATGACCACGTGATGGTGTGAGACTCACTCTGGCTCCCCAGTACCTTCGCATTTTCCACAAAGTACTTAAAATGACCAGCTCCTATGAGACAGCACTAGGTGGCTCTTCATTTTAGCCCTCAAACGTCAAACCTGCCTTATTTCCCATCCCGAAACGTCTCTCCCTGCCTCGCCTGTTCCCGTGACTCCTTCATTCCAGATTCCATCACTCTAAACATGAAGCCTTATTTATATGCCAGATATGAGAGCGTTTTGCCTCATGAGTGTCCCAGGTATAATTGCATTGCCAGTGGAAGTAAACCGATCATCATTGAAATAGGTGTAACAGTGAATAATAAGTAGATAGCAATGCCTCATTTAGCTTAGGAATTTTCCCGAAGCAGCACTGCCAGGTATATACTTAAGCCTCTCTGTCCCACCAACGTGTTTCTGGGAGCATGTTGGAACTGGAAGCCCTTTCAGATACAATACACGGCACCGAGCCTCTTCTATGAGTATCACAGTGGATAAAGACTCACTGCACAATGTCTCTGGAATATAAATGCCTCAAAAAAAAAAAAAAAAGAGAGAGATGGGCTGAGAAAATACTACTTGCAAGGGACAAGGTGGTAGCAGGGGACGGGCAGAGAGAGAGAAGCTAAATCCAGTAGGTTTCTGAAAAATGCAAAGCTGGCTAAAATGCACAATCCTTTTAATCTCTCCTGACAGTAGCAACAAAAGTGCATTGCCCTGCAAAACCCATGGAAATGGCTGTGAGTTTGAAATTTCGAAGCACGAGAACTCATTAATGTCTATGTTGCAACTGTAGCTTGCATGACTAATCCCTCATCTTAACCAACAGTCTGGTTTCTCCAAAGACTACTTAGCTTGGTGGGGGGAGGGGTGACAATTACATGTTAGTAAGTACCATATATCTGAGAATTGCTACTAATCAGGGTGGGGCAGACAGGAGAGAGTAGCTGCTAAGGTTCTATCATAGCCTGAGATTCTGCCATCTGTCCTATGACAGATAGCTGATTCATAGTTACGAGTGAAATTATGGAAATGAGTTTTGCAACACATAATACCAGCTATGGAGGTGACAATAGGTTTCTTTGGCATAGTTCTTCTTTTCCTTTTTTTAAAAAATAATAATACTCCTTGGCGAGCCTACACTCCATCCCACCCTTACTGCGTGTATCAAGTCTGTATAACACTGACAATCTAGATTTTGGAAGCTACATTCTCTTTGTAAATTATTCCTGAGTTTTGCCACATTAGGTTGATGGTCAGTTTTGTGTGCCACGCTGTACGTGAGTTGGGATATTAAAATTTATATGTTTGTGCACCGCATGAGTAGGTTGCTGGTCACAGGAAGAAAAGAAATACTCAGCCAATCCATGCATCATACTTGCATCTCCCTTTTGCTCTCAGTCCTTCTGCAGGGTTTGGTCATTAAAATCTTGTTCCGGGTTCCGATGAAGCAGGACCTGAATCTGGACTCCTCCCCCTGCAAGTGATGTGGCCCACAGCGAGCTGTGGGACTTCTCTAAGCTTCGCTTGCTTCATCCATAAGTGGGGTAATATAATCAACCGTGGTACCGTTCGAGGGTTAAGTAAGGGTTGTAAGCAAGTGCCCAGCATCCATGTGCTTGATGATTGGCCAGTGGAAAGAGTAAGAACTTCCCTTTTATCAGCATATGGGAAAACTTCTATATTTTGTAACTATGCCTTGCTTGCATTTCACAATCAAACTTCAGCCTACTAAACTCACGTTCTTACTGACCTAGTCCAGGTGATAGTTAAATGATTAGCCTTGGAAATAGAATTAATGAATCTGCCAACAGGCCTTCCTTCATTGCAGATTACAGCTCAGGGTGCTACCAGGGCTAGCTCCCTTTCGCTGATCTTTTTGTGTTCTCGCAGACAGAGCTCTGAACACATACAAATGTCTTATACAGCAGCTCTTTGTTTTAGAGCAATGCTAAGCAATAGAACTTTCGGTTATTATGCAAACGGTCTATAATCGATGTTGCCTCATACAGGAGCCACTAGCCATTTGTGGCTAGTTGAAATGTAGCTACTGTGCCTTGGAAGAATCAAGGTTTCAATTTCACTTAATTAAGGGTAGATCACCACGTATGACCAGTGGCTACCATAGTTGGCCTCAAGATTTTCGTTTTCCTTTTCAGCAAGAGCCTCAGCTACCGCTCACGAAGTCGGTGCCTCACTCTCTAACCAAGGATGGGGGTTAGATGTATTTAATGTTCCTAATGACATTACACTGCAAAAGCACAGAGGGGATAGTGGCGGGCTGGGATGGAAACTTAGCAGTTAGTTGCTCAGATGCCTCCGAGAGCTTCCAGTGAAAACAAACCAAACCACACACTTCGCTGCGGTTGTCACCCCTGCTTGCTCTTAAAGGACACCACGCACCCCAGGGCCATCGGAAACAAGACAAAACAAAACCAAACAAGTCCACTGCCTGCTGCGATCCTCCAGCGGGAGGGTTTGAGCACAGCTCCCGGGCAGCCCGCGATGTCCACAGAAGCTCGCAGGAGGCGGTCCTGAGCCCCTGCCATCGCTTCCCAATCACCAGTAATTTGTCTTAATAATTTTCACGGTCACCCTTTTTTTAACCCTCTCAAGTCAAAGCAATATAGAAGAGAATCAGGGAACAAACAGAAAGAATGAGAGCAAGAGAGAGAGAGAGAGAGCAAGACAGAAAGAGAGAGAGACAGCTGTTTGAAAAATCCGCTTTATGCCAAGTCTGCAGGGCCAAGACTCCAGGCACTTATTTATTTTAAACACTGTTATTTGGCATACGTTTTCTTGTGGTTCCGACAATAATCTTGCACGTTTTCTTCAAAGCCAGGAGAGCACTTTGGGGAACCACTTCAGGCAGGAAGATTCCAGCAGCTTACCCTTAATGGCCTCCTCTGGGCAACCCTGCTACTATTCACAAGGTGTCTTTAGAAGGTTTTAAATTTTGGTTGCCATGTAGCTTCCAGGTTGACTAGGCCAAATTAATAGGTTGGGCCAACAGGCAATCATCCAATCAGCTATCAGGGAGGAGCTGTCCCAATGCTAAGCCCCGCCCCCGAGGTACCTACAGTCGGCGGACCGGGGCTGGTCTCTCACCTGCAAGTCTCAAACCCAGCTTTCAAGGCTTCCTCCATCTGGGCCATGGTGGGCAGGGTGCAATTGAAAGCCTTGCAGAGGTCAGCGGCCTCCGTCCGTGAGATGCTGTAGCGACCATTTTTCTCCACATGGAATACACCTGAGTACCGGCAGGTTATATTCAAATCTGTGGGGTTGAAAAGAAATGTTAAGATTCTTTTGCATAAATAATTTGGAAAGGGTAAGAAGTTTGTTTTTGAACAGCCTCATTAAAAAGCCAAATAAACTTCTCTACTGGCCAGAGCCTTGGGTAGTTACTCCAACATTCCAAAGCACCATTACTTTAAACTCAAACCTGGGATAAGACACAGTAAAACTGCATCACTCTTACTTTGTCTCCATTCATTGCTGCCCAACAAAGTTTTTTAAAAAGTATATGATTGGGAGCGCTCCTAACCACTTTGGGTTTGGTGCTGTCCAATTGAAATTGATTTTTGCTCAAATAAACTCTTAAAATTTTTAGTAAGCACCAGTTTTTCTGTTAGCACCGGTGACATCGCAAAATGGTACAGCCACAACAAAACTAAGCATTCTCTTACTACATGATTCAACAATAACACTCCTTGGTCCTTGCCCAAAGGAGCTGAGAACTCAGGTCCACACAGAAACCTACATACAAATGTTTACAGTAGCTTTACTCATAATCGCCAAAATTTGGAAGCAACCACAGTATCTCTCAGTAGGTAAATGAATAAATTAAAAGGAGAAAAGAAAAAATTAAAGGCATATGATTTATTTCTGATTAGTAAAACAATACAAACTTGTAGAAACCTCACAAAATTGTGGAAAGTAATGAAAGAAAAGCAAGTCCATCACTAAGAAACTACAGCTAACATTTTAAACATTTTGCTGTATCTTCTTTCAGTTTGTTTTCTGAGTGTCTGTACGTTTGTTTCTAGTTAAAATGATACTAAATATCCAGTTTTAGATTTGAGAGCCTTTTTCCCCCTTAACCTTATATTACGAGCATTTTCCCATAATCATGTGGTGTTGCTCCCTTGCCTATAACCTCCAGTGGCTTCTGGTTGCACCCAGAATAAATGTCCTTATCACGGCTGATAAGATCTACATGATCTGGGTGCTATCTCCCTCTCTAGCCTTAAGTAGCTCATTCTGCTCCCGAAACAAAGCTTCCCTTCAGTTCCTTTGGGCATTCTGAGCTCCTTCCCACCTTAGAACGTTTATATCTGCCTTTCCCTCTGTCTGGAAATGTTCTGTCCTCGATTATCACATTCTTGTTTGTTAACTCCACATCACCTCCTATTAGAGTCCTCCCCTGAACACTCTCAGCCAACTTGCAGTGTCTCCCTCATCTCACCTTGCATTAGCACCTCCAACAGCAACTTATTTATTTATTTATGCATTTAGATATTATTCATCTGCCCTTTTGGGGAGACAACTCCCAAACAAGCAAAGGCCTTTTAGTGGTTTACAGCTGTTTTCTAATGCTCGCCACAATACCTGACGGAGAGGAGAGGCTCAACAAATATTGTTGAATAAATAAATGACTCATTGAAATTTCTTGAAAAACATTCTTTAACATCTTGAGAGATAGATCCAAGGCCTGTTGTTCTCTCCCAAGAGTTCACGGCATTTGACATGAAGCCTAACTGCTATCCACTAGTGAAAGAGTGATTTAATTGAAGGACTTGTGTGAGTTTTGCAGACATTATTCTGAAATCTCAATAAGGAGATGAAGAATCCTCTGATTCTATAGACTCTTCTGTAACAATCTCAAAAGTCTTAAAAGGCCTTAATTGAAAACTCTCTTGTTTTTTTTTTTCTTTTTTTTTCTGGGACTGTATTATCTCCAGTTTGCACTTGAGTAAGTTCCAACACAGGAAGGTTAAATTATTCAAACTGTCCTGGTGAAGCCTAATCCCTCCTGAGCACTACCTTGAGCCTCAAAGACAGTCCTTCTCTAAGGACGCTTACCGACAGTTCCTTGGGGCCTGCGCATCACATGGTGGACCATGTGCCAGGCCGGGCATCACTTTGTTAGTTGTGGGCCAGATCAAGATTCGGACAGAGCTGGCTTTGCTCAAACTCTCCTGTGGGCAGGTCCGGAGGCAGTCAGGAAGATTCCGCTTATTTATCAAGAAGAAAATTGAGACTCAGAGAACTGAGTTGCCCAAGGAAATGAGGATTTCTGTCCAAAGCCTGTAAGCACCTTCCAGAATCTCAGGTGCTTTGTTCTACAGTTCTGAGCCAATAGCCCAGGTACTGGAAACCTGTTACTGCACTGTTCCTGGGTACCCCGAACCTTTAGGATTCTGTGTTGCATCAGCTTCCAAGAACCCTAAGAAGTGAATTTAATGTACGTAGGTACATATTATTTATAGATAGAAAAAAAATTAAAGCTCAGAAAAATCAAACGACTTTCTAAGGTTGCCCAGCTATTAAGCGGCAGAGGTGGAATTTCATCTTAGGTCTGTTTAATGCCAAACCCACGTTCCAAACCACTTTGCTATTTGCCCTAGGTTCCTTTTGTATTATTAGAGCAAGATTTCACTCCAAAGGAGAGAGGTCCGCCTAACCTACTGTGACATAGAACAAAGAGAGGGTCAGTGTTATTGGGTTGCACAGGCAACAACTGCTTTCTGCTTTCTGAGGAGGAAGCAGGTTCCAACCAGAAGAAAACAGTGCCGGACGAGTGCAAAATGAGATGTCAAACTTCTGTATGCTCTTTCTTAACTCAACGTGGTAAAAGAAAAAATGAGAACTGGAAAGACATCAGCCAATGCCAACTAATTTTCTTTTCTTTTGTTTGTCTCATTAGCATGTAGGTGCTTTAAAAAAGCATCCGAAGTAGGTGAGATGGAGAAAATGTGTTTTCGTGTGAGATTAATTCCTTTTGGGGCAGAATGGTGTGCTTCCTGGGCCAGTCACCCAGCATGTGGCTGATGAAGCAAGGAGATCACAGAGGAGGGAAGCGCACAAGGCCGTTTTGAAATACTTTGTTTTTACTGACATTTTCAGCTTTGACTTCTGGCGGCCAATCTTAGCACAGGGAAACTGTCACTCTGGGTGGCAGGCCTTCTGGGGTGGCAGCCCATGCAGGGCTCTGCTTGTCTAGCCTACGAAAGAAAAACAAAGCCTCCCGATCTCCTTCTTGCAGGTGAGGCTATTAGGGGAGCGCCTTCCGCAGAGAGCAGGACAGGCCAGCTGCCTGTCAGTGCTCAGCCAGGTGGCTGCTGTCACTCCCAGGTTAAAAACAAAGTCAGAGGCATGGACGGTGGCTTGGTGCTCAAGGGCAGTTCCTGTCTTATTAAAATTAACTCTAGTTTGCTACCTGGGGCATAGATATGCAAATACAATAGAAACCAATTCAGGCTGAGACTTTTGAATAAAAGCCGTTGTGCCACAGTCAACATAACTTTATAGACGATGCATGCGTGTATGTTGTGAGTGTGTCCATATGGTATATGCAAGTAGTAGTGTGTGGTTGTGTGGGCTCTGCTCAGCCAAGAGAGGAGGAAATAGATAAACCCATCCTTCAGCCTTCCTAGACTTCAAGGTTTAAACAGGGCCTGACACACGGTAGGTGTCGGCCAAGGGCTGCCAAATGAATGAAGAAATTCTGTGCAATGTGAAAATTCCACAGCATGTATTTATCTTAATCTCGTGGAAAAGGTGAACCTCCTAATCCTATGGCATTCAGCCAGCTACAATCGCAAAGATGGCATTAAAACTTCATTTCAGGTGAACTGTCCCGTGAGTGTTCACAATTCCTTCCTTCTGGGCCCCTTGTACCTTAAAAAGGACTGAGCCTTCAGGGCTGTGTATCCTTCAAGTCCTGATAACGTATGATGACTTTCCAATGGGCTTCCTTAACACTACTGCAAACTGAATTATTACCCAAAGGGAATAATACCAATGGCACTAATAGTAGCTAATACATATTGTGCACTTATTACATATGTGCCAGGCACTATTCTAAGCACTTCACAAGGAGCAATTCATTTTACCCTTACAACAACCCTATGAAATGGGTAATATTATTATCTTCACTTTCCAGATACAGAAACTGAGAAACAGAGAGGGGAAGAAACATGCCCGTGTTCCAAGAGCTAATAATGATGGAGCCAGGATTCAAATCCAGCCAGTCTGGCACGAAGAGTCCATAGGTTTATCCACTATACTACACCTAACACCAAATTAAGTAACTTTTATGACTTCTCAACATCCACAATGTATAGCTGCCGATATTTGCAAAGTTAGAGCAAGGCTGAGGTGTGAGTAGCCATGGACTACAGATCACTGGAGAGCACCGGTGTCTATGGTCATGGTATTGGCCACACTGCAAACGCCAGCAGACATGCAGGAGTCCCAAGATGTCTATATGCCTCTCCCGAGAAACATAGGCCCCTGTGATGAGGGATCTGCTGTGATTCAAGAGGCTAATAGCAACTGGCTGATGTGTCTTTCAAACAAGTCTTTCCAATTGGAAAAAAATCAAGAACGTTTTCCGCTGAGCTCTCTGGTCTCCAATAAATCTCCTGTATCAATAATAAATGAACTGTCCAAGTTCCTCCCTCTGAGAGACCCAACGGGCAACGCCAGCCATTTAAGGCCACTTTTAGATTCAGGGTAGAGCCTCTCTGGAGGGAGAAATGCCACCCCGAACATTAGGGTTGCCCAGAAGACAAAGGGACCACAGGGCCCAGCACCCGGGGCAGTTTTCACCCACATGGGAAGAGGTCTATCACCGTGACCTCTTAGAAAGATTTTCTAAAAAGGAGCTCTCCAAGAGAGTGTCTTATTGTTTAACCTACTCTGGCACCAAACTCACATGAAGGTTGGCACACTAGCTCAGGGTTCTAACCTCTGTGCTGTGTTGCCAATTATGGCAGGTTCTGGGTAAATCCATTCTTGCTTGGATAAACCAAGACACCATTAATCTTTACTTTTCACTAAGCCTCATAGCAAGGAAAATAGACCTGTCTAGTGAAATTACTCCGGCCCATTTCAAAACTTTGCCTACATTACAGGGCTTGAGGTGAACAGCTTCTTGGTTTGCCCCAGTTGTTTTCTAAGTAGTGGAAAATCCCGAGGTCTGCTGGGATGAGAGCACTGTGAGATTTTCACCCAATCCACCATTACCTACATCTTCCCAAGCTTTCCTGGGAAGGGAGCGGGGGTGGAGGTGTGGCATTACACAGCTGGCTAGCAATGAAGGTTTTCAACCTGGAATCTACAACTTGCTCTTCAGGGGGCTTATGAGCCTGTGAAATTGTATGCAAGATTTTGTGTGTAGTATATGATGTGTGCGTGCATGCCTGTGTGTGCATGTGTGTGTGTAGGTGTTTTAGAACAATAGCCCTGGGTTTCATCAATTTCTCCAAGAAGCCTGTGACACGAACACATAAAGAATTCCAAGGATTATTATCTCCAAGGTCTCCTCAGTAACGAAATTCCAGGATTCTGAAATTTTGGAACTTCCCTATGGGCTTCATGACAGCAAAGACTATGTCTCTCCATCATCACTGTGTCCCCGGTACCCAGCATAGTACTGCACAAAGGAGGCACATGTTGAATGAATGAATGAATGAATATTTTCTTTCTCCTCCTGCACCGACAGGACAAGCAGACTTGTGGGGTGCAAAAAGAGCATCTCTCGGCTCCATTCCCCACATCATGTCTGAAGAATTGCCAGCTGGGACTTGCTGAAAATTCCCTACAAGACACTTAAAATGTCACTTTAACCGGAAACATTTGCTTCTGAGAAACTTTGCTGTTTTCCCCGGAAACAAAGGTTCAGGCCTGACTGGTATGGCTCAGTTGGCTGAGTGTCATCCCATAAAGCGAAAGGTCACCGGTTCGATTCCCAGTCAGGGCACGTGTCTGGGTGGCAGGTTTGGTCCCCAAGCTGGGGCACATGCAAGAGGCGACTGATCGATGTTTCTCTCACATGGATATTTCTCTCCGTGTCTTTCTCCTTCCCTTCCCCTCTCTCTAAAAATAAATAAACTCTTTAAAAAAAACCAAAAAACAAAAAAAAACCAGTGTCTCTGAGACCAGCTTTTGGTTTTGTAACTGGCCTTGTCTGTCTGAATTTCATAAACATCATCTCCGTGATGGGCACATTCCTGAGGCCAGATGTCCTGAGAGAGGACGCCAGTCATAGTGGGTCTCACGTGAGGACCACCAGAAGAAAATCTGCCATCACACTGTGCCCAGAGACCCTCAGTTCTACCAACCAGACTTCTCCAGTTGGTCCAAAAGGAATTAATTTATTTTCCAACACGAGCCACCCAGATGTCCTCGGTCCCTATTTGTCATCTCAGGAGGGATGTGGCAGAGTTAGATTTTTCCTACTGATTTGGTCCCAGAGGAGATTATTTGTCTGGGGAAGCTGTTTTTGTTTTTGTTTTTTTTAAAGATGGGAATAAAGCCAGTTCCTGTGACTGAATGACTTGTGCTGTTCCCGCCCCCACGAGTAACAGTGAGCACTTGCCCAGCACCTGCTCTGGGCCGTATGAGGTTTTCAACATTTCACATGTAAGAATTCATTTCATTCCTACGACAACACTATGTGGCAGACACTTTTATTTTCTCCATTTTACACAGGAGGTAACTGATTTGTTAAGAAGACACGAGTAAATTGAGCTAGTAAGCTGTGGACTGGATTTCAGACTGGGCAGTCCGGCTGATCACCTTGCAGTGTTAAGTTGGGCACGGGACAGTTGCTAAAACTATAGGAAATCCACTTTTTTTCCAGGTTTTTAAAGTGTGGAAAGGTGAGCATTAAAAGAGAGCTCTGGTGAGAGGAATTTGAGCTTACTGAATATTATTTTAAGATTATAGTTCTCTTGAATCCTGACAATAAGGCTTGAAAGGGCAGGGCCCTTTGCCTAAGAACTTGGTAAGGCTTCAGGGGAAAGCCTTCACTGATGGCACTTCTACCCTCTCCCTGGGAAGAAGAGTCCATGTTCTCCATGGTCACTGGCTCTCCCCAACAATGGGCTGGCTACCTCTTTTTGATTCTACCTGTGCTCTTTCCACGATCTCCTTGGGAACTGAGAATCCAACCCAAGCTACGGCTCGGACCTCCTTTACCCTTTATAACCTAGGGCCCAGGCCAAGGTCAAGCAGAGGGAACAGAAGACCCGGGACTCAGGGTTGGCTCAGGGCTGGGAAGCCCGACCACAGGCTGTCCTTGTGACACTATAAGATGTCTGCTGCCCCGCCTGAAATCCCAACAGACCAAGCTAAGACGCCGGGCCAATCTAGCTGGGGCAGACCCTTCAGGTTGACTGCACCCGACTGGATGGAGCTCCTGGGAGTCTGTCATATGCAAGCCTCTTGGGCAATGGCAGCCAAAAGCCCCAGTGGGTTCTCTACTTTTCAAAACATTGTCTAGCATTTATCATGAAATAGCCAGCATTCTGTTTCCGTCTTCCGGAAATTTCCAGAATGCTGAGCTCATGTCTGAAAAAGATTATACAACTCACAAACCTAACTGAACTGATTCTCACTCAAAGTAGGAAAAGAAAGGTCAATTTTTAAATGGCATCATTACTAACTGGATCATCTATGTTTAAAGCCAGGAGGGACAACAGACATCTTCTAATCCAATTCTCTAGAAATACAATAGAAAAAAAATACAGAATGACTGAATACGGTCCCCCAGCCAGTTATGAGAAAAGGAGGACCTCAGGGGTTTATAATTGCTGGATTTCTGACTCCTAGATCAGTGCTTTTATACTGAACTGCTTTTATAAGAGGTCTGAGCAACACATCCCCAATGAAGTCATAATCCACTATAGTTTTTATTGAATTTATTGGAGTGACACTGGTTAACAAAATTATACAGGTTTCAGGTATGCAATTCTACAGCACATCATCAGTATATTATATTGTGTGCTAACTACCCCAAGGCTCCCTCCATCACTAAGGATCCACCCTTTACCCTCCACCACCTCCCCCCTCTCTTCCCCCCAGCAATCACCACACTGTTGTCTATGTCCATGAGATTTTTCTTTTTTTTTCTTTTTTGCTCAATCTCTCCAACTTACCCCTGCCTTCCCCCCACAACGAAATCTCTTCCAACAACTGTGAGCCAGCTCTCTATCTATGAGCCTGTCTCTACTTGGCTTGTTAATTCATTTTGTTCATTAGAGTCCCATATGAGTGAAATCATGCAATACTTGTCTTTTTCTGACTGGCTTATTTCACTTAGCACAATATTCTCCAGGTCTATCAAAATAGACCTGGATAAGGTCTGCAATGATGTTGCAGAAGGTAAGATGTCCTTTTTTTATCCACTTATCTACTGATGGAGACTTGGGTTACTTCCAAATCTTGGCTATTGTAAATAATGCTGGAATGAACATTGGGCTGCATATGTTCTTTCAAATTAGTGTTTTGGGTTTCTTTGGCTATATTCCCAGGAGCAGAATCACTGGGTCATAGGGCAGATCCATTTTTAACTTTTTGAGGAAACTCCACACTGCTTTCCACAGTGGCTACACCAGTCTGCATTCCCACCAACAGTGCAAAAGCATTCTCCTTTCTCCACATCTTCATCAGCACTTGCTGTTTGTTGATTTATTGATGATGGCCATTCTGATAGGTGTGAGGAGATATCTCATTGTGGTGTTAATTTGCATCTCTCTGATAATTAGTGACACTGAACATCTTTTCACATGTCTTTGGGCCATCTGTATGTCCCCTTTGGAGAAGTGTCTATTCAGGTTCTCTGATCATTTTCTTAAGGGATCGTTTTTTTTTTTAGTGTTGAGCTTCATAAGTTCTTTATAAATTTTGGATATTAACCTCTTATCAGATATATTGGCAAATATGTTCTCTCATTCATTCGGTTGTCTTTTTATCTTGCTGGTGGTTTCCTTTGCTGTGCAAAAAATTGTTAGTTTGATACAGTCCCATTTGTTTATTTTTTCTTTTGTTTCCCTTGCCAGAGGCCATGTTTCAGAAAAAAAATACTGCTACAATTCTACTGCCCAGGCTTCTTCTAGGACTGTTATGGCTTCGAGTCTAACATTTATGCCTTTAGTCCATTTTGATTTTATTCTTGTGTAGGGTGTAAGAAAGTGGTCTAGTTTCATTTTTATGCATGTATCTCTCCAATTTTCCCAACACCATTTATTGAATAGACTATCTTTACCCCATTGTATGTGTTTGCCTCCTTTGTCAAATATTAATTGACTATAAAAATGTGGGTTTGTTTCTGGGCTCTTTATTCTGTTCCATTGATCTATATGCCTGTTCTTATGCCATAATCCACTGTCATAATGAGACATAAAGAGACATTCTGTTCTTCATTTCTTTGATTGTTTGATGTCTTTGAGGCCCAGAAGTTTCCATCTGGGAGTCTTTCTAGCTATTACAGCCCCTGTTGGCACCCAGGCCTGCCCGTCCAAAAGGCTGGCAGGCCTTCTTGCCGCTCCCACGTCACTCACCTCCATCCCCTGATGCCCATGTGATGGGCGCCTGGTGAAAGGCTCTATTGTTCAGCATCCACTTCTGAATGAGGCCAAAATCACACTCAGTGGCCGAATCGCCTTTGGCCGCCCAGGGCAGACTATGAGTCTTGAGTGACTCAGCCTCTCCCGGAATTGCCCCGGAGGTGGGTAAGGGTTTAATGAGCAGAGAAAATAGTCATACACCATCATACCCAGAGAATTTCCTCCAGAATGTGTCCTGGGTGGCTTTCAACTGAACTATTCATCTCTTGGCACTTAGAAAGGAAATGTACCCCAACCTCTTGGCACCTGACTGTACCTCCTGACCTCTCCAAGGAGCACAGAGTGCCATGGCCACCAACCCTGAACCAACAGCGCCCATAACACCTGCTCGGTCAGAGGAGAGTCCACAGGGGCTCTGGGCACTACTCTGGCCCTTCAGTCAAGGCCTGCAAGCAACTGAACCAATGGAGAACTTGGGTTATTTTCACAGGGCCTGAGGAGTCCTTGCCCCGCCTCCTAGGGGGACAGTGAGGATTGGGGCAGAGGAGAGACTGGGGAGAGGCTGTTCAGGCTCCTACTCCCCACCCTGGGTCCAAAAGTCTGTCTGGGAAAAGAAAGTAGGTGTCCTCGAATGGTCACCTCAATGCACAATTCTGAAAGGCCAAGTGGTCTTTAGGCAGCGAGGCTCCGGGAAGATGGCTAAGGGAGAGGACTTCCAGCATACGCCCCCGCGTGTCACCTTGGCTATCAGGAAATGCTTGCTATGGCCTTGCAGCCTTTGCTTTCTCTGTTTTTGGACCATTCCCTTTAGCAGAATGACTAGCACAAACCCAGGATGTGGTAAATGAAATGAAAAAGCATCTCAGGGGCCCACACGGGTTTTTCCCTGTTGCAAGTAGAAGAAAAAAAGAAGGGGGTCCCACTTTGTTTCATAACTAGATTTTTTTCTGAGGTAGCTACAATGGTTACATCACCTACTCCATGTACAGCTTTTGCTCAGGTGTGTAACCAGCATTTTGAAGAACTGGTTAACTTTGACAGATGACGAAGCTGTGGATCAGGGGATTCAGAGACTCGGAGGTCTTACAGAATCTGAGTAAAATCCAGACCTCCAGTCAGATTTTCAAAGTAGACTTTTCTCCCTTACCTGTGGAGCTGCCCTGTCCGTCCTGGGTTGTCAACAGGCAAAGGGGAAAGGGCTGCACTCAGAGAGGAGAGTTATGGTTTTCACGCTCTTTCTGCCTCCCCCATGAGGTCTCGGGCAGAAGCACAAAACTTAGAAAGGAGAAGCCGAGCTGCTCCAGTAGGAGCTGGAGTGGGGGTGGAGAGAGACTCCGGACTCTCTATCCACCCACTGTTCATTCTTGCCCCGCCCCCCCCACCCCACCCTGCAAACAGTCCTGACACCCTCCAGGAGGGTCTAGGAGGCTCAGTGGAACACTCTGGAAACCACCACAGTAAGGGCCAATCATAACAATGATAACCGCGCTTAACAAGGCCTGCCAAGTGCCAGCGGCTCCAAAGCATTTGGGGCCCTAAGAGGGTTAGTCGCCCCACGTGAGAGCTGTGGAAACTCAGAGCCGGAGTGTTAAGTACTATAATCAGCACAGGGCTCTGCAGTCCAAATGAAATGCACTGTGTAAAGGCACCTTACAAGTGATACAGGGCTGGTATTATCATTTTGTGTTTTTCTCCCCTTGATCTCAAGAATAAAAGTGACTTGCAATTTAAAGTTCTCCCTAAAGATCATCCCTGGTTCACTCTGTAAGGAGAAAGCAGCCAAGTCTGAATCTCCAATCTTATTCTACAGGGACTGGGGCTGGGTAACAGTGGCCCTGATAGAACTTACTGGCTCAGAAACTGAGGTGAAGCTGCTGTCCTTCAAGAGAGAAGTCCGGATGGAGGGGTGCAAAGGACCACCACCAATTCCCGCAGAGCCCAGCTTCACCACAGCCTCGGGTGTCTCAACTTTGATTTTATTGTCTTGCCTATCTCTTTTAGCATCTTCTCAAGTGAGAAAGAAAAGACTGTGGGGTTTCCGAAGCTCTGTTCTGTGTCAGACAGTAGCCTAGATGCCATAACAGATGTTATACCATGTGAAGCCCCCAGCAGCTTTGAGGGGTAAAGTTATCATCCCCATCTTGCAGACGAAATAACTGAGGTTCCAAGCACAATGGACCCAATGTCCCACTGGGAAAGTGGCATAGCCAGGAGTCGAACCCTGAGATGATACCTGGCCTCTGACATGAATTAGCCAAGACTCAGTTTACCAAAGCCACATGCAACTCCCTGCTCATGGTATGCAGATTCTCACACTGGGGCATTCAAATGCAACTGCACTATGGGGTAGAGGATGTGATGGGGACCCTCAAGCTCTTACAGGTCCTACAGCCAAGCCCCTGGCTGGGTTCTCAGTAATATCAACACTAATATAGCATCTACTGTATGCAGGGGTCTGAGCTAGGTGCTTCACACTGATTATCTCATTTAATCCCCACAATAACCATATGAGATAAGTGCTGTTATTAGCACCCACTTTTTGTAGATAAGAAAACAGGTTTAGAGAGGCGAAGACACCTGTCCGAGGCTACACCATCAGGAGGTCAGGCAGCCTGGCCTCTTCTCTCTTAGCTGCCACACACGAATGCCTCTTTCACTGCTTCCCTTCAGGAGGTTCCAGGGGATTGCACAATAATGCCTCTTGCCAGATAGCTGGAGCACCCCTGGGTTTGCTAGTACCATGCAAATAGAGCCGGTGAATGGGAGCTGCTTACTACTCTCACCTCCAATGGAGTAACTAACAGACCAAATGAGGTGGGGGGGTGGAATTTTACAGGAAAATCTGTTCTGCACTGGGACTTGAGAAGCCTGTGCACTAGACAAGGCTGAACATCTCAGACTCAGGAAAAGCTTGGTGAATGGATTAGATTTCTTCTGGGTCGCAAGAGTAGACAGATCACTTTGCTCTTCCCCTGATGGGTTGTACAGGTCAGCTACCCCTTAGGTTGATAGTTTTAACCTCATTCTGCCTTAGTATCACTTCAATTCATAGGATGGACAATGCCAGTCACACTCTGACGGGCACCAGGTGCCTTGAAACCCTCAGTGGCTTCTTTCTCTGTCATTTAGAAAAAAATCTTACCTGAATGTAAGTGAGCGAGCACCAAATTTTTCCAAGAATAACCATGAGTTTGATGAAGTTTATAAGAAAGCGAAGCAATTTATAAGCCTTGCCACTTGGTCGCCAGTAGCCCTGTTCTTACAATGCACCTACAACCAATCCTGACCTACAGGTGGATCGAGGCAGAACAAGAATCATGCCTCTAGGTTACGCCTTTCCTCTCCAAATACAGTGAGGTGATGTAGCTACAAAGTATTTATTTGCAACAAGTATTGCAAGTGACTATGGAAAGTTCTAGATTTCCACTGATTCTGAATTCGTTGGGCTCAAAAATCATCAGGTCACATTTCAACAACTCTCTCTTTTTTCTCATTCCCTCCCCCTCTCTTTATCAGGTGCTAACCTGATAAAGGTTAAGGTGCTAAGAGGGATGTGTGTGTGTGTGTGTGTGTGTGCGCGCGCGCGCGCGCACAAGAGCCAGGCTCTCTTTCCCAGGCCAACCACTCACCACTATTCATTCTTCAGGTGCTTTTAAGAGCAACACAAGTGTCTAAAAGCAGAAGCCCTACAGGGGGAGAAGCTGGGTTGTGCAGACATTTTTTAAAATCTGGGCCAAAAAATGTCCAGGATCAGTACAGTCTCAATTGCCCTGTGAGCTAATAGCTTGTAATTCACACCTCTTCCTGAGCTTTCGCTCTATGAAAGCTCATCGGTAACCACAGATGCCAGTCTCAAATGCCAGGCTCCAGAAAACTCATTTCTGACAAGCTTTTAAATCCCACTCAAGCCACAGGATCTGGACCAAAATCTTTACCATTTCATGTTCATCTGGAGTGGGCCAAACATAACTTCCTGCTTTTAAGGAGCATGGCCCATGCAAAGATCCAGGAGGTTTAAAAATGAAGGAAGTTACAAATGGCCCTTCTGTGAAGTTGTCAAAGAAAATACAGCCTTGAGTTGCCTTCAGATAAGTGGCCATGAAACATGTCCAAGAGACCACACCTGGGGAAGGCCCAAGCTCCTTCCACCACGGACATTTGAGAGGTGCTCTGGAAACGTCAAGATGAGGACAACAGGGCCTCTTCCTGTGAAACATGTGCCTCCTGACTTGCCATAGTTCCCCTGGGCCGTGGTGCAGACATCAATTCAACACCCCTTCCAGAAGATACAGACGTTACATGTCAGGCATGATCCTGAGTACTGGGGAGACATACAAGGTCCCTGTCCTGAAAGAGTTTACATTCTAGGGTGGGGAGAGAGGCAGACAGTATACAGGGGAATGATTCATACATAAATAAGGCAGTTTTAGGTAGTGATGGAGCCACACAAAAAATAAAAGGAGATGCTATAATAGAGAATCACCAGGGGCTGTCTTGTCAGGCAGTCTCTGTGGTCTGACACTCACTCTCCTGTGAACTCACAGGCATATTTTACGTATTTATTACGGGGCTTTTGATCAGATCAGTTCAGATACATGGCGAAAGGAAATGCTGCCCTCTACACACATCCACACATACAGATTAAATCAGATTTTGAATTCATTTTTGCTTTCCGTGTTCCATTAGAAGATGCTTCCAGAATCTGGACTGAGCCAGGTAAACAGGGAGACTGGGGAGGCAAAGCTTATGGCAGCTGAAGGATATGGTTTCTAGCATAAGAGTTCCACTTGAGTCATAAGCTGGCTACAGAGTTGGCGGAAGTGGGGTGCGTCTGCCCTTTCCGGGTCCTGGCCTGAACTTCAAGGAGACACATCAGGATGTCAGAGCAGCCCACCCGAGTGCTACTGTACTGCACCCACTCACAGTCCTCTGAGTCTCCGGGCCACCCAGTGTCTTCAGCATCCCTTATTTGACAGCCGCTGTAAAATAACTGGTAACTGGTGACTAGAGCAATTTACCCCCATGGTATGTGAGATGGTGGAGTGGTCATGCTCATAGTCTTTCATACCAGAGGCACTTGGGTTCAAGTCCCGGCGTGGGCTCTTGTGGAATGTTAGGTACACCATGTTTTCTTAACCTTTAAGCCTCAGTATCTTCATTCATAAAGTGAAGACAAGGCCTATCTCATGAGATGCTTTGGGGATTTAAAGAGGAAACGCCCGTGAAACACTTAGCAAAATACCTGACACTTAGAAAAATGCCTGGTATTGATAAGTATCAGCCAATTAACTCAAAGATTAAAGTATCTTTAAGGTAGCTTAAATATGAAGTGTCTCATATGCTGACTTAATTCTTGATTAACTGGTCAGATACTTTCTGTATCATTTATAACAGCCACTCAAGACCTCCAGTTAGGAGCCAGGAACCTAATTATTCAGATACATAAACTCTTACTCTACATAATATGTATTCATACCAGATAGATGGATGGATAGATGGATCAATGGACAGAGAGACAGATGATAGATAGGCTGTCTATCTAGAATACACCATTCTAGGAAGAAGCCTGTCTAAAATGATACTAACCCACATAATCAAAGTGGGTTCCATTGGGACTATTCATCTTTATATCCCGTGTCTGATACATATAGTCTGGAGCCCAGTAGATGTTTCTTTGGTTTAGCGGGAAAAGCACTAGGTTGAGTCCAGTGGCCTGGGGTCTAGTCCTGGACTTCTTATTGATAAGCTGTCAGTACTTGCAGAAGGTTTCAGTTTCTTTATCAGAGCAGGAAGAAGTTGGATCTGATGATCTCTAGGTCCCTCGGCAATCCGTCCCTCCACCTCTGTAAGAAGAAATCTCCGTTTCTTGGTGACTTGTTCTCTCCACGCTCCAGAAACCCGAGCGGCTCCCCCTGGCCCGCAGGGTTATGGCATTGCACCAGGGAACCAAGGCGTGAGGGTGTGATGAATGCCTCAAGTTGGGGTGGGGGGGTACTGGCCAACGAAAAGAAACAATAGACAAAACAAGAGCCTGTTACCAGTATCCTGCTCTCAGATTACACCAAATAAACGCCTCCGGGCAGGCAGGAGCTCGAACTTGTCCCACTAAAGCCCGCTAGAAAGAATGGTTTCAATTAAGAGGAAACACACAGAATCGCTGATTTCCTTAGAGAGGCTTCTCCTGAATTACTACCAGCAGCCCTAGTGCTCGCTGCAGTGAATTTCCGCGACCTGGGCCAACTCAAACCATTCTTCAGTGGTGAGACAATCCTAAAGTGAGGTGCCGCTAAGCAGCCCCCACCTGCACAGTTGGGGTCCAGACGCCCACCCTCAACTGGATCTCTGATCACTGGTGGTCTTGTGGGCTCCAGTGCCCCTGCAGAGGAGAGAGGGAGGCCCCCTTCCTGAAGTGAATTCCCTGTAGTTTGAAATTGTTTCAATGCCCTTCACTTTCAAGGAGCAAGAAAAATCCAGATTCTTAGGAAAGGAGAGGCTCTGATTTTCAAGGCCTCCAGGTCTGGGGATGGAAGAACAGGTTTAACCCTGTAAAGCTGAATGGGAACTCTGGTGTAATGTTAAAAGGAAAGGGGAGCCCAGAATTGAATTACAGCCGCACCACTTAAGAACTGAACCGTTCTTAGGCAAGTTACTTCACCTTTATGTGTCTTAGTTTCTCAGCCTATAAAATGGCTCTGAGGAAACTCAGGCATTCATTTATTCAATGGATAATTGCTGTGTGCCTCAAAGAGAAGTTTGTGGATGCTGGATGATAAATATAAAGCGAGCACCAGCATTGAGCTGAGTTCATAGCAGGTGGTTTAAAACTGTCAATCTTCTCCCTTCTCCCACAGGAAGATAAAACTTTGGACGACTGGTTACAGTTCCTCCAAGGGGACACCTAGGTTCTAATTTACGATGCACTTATGCCATAAAAAATCATTTGCACTTTGATAACCTTCCATTTAAGCCTAAACAACAGTCTGCAACTACACTCGTGAAATTAAAAGCAAGAAGAGAAGCTGACACAAATGCCAACACTCCTGTTCAAAGGTATAAAAGTCTTAGTCACTTCAGAGGTGGGGCTGGGAGTGGCCTGATCTTCCTTTCTTGAGAGGACAGCAGAACTGAGCAGTTTAAAGCAATTAAAGGTATTTTTTGGAGATGAACACCCCAACAATTGATGGATGGACATTTTATGCCCTTAGTGCTGATGCCCCATCCCCAAGCAGGATACCTCAAGCAAGGGCTTCTGGGGAGGAAGTGGGCTCTGGGAAACCCCAAAATTTCCAGAAAGAGAAGGAAGGAAGCTATTGCATTAAGCTGCCCCTAATGGCCCTTCTATATTCTGAAGTCAGGAACAGCACTGTGAAGAAACACTTCACCTGACAGGGAAGAAAATACCATCTCCTCCCCTGGCCGCACCACCCGCCAGGACCAAAGGCAGGAAGAGGCTGATCCTGCTGAAACAAGCAGCCTGGGAAATCGACCGACACCGTGCAAGTAAAGACAAGACCTGGGGCTTGTTTCCCCATTCACTTTCACGAGCTACTGCAATGGCCGAGGTTTCCGGAACGACGCACGCTGCTTTATCTGCTCAGCAATATTTGTTCCAGTAAGCACACGTGGGTGTCAGCACGCTGGTGCACCCTCCCTGCCAAATTAAATGAGATTTTATTGGCTAATGTTTTGCCCAGAGATGGAGCGAAAATCCCCCAAGGCAGCTGAAAACATTTCTCAAGTGCAGCAGGAGCAAAGTCAGGGCTGATGGTGACGGGAGAGGTCCCACGTCTGATAGTAACAGTGATCACAGACATTACCCATGAACGCTTGCTTTATGCCAGTCACTCTGTCAAGAGCTTCATGCACACGGTTACAGGAGTACACACACAACCCTATATGCAGGTATTATTATTCTATTGTAAAGATGAGAAAATTGAGGCTCAGGGATGTTAATTGCTTCAACCACGTAATTGATGAGTGGCAGGACTCAAACCCAGGACCAGCACTACTTTCTGAGTGCCAGAGACACTAGACTCAACCTGCCCCTCCACGTTGTGCATCTCTGACAGCCTGTGCTTGGCCCAGAGACTGAAAGATGTGGGCTTTGGGGAACATTCTCAAATCTAGTCTTCAGAAGATAGGAAACCTGACTTTGAGAGCCACTGTTCCCTGATGGCCTGGTGGAAATGATGCCTGTTTCTGAATGTGTTCCAGGGGTGTGGGAAGCTCATTTGGAGAAGAAACCAAATGAGTTTTCCAAAGGTTTTAACAATGCAAACAATGCAGAATACAAGAGTGGCTGTTGACTTTAGCCTCCAAGCAATGTAAAAAACAGGATGCTCGAATAGATAATACGGTACTTGTCCTATACCCTGGGAAACAGTCCTTCAGGCAGGCTGGGGATTATCTGATGAGTTTTGTTTGAAAGGAGAGTTGCCTTAAACATGTCCCAGAAGGGAGTCACAGGGGGCCTCTCCCTCTGTCCCCAGCAAGAAGAGCCTCAAGTATCCAAGGCCCGTATTCCCAAGCCTTGGCTGATCTTTCCTGTCCTTAAACAGAAAGGTTTCCTCCTTGTCTCTGCCATCCATCCTGAGGGGTCAGACTTTGTACATCTTCAGCTTCCCTTGGTGCCCTCACAAGGAACCACAGAAGAGATTGCTTCCTAGGTGATGCCAGCCAAGGAGAAGGGGTGGGAACAGGGTGGAGCACAACCATGAGGAGCAAGGAGAGACTGGAGAAGGTATGGCCTGCTTGCTGGCCCTCATTTGCTTTTTAAGCACTTATCTCTTATTCTAACAGGAAAAGATGGATAGGATAGGATAAGATAGGATAGGATAGGATAGGATAAAAGTGGGTTTTTTTTAAGTCGAATTTGGAGATCACAGCCAGAATCCACCATGTTAAGCCACAGTCTCACAAAACCAACCCAACAATAAATGAACGGAGGCCCTCAGAAAAGATAACAGCAATTCCAACTTCATTATTTCAAAAAAGTTTCATTCAGTGACCCCAGGTACGGCGTACTGTTCTAGGCATTGGGATGAAGGCATTGAACAAGGTAGGCAAGGTCACTGTCCCAGTGGAGGTTGTAGTCCAGGGGAGAAGACAGATGCTCAACAAGCCAACAACAACACAGTGTGGTAAATGCTGTAACAAAGTACAAGATGTCTTTTCTCCCCAAAACTTTTGCTGACCCCAGGAGATGCTTTCCCAAGGCAATGTCATTGTAACTGAAAACTAAAGGATAGATCGGGAACTAACAGACCAGTCTAATAATCAGCAAACCTTGGGGTTAGGAAATTCACCCTCAGAATAAAACATAAATCATTTTGGTTTAACAGAATCCATTTCCTCTAGCTCGTTCATCATTAGATTCGGAAAAGAAGCAGCCTCCTTCCTGTGGAAGAAACAATCACATCCTAGAGGTCTACAGTAAACATCCCCTGGGCTCCTCTTCCCTGCATGCAATCATAATAAATCTTTTAATGGTATTTAGGTGAAAAAAAAAAGGAATGGAAAACAAATTTTAAAATCCTGATTTTTCTCCCCATGCTGTCAGGTTCCTTAGCTAACTACATGAAGGTGGGGGACTGGCCCAGAAAGCCCTCCTGTTCATCTTTGGACTTATTAAAATGTTAGGATGATGGGTGCTTATGAAAGAGCATTATTAATATAAAATTCAACAGTCTGTTCTAGACTCTGTGAAAGCAAGTCAGGTCCATCGGGAGCCAACATAGTGTGGTGACATTGGCTTTGTGGGTGAAAAACTAGGGTTCAAATCCTGAATCTGCACTAATTAGTTATCTGACCTTGGGAAAGTCATTAAATGTCTCTCCTGTACAGGAGAGGATTATAATGCCAACCATGAAGTTAATGCGAGGGCTAGATTAGAGAATGGAGCTGAAAACACTTCACACATGTTAAAACATGCTAGGAGTAGTTACAGAAAAAAGAAGCCGGCGATGTGCCTGGGGGGTCATCATCTCGTAATTTACAGGGAGAGAGATGCTTGTCCAAGGTCATAATAATTCTTTTTTAATGAATCACTACAGATTAGTGGTCCTTATGCATGGCGTAGCTCCAACAGTGCTGAGATGCGTTACGATAGGGAGTTTCTAATATAAAATGCACAAGTGTGCAGAAGACTGTTTCCTATAAATTATAACTGATTTAAAGTTATTTTCTGATACGATTTTGTTGGAAAGAGAAAAGGATGAAGTTCTCACTATTGGGACTGGGTATAAACCACAGACCAGCTAAGCCTCAGTCTGCAGTGTGTCCCGCAAGTGAACCCTATTTGTGAGGTGTGTCTTCTCAGAAGCTTGAGGGTGTGGCTTAGGAACACAAGAGCTTAGCTTTGTCTTTTTTTTTTTCTTTAGCTTCCATAGCATCTCAAACCACACTTCCACCACATAGGTGGACACCCTGTGGGGCCTTACTGATTATAACGGACATTCTTACCAACGCAACAAAACTCTTCTCATTGAACCATGATTTTGTTTAAAGTCCCAAACTTATGCTTGAAGGGAGATGAGGTCCCAACTCCCCGCTCCAGTGGCTGGGTCGTGACTGGTCTTAGTCAAGCACGGTGGCCACAGTGGCTCCTTGCCAATAGTCAGTTTGGTGTGCGCGTTCCATGGAATTTGACCCACTTCTTCCAATGGAAAATAAAGGGAAGTCAGTTCTGAAAAAGGACTTCTGCAAAAGCTGCTCCTCACTTTTTAAGAAGAGATGTTTGAGAATAAACTTTCCTCCTTCTGGTGCTAGACATCGATTTTCTCCCCCATAAGATGCCTGGAACTGTGGGCGTCAGTTTGAGACCATGAAGGGGGCCAGCCGGTAGGAAGACACTGAGAGTGGCAGAAAACTGGGAGGAAGCTAGGTCTTTGAAAATACTGAGCTCCTGAAATTGTCCTACCTAGAAACTTCTTGTTGTGGAAAGATATCATTTTATGAGGGTCGGTTGCTCTGTTACTTACAGAGATATTCAACTGGCATGCACTGATATGGGTATACCAAAAAAGAAAAGTAATAGATAACAATTACATGAGGAACATATCATGATTTGATGCAGAAAGGGCCGTAGCTTCTGTTTAATCGTGATAGCTATAACTCCATCCCTATCTCTCCTACCCAAGAAAGCACATCTGAGTAAGCAGATGTTACATCATCATCGGGGGGGTGGGGGTAACCTTGAATCTGCTCTCATTTATAAGACACAGTTGTTTATAACTGACCGTTTGAATTAGCTGGTGTCTCTACTCGGCCAATTGATAAATGCTGCTATTATTATCTATACTTTTATCTGAAAGCATCGTACATGATGGTTTTTGTTTTCTCACCACATCTGTCCCACTCTCCTGATAGAGCCCACTCTGGTCATCTCTAAGTAATTACCACCAACCGAGGAGATAGAAGAGTGAGGCCCTAGTGACCAAGTGGTTGGACACCCAAATCCCAGGGTTCTCGCTTGTTCCTCCTACCTGGACCCAATAGATGCAGATGCATGACCACTGGAAATCACCCTGCAAACCACCCTTACACACACATACTCTAGCCACCAACATGCTCAGAAGAAAGCCAAGAAGCTTCCAATAAAATGGATATGATAGGACCCCAAAAAAGGCTTAACGCTAAAGATTCCTAAGGAAATTATGAATGTTCCCCCATGACTTAAAGTAACTCTGACATCACATGACACATTGTTTCCCAGAGTTCAGGTTCCTTTGCTGCCCCGACATGTGCTTCTAGTCTGAGTTGGCTTGGAATTTTCCACAGTTCTCTTCCCACTATCTATTGCAGACGGACATGATAAATTGGGTGCTTTCAGAATTTGGAGGACTAGAGCTTTCTTTTCTTGCTCTCTTACTCAGAAGACCCATGTGTGAGGTAGGCAGAAGAGGGGCCACCTTGGCTAGATTTGCTATGAGGAGCTTTGACCCCACCCATCAGGCTGTCCCCAGGTCATGAGCACTAGCGAAGTCCAATGAGCAGCACCGCCCCACCCAAGGAACTGTGGGGATTCTGCAAACGTAATTCCTGCTATTAATTCTCCAGGTCTGGGGAAGCCTTCCCTCATGCTCTAGATCAGGTGAGCACATAATAGGGAGACCTATTATGTGCTCTCTCAAGTGCCTGTGCTCCTCCTTCCCAGCATGCACCTCGAGTGTAATTAATTAAGAGCATAATTAGTTGTTTACTGTCTGTCTTCTCAGATAGACTGCAAGCTCCATGAGAGCAGAAACCAAGTCTCTCTTGTTTAAAAGTTATACCCCCAGTGCCCGGTAGAACACCTGGCACCTCTTAGTATTCAATAAGTATGTGCTGCGCGAACAAATGAATTGAGAACAAATGAATTGAAAACTACTGATGGTTGACTTGACTCATTGAATTGCTAAGAGGGGCCGGGAAAGAGTCAGGCCAGGTTATGCCAGACCTTCTGACTTCAAAATGCTGGTTAAGTCAAAAAGGATCAAAACAAACACCAAACACGGATGTACAAGACACTGAGTAGGGAGCTCCAGTGGAACATATAGATGTAGGCTCCACATACACTGTTTCCTATTGTGCTACAAAAAAAGTAGTATGCTTTTATCTTCCTCTCTTCGTCATTCCAAGTCTTCTTGCCTTGGTCCACCCATTGTCCTCTTGTTTAGTGCTTTTTCCTCTATCATCTCAAAGGGTGAAAGGTCACTGGACTGAGAGTCAAAATACCAAGGTTTTGACTCTAGTTGCATGACCTTGGGCAAGTCACTTGCAGTCTTTGAGACAACCTCCCCTTAACCATTCAATATAAACAGTAGGCTATGAAATTGCTAGCACCCTTTTGCATTCCAGCATGCCATCATCTTTGGCTTTTTGTCACCAGCCCTTGATAACTTCTCACTTAGAATCCTTTTTCTCTTGTCCTCTTCCGTCCTTTGGAATCTATAGCTCGGTACTGCTACAGGGGCCCAGCTCAGTCAACACCCTTCTGAGTCCTAACAAAGCACCTGGAAGCCCTCCCTTTCTTGCCTCTAGCACTTCCATTGAGTTACCCCAGCAAGGGCATTGTGACTGAGCTTGGCAGGGCACCCCTGATCCCCTGCCGCCCGACAGTGCTTCAGGAAATGGCAGAACCAAGAAGCCCCAGCACATACCAGGTCCTCCTCGATAAAGCACTGCCCAGGAGGGGTGGCAGCTCGGAGGAGACTGGTGAGCATTCCAAAGAATACAATTTCAACGATTGGGGTCAACCAGCAACAGGAGACAGAGATAAAGGAGAAAGTTACCTTAGGCAATAATAGAACCTTGTAGTTCTACATCACGTGCTTCTCCCGACCAGCACAAAACACTTTCACACCAGCAGGCAAAGGTGGAGAGGTCTAGGGGAGGTAGAGAGATTATTTCCCAGGTGGTTCACAGTGTATTGAAGCATTAGACAGATAAAGCCAGTAGCCCAAGGTCACACAATTAGGCTTTGACAGGGTGGGAATTAGAGCAGAGTGTCCTAATCTCACCCAGGGGCTATTTCTCGTCAATTCTTGATGGAGCCTTTTGTTTATACCTTGGTTCTATCTTATCTTACCTGCCCAGGTAGTGGGCTTGCTTTTTCCCTTGGGGATGAGTAGTGGGAAACTTGAGCAGCCCACAGTAGGCTGGCCAGTCTGAGTTCAGAATCCAGCTTTCTTGGATGCTACCAGAGGGACCCGTGGGGCCAGTCTGTGGAATGCTGCTGCCTGTCTGCTTTTGGGAGGCACAGAAGAGCCCCGAGTGGCAGCTGAGAATGCAGAGGCTCCAGGGCTGATAAAAGTTGTAATTAACGTGTGCATACAACCCTTTCATCTTCAAAGGCTTCATTCACATTAGCTCGTAATTCCTCCTATCACCGCTATGGGTGAGGCATCATTTTTGTCTTCTCGGTTTGCAGATGGAGAAGCCGATGTGGAGAAGGGGCCCTTTGCCAAGTAGCCTGGCCCTTGTTCACACAGTGGAGATCCCTGGCTTCCAGCATCTAACTTCAGTTGGGGAGATGGGAAAACACAGTGGGAATGAAGCATAAGAGAAGCTTCACGCGACTGTATTCCTCTGGGTCGGAGACTGCATTTGATATTGTTCCGGAAGGAGTCAGAGTCTACAGTATGGCTACTTGACCAGATTTGAGCAGCTAAACTCCCTGAGTTATACACAACTGTCAGAAACATAAGCCGGAAGAGCCTGCTGCTCTTCCACAGTGATCTTCCTATGACACGTGGGGTCAGCTCCTCTGTATGGTGCCCGTGGCAGACATCACTAGTGGATCACAGAACTCTCTAGAGCTGAGCTGAAGTTTGGCTTCTTAGCAGAGTCCTCTAGGCAGCCTCTAGTAATCAATGGGAAATGCGACACGGACTGGCAAATATTTGCTGTTGCTGCTGTGTCAGGGTTTGTTGAGGATTCTCCTAACTTGCCACTCTCCAACTCAGGCAAAGTTGCCCAAGTTCTGTCTCAGCCAGTGTTGGAGCCGGCCTGCTTCTGAACTCTGTGTAGCGCTGTCTGAAGAGGGTGTCATGAGAACTTCTCTGGGACAGAAGAATTGGATCTTGTAAGACGCAGCCAGTGTTACCTGATCACCTGGAACCTGACCAACCTCCTCCTTCACTGTTCTTCAACACAGACTCTTATTCAGACAGGCTGAGCCCTCTCCTGACCCCAAGCAAGCCATACTTAATTCCTCCACTTGCAACTTTTCAGCTCATGCTTTCCACTTCCATGGATTCCTCTCCTCTCCCCTCTCTCTCTGCCCATCTTCTTACCCACACTCATCTCATCCTCAAATCCGCTCTGTCTGTGACGCTGTCTCGGACACTCACCGTTGCCACTCACGGAAGTATCTGCTTTCTCTCATCCACTGTCACTTGATGACATGTAATCTTCTGTTGCTCTTTCATCCGTTTAATTTTCTCCCACCCAGAAACCAAATCTACTTCCCTCACTTTTTTCTAGAGTGCCAATCCCAGAGTACTTTTTAATGAATTGAACTGGTGAGTTCATCACCATTTTACAAGCAGGGAAACAGAGGCAACCAGTGATAACTGTCCTGTGACTGAAACAGAGAAACGCTATGTTTCTGCTGGCTGCCTGTGGGTTCTCACTTCTCCTAGAAGGCTCTGTCTGCGGGGCTGGCTGGAGATACAGACAACTGAACTATATCCTGCAACCAGGACGAGCCCTGCATAGGACACGAGAACTGAATCCTTCTGCTATTTTATCGCAACTCCTGGTTGGTGGATTTCAGATGGTATGCAATGGGCACAGCCAGGGTGGACCACGACCTGACTAAGGACTTTGAGTGACCGATGGAACGTCGGGACCCCAACATGGGATTTAGTCTCTGACCAGTTTTGGCAAACTCCTAAGTAATACAGTCTTTATGACTTCCTCTTTATTTCTTTTTTTCCCGAGCAAGAGTGTTTCTGGTTTCATAGAAAAGAAAGACATATCTTAGTGAGAGTCTGGAAGGTTCTCAGTAGAAGCAGCATCTCAAAGGCGTGCCTTGCTCAGTGCCCTGGCGAGTGTGTCTTTAGCTTCATTTGCTTATTTTTAGAGTCCTAAGGTCACCCATAGGACACTAGTGCTTACCCTCTAAGCACTATTTTGGCTGAATATTTTGGTTAATTTGTACCAACGTGTTGCAGAGTTCCCTTAAGGGAAGCTGAGAAATCCAAGATGCTCCTGGAGCTTTGAAAGTCAAGGGCACAGTCTTTTCTCTTCTTTGGGGGTTGGCATCTCTGGCCACTTGAGGCAACATTTTGTAAAGTCAAGTTTAAAATAACAGGTATTACCTTCAGATCCTGCAGCTAATCCCAGAACTGGCTTCCTGCAATTTTAGCTATGTGACTGAGTCTGTTGCTAAACTCTCTGGCCTGAGCTGTTTCATCTGCCCACGCCTAAGTGGTTGAGAGGGTTCGGTGGAGTCCCCTGAGCAAAGTATCTCGTCCCTAGGAGTCATTCTCGCCCACTTGGAGTTCAGGGTGAAACTGGGTCCATACGCTTGTTTCTGACATGGATTAATAATTCACTTCTGACATTTGATTCAAACCAGGCATCACCTTTTTTGGGCACTGCATTAGAGCTTTGTTATTCTTTCCACTAAGTTTTGTGAGGCTTAGGTGTTCGTTGGCCCACACAGTGGTGGATTTATACAACAGGAGGCGTGGAAAGGACTTTACAGATCAACGAGAATCCAACCCTCTCATTTTACACACGGAAAATTGGAGGCAAATGGGGTGAAATGATTTGCTCAGCATCAGAGAGTGTATCAGTAACAGAGAAGAACTGAGAACTAAAATATAATGTCTATTCCTGAAACATCTTCTATGTGCTAGACACTCAGCTCTATGTGCTAACCATTGTTCTAGAACTTCATGTGTGCACCTGTCTGACCTCACGCTTTTCTTAAGTGGTAGACAGGAAACTCAACTGAGATCTATCTTGTTTAACTGTCCTTCTACACAACCCTCTTCTAAAGCCAAACTTCCTCATTCCCATTTGTCCACACTCAACACAGGTGGTCTTTGGTATGGAGGGTGATTAAGCCACTGAAAGAAACAACTTCCCTTTTTCTTTTTTCTTTTAACACGGTGACCAAAAAGCCAACAAAAGCCATCTTTTCTCTGAGTGTCACTGAGAACGTGATTTTGAAGCTCGGGGTTCTTTATATCTTAGGCCAGATTTGGAAGTAAGTGCTGGGACATGGAGGCTGACAGACCCATAGGAAATCAAGATTTCTGTTCTACTAGACAAAACCTAATAAGCCCTAAACTTCCCCAGCCTTGCTTGACGTGTCAAACCTCAAGGAAGATACTCTCAAATTTGATATTGTGCATAGAAAAGCAATTTCAAGGAAGCTTTAGGATCACTAAAAGAGGCCCTGGAAAAATTTAAAATGAAAAGGCTTTATAGACCAGAAGTTTTTAAAAGGTGAAAAAGAATTAGTCGGGCCCTTTAAAATCACAAAAGATAAATGATAACGAAGTTTTGCTAGCCAAATGTAGAAATTTCATTCATTTGGCCATCCGCCCAAATATTCATCGAGCACCTGCTATACCTGGGGAACTGTGCTGACAGCCGGGGGCTAGAAAGATACAGAAATGGACAGAAAGCCTGGGCTTTTCCCTAAGGGGCTTACGTGTTCCCGGATGAAAGAGAACAGATTGCCATAACACAGCTTAGAGGCCTTCCCTGAACTTCATTTTAGAGTTTTTATGAAATGCCAAGGAGAAACAACTAGGAAACAATAGAGAAAGCATTAGTCACTCAAGAAAGCCTAGAACGATGGACTTGACCTCTAAGGCTGACACTGGGAAGACTACTAGCTCCATCACTGAGCACCTACTGCAAAGACAACCTTCTGGGCAGGAGACATCTACGGCGGCAGCGCTACTTTCCCCTCCAAACTTTTGTCTGCATCTGCGTGATTAGAGCTCTTGTGAGTGCCCTTGTCCGCCCTTGTAGGGAAGTGGTGGCTCTGGGGCTAACTAACCGTCATGTCGGCTGGTCTCCTGCAGGCTGTAAGATGATGCTCAGCTCCGCTGGATTCTGCTTCTTGGAATGCACACACTCAGAAACGGCAACCACTGTGACTGGCACATAGTAGATGCTCGCTCATTTAAGACATTTGGAATGTATGGAGACTGGGGCTAGGGGCCTGAGCAGAAACAACCTTCTAGGTCAGAGGCAGGAAACCAGGTATTGACTGCGTGGAACTGTAGTTTCTCCCTGCCATCTCAATTTGCATAATGGTGACCACATGTGAAGAAGCTTGATAATCATCATTCTAATATCTTGGTAGGTTCTCTTTGAGAGAGGAAATAGAAGATGCTGCCTCAATCCATTACTGGTGTGTGGGTTCTTCTAGAAGGCACTGGCAGCCCTGCTCAAGTGCAAAGAGATGCACTGAAATTGAGACAGATGGGTAATCTATGATGAATCTCTGTCTCCAAGCCAAACCTGCCTCCCCGTGCAATGGTCCTCTGCTGGGCCACACAGAAGCTAGGGCGTCTGGTTTGGGCCAGGGCTGGTAAAAGGAGCTACAGTACCACTTCCAGCTTCAGCTCAATTCCTTGTGTCCGGGTTAGCGTAGCCTGATTCACGGCGGCCTCCTCTCTGAGCTTCCCTCCCTCACTCACCAATACTAACTGGTAGAAAAAGAAAGCCCTGGCACCATGGACCCTTAGGCTGAGGGCAAATACTCTGCTGCTATTTGGCTCATTTCCTGCCTTGTCCAATCAAAAGCCAAAGTCCTAGGTGATGGGGAAATATTAATCAGCAACCTCCTTCTTTCATCCAGGTGACAAGCAATGATGTGATAATGAGCAAACAATTCAATCCACTATCCCTTTCAGTCCGACATTCTCCACAACTTCCCATCACATAGAAAAGAATAGAACTTCTATCCAGGGAATGGAATGAATGAGCCACTCAGAGTATGAATGGGAAGAAGTTTCCATTACAACTTCCTTTTCATTTTTTAAATCCCAAGCCCCTCCCCTGACATAGTGAGTAAAAAAGATGGCAAAACCAGCTCTGTGAACATCAGCGCTCTACCTACACCCAATTCCCGAATGAGATTTATGAAAACAACCTGAATGCTACCAGGTACCATCATTCAAGTTTCTGGGGGTACCCTGACATCTTGATATACTAAGGGAAGCACAGTAATGCAGTCACCAAGCCCATGAGCCCAGTAGCCAGACTGCCTGGGTTTGAATCCTAGCTCTCTATCAGTTACCGGCCCTGAGGCCTTGGCCAATTTACTTAATTTATCTATGCCTCAGTTTTCTCATAAGCAAAAGAGGGATAATAATAGCAGTCCTTCATAAGGTTGGTGTATGGATTAAACAAGTTAGTATATAGGAATATACTAGTATATAGGAATATAAGTTAGCAAGTAGGGCTATATTGAACAAGTTAGTATAAGGAAACAATTAGAATGTTCCAGGCACATGGTTAGCACTCTGTAAGCGTTTGCTATTCTTACTAATATTGGCGATGGTTTCTCAGAAACACACAATCAGCTGCAAAGAAGCAAGTGCAAAAGGTACACGAGCTCTAACTCCAAAGAAAGGTTGGGGGAAGAAAGATGAACTTTCAGGCACCATCAAAGGATACCGGCGATGACACCCTAACAAATGCTCAACGATACCGATCTATGTGAAAAATCTCTCTCCCCACTGGAGTTTTGCAATTAACCTTTACTCTATAAAGCTGAAGACTCAAGGAAGCTTTCTGGGGCTTGAGTTTTGCAAATTACCTCTTTGGTGACTCAGTTCCTCTCCACCCACCTGGGTCCTTTCTGCCCACACTTGCACTTAGGAGGGGCATTTGCCTCAGGAGAACACACCCAGGCAGGCAGTGCACCCCAGACTTGGATCCTGCAGTCCTGTTCCTCCACGATATCCATCCCATTCTGCGTTTGACTCCCTGTCTCCGAGTCTCACTGGGCAGACTGGCCATGTGTGGGTAGGACCTGCCCCCGTGGTGGGCAACTTCAGGCTCGGCAAGCTCTGCGCCGTGGAGACAATGTTTCGTCTTTGCCAATGTGCTCCCCGTCAGATGTCAAGCTTCCCTGGAGACTTGCTCTTAAGTAGCTGCAGGAGACCCACAGAAAAGGTAAGCTCTGCGAAGCTCTTCTGCTTCTCTCTCAGCTGCCACCACCTTCCAGAAGCCGGCATGGGGGTTGGGCAGGTGCGGGCCTCTCACACAAGCAGTGGAAACTCAGGTAAGTTTCTCCAAAATAACCAGACCTCTATGCAGGTGGCTGCCGGGCACTGCTTTATTTTGAGGCTTAAATTTGGGGGCTGGTGTCATCATCCTGCCTGGTGCCCACTCCCTTCTCGACTAGGGGGTCTAGTAACCCCGTCCTTAGACAGACATCCCAGCCACAGCAAGCAGTCACCAAAGCCACAAACAGGTGGGTGATCGCCCTCTTTGAGCAGACCAAACACGAGCCCCGTTGATGGGCAGCTGGCCAGCCAAATGCTCCCCTCGGGTCTGCCCTAAGCAAGACTGCCATCACCCCAGTTATCCAATAACATAAAATATATTCGCATCTTAGGTGTGCTGTCCAGGTATACGATCCTTATATACGGATAGAGTTATTTCTATATTCTGGACTTTCATTTCAGTTCAAGAGTTACTGGTAACAACTATGGGCCAGCACTGAGATCCAGAACCATGAAAATGGGTAAGATACAATCCCTAATGTCAGGGGCCTCTCACGATACTGCAGAAGTCAGATAACAGAAGATACGGCAGGTCTGGGGGTTTCCCGCTTTGAGGAGGGTAAAAGTCATTAGCACCCCTGGGCTCCCAAAGCTAAAAAGGTCTTCCTGCGTGATTTTACTGTGAAGCTTGAAAACTAATTAACTGGGGACCTATGGGAAACAGATAGCACATTGTCAGAGACGAGGTTACTGAGGCGGCTGCCGTCCAGTTTCAGCAGGGAGTCTCAACTGGGGGCAACTTTAATACCCACACCCACCCCCGCGGCCAATGTGGCTCTGTCCAGAGGCATTTCCTGTTGTCACCATCGCAGGAGGGGGATGCACACCACCAGGATCTAGCCTGTGGAAGCCAGAGATGCAGAGTCCGCCGCCATCCCGGAAACCCTGTACTAGGCTGTGAGCGGCGCAGAGGCAAGGGCTGTTCCTTCTGATCTCTCCAGGCCGAACTTCCAGCGTGCTGAGCAGGCAGCACAAAAATGTTCGTTGAGTAGATTTTCTCGTTAATTAATTATCTGAAGATGGGTAAATTAACAGCAAGATAACAGAAATAATGCACACCCCTTTCTCATCCCCTCTTCTTCATATATTCAAATCCTACCTTCAGCCCAGGCTGGGTAGCTCAGTTGGTTAGAGCATCACCCTGCTATGCCAAGGCTGCAGATTTGATCCCTGATCAGGACACATACAAGAATCAACCAGTGAATGCAGAAAGAGGTGCAGCAATCAATCGATGTCTGTCTGTCTGCCTGTCTCTCTCTCCCTCTCTCTGAAATCAATCAATAAAAAAAATTTTTTTAAATAAAATAAACAAAAATAAATAAACAGTTAAATCCTATTTTGCCTTCATTGTCCCCTCCTCTCGGTCATTGATTCCTCCAGTCCTCCTGCCGGTGCCTCTGCTTGGTAATGCTATTCTCCTCGCCCTCTGAATTGGCCAGGCTGTCAATCAGCTGCCCTACGTTATACGTGTAGAATCATCAAATCCTTGAATGCGAAGCCTACCTCCCATACATTTAGCTCGCCAAAGAACTCAACACAATAGGGGACCCACAGAAGACACCTTATAAATGCTTAATGGTTGACTAGGAATACCCACATTACATGTGCTCAGGAGTATATAGACTTACAGGTACACCCACGGGCGTATGTCCACTGCTAGCAAGCAAGAATCAAATATGCAGCCTTCCTGGGTATTTCACATATTGGGATGATCAAGAAATGCAGAACAGAGGAATAAATGCTAAATATTTCTCTCCAAAGTACACATTTTTGAACCAAACATCAATTTAATCAGCTACTATACTGATTAAGGAGTTATAGAGATGTGAATTTATTTATGCAAAAAGTCTTGCAAAGTTTTTGACTTCTAATCACACCAAGCCATGCATTTGTTTGTAGAAAAATACATAAATATTTAGTCAAAGTATACGGTATGTATCAACTGGTAGACTATTTGCGTACTTGAAATCCTAACTCTCCTGGAAAGTCTGGAATGCACAGTCACTGTGTCCATGCCCGGCCAGATCCACAAACACGGACTTCATAGAGCATCCCTTCCTTACTCTGGAAAATTGGGCTGGTTTCCCACACCCTTGTTGGCTAGCTTGTGGGGAGTACATGTATAAGGCAAATTTCAACTTCCTAAGTGAGTGAAAAGTGGGGCTTAAACAAAAGATAGGAAGTACTAGCTACCCTGGTAATTCTAAAGAACATTTGTGTGCTTCCCATTTAAGCAGCGACACAAAGGAAATTGAGTCATCAGTTTCTTTCCGTGCAAACCCCCAGAATTTCTCTGAGGCCGAAAAGATCCCCTTTGTGAACTGCGCTTTGTCTGGCAGCATCTACACCTGCTGCACTCATTCTTTTCCGAGAGCCACTTCCCTTTTAGGCTCTGGGTGGAGCCAGCTAAACCGGAGGTGCTGGGGAAACACAACTTCAGCCCCTGCCGCAGCCGCAGCCACAGCCCCGACAGACCGCTGCGGAGGCCCAGCTTTCCTCCCACCCTCTCCGCTCTGTCAGGGGACCCCAGCCTGGAACCCCCTGACATCACAGGCCGATCAGCGATCCTACGTGGGTGGCCATATGTACCTGGAGCTCCACACTAGCTTTCAGTTCCACATCCTTGACTTTTGTAGAGAACTGTGTCATCCTCGGTCCTTCAGACCTTCCCTTACCGAGGCTCATACAACCTGCTAAACACTGTGGGTTTCTAGTGAGCATGTGTTTAGGGGGCTCTCTGGGTCACTGAACCAACATGCTTGTGGGGGGTCCCTGAGAGAGCCTGTGCAGGGTGGGGCCTCTTCCTCAATTTTCACGCAGAGGGCATTGTCCTAACTTGTCTGAGACAAGGAGCAGCCTCTCCCTTTTTTCAAAGCCTGCAAATGAGAGCATGTCTAGGAGGGCACCTGGACTCTGATAATGTTATAGACTTGTTTTAGTGATAAATAATTAGGTTAGCCTCTCTTGACAGCTGTGGCCAGACCGGAGGAGACACAGGCCAGGGCAGGAAGAGCCCCACAGCCTGCCGGGGGAGCGGGAAGACACAGGCGGGGCTGCATGTTAGTTGGTCATAGGGACAGAAGAGTGGGAGAACCACATGCAATTTACAAAGTCCGCCAGAGGCAAAGAAATGAGTCAAAGCAGCACAAGCATCGGAGTCTAACATGGGTGATGTTAGACAATGGGGGACCCCAACTCTGCCACTTACTAGCTGTGTGTCCTGGGGACAGTCATGCCATCTCCCTGAGCCTCAATTTCTTTATCGAGAAAATGGAGTTAAGAGAGTGCTAAATGTATATAGGCTGTTGTGAGGTTTCTCTAAGACAACCCCTGCTAACCCCCTCACTGAATGCCTAGCATAGAGCTGGTGCTCAGTAAATGCTATTTCCTGGGGACCTAGGACACTACTTTGCACAGGAGCTTGTGGTGAAATAGTCGAGTGTCGGGCTTTTAAAACTGGGGTGCTCCTAACTCTAAGGGACCCAGCAATGTCCAGGAGACCCTGGAAGCCTCAGGACAGTACAGAAACTCTTCACTGAGCATCATCTTTGCTTTATGGTAAGAAAGAGATATCTCATTATTCTTATATTAAACTCAAAATGGGTCTATTGTAGAGCAAAATAAAAAACTGTGGTGAGTGTTTAAGATGGTATTTAAGGCATGAAACACCAGCAGACCACACCCTGCCCACCCATTGCAGGGGGTAGAGGCGGGGCTCAAGGCAGTTGATGACAGTGACAATTCAGAGACCCTAAGTATGGAGAGTGTCCTCCCCTAACACTCTGCCAGAGAGCGGGAAACTCATGCCTCTCTTTCAGAGGCTGTTTCCTTCTAGGGAAAAAGAAGGGGTTTTTCTGAATGATCCTTGGGAGTCCCGTCTACGACAATGAGTCAAGAAATATTTCTTGAATGAATGGAAGGGAGCTGTCATAAACGAAGAATTTCATGCTGCCCAGCATTCCCTCCTCCATGGTGCAATTTGGAAAAAAACGGAGACTTTTCTTACTGGCTGCCAGCCTCAAACACACCTATGTGGTGCCCTGCCTCTGCAGGAAGTAGGAGCCCAGTGTACATCTGGGGAATAACTGAATTAATTGATGTGAACCTCAAGCAGTGATGGAGCATTGAATCCTTGCTCCTTCACCTGGGAAAATACAGCCAAAGCTCTTATGCCCAAGAGGGATCTCTAATGCGCAGAGGGGGCAGAGAAGGTACAGGTCAGCCCCAAACCCCAGAGCTCTAGGATGCACCCCTCTTTCTCAACACCGAGGGTATGATTCCCTAGCAATGACCTCTGGCCCACAGTGGAGAGGAAGAGGAGATAGATGTGGATGGGAGGGCTCATCCCGCCTTCCCTTCTTCACCCAGGGCCACTTTCATTCTCCCACGTATGACAACTAGTTCAAGGTATCTGTTCTCCAGCTCAGAGTCTCTCTGAGTCCAATATTGTTTAACTATATTTAGCCATTTCTCTACTTTCTGCTTTCCAATAGAGAGATTAGAACCTTCTTCCTCCCCAAAGCCTTGCCCCTTTTCCAAGTTTCCTCTTGTCTTCTGGAGCCCCACCCCCACCCCCACCCCCAGAATGGGGCAACAGTTTCTTTCCTCCCGCCCCTCTTTCTCCTTCCATTACCTGCCTGCCCAGCCCAAGCCCACTGGTAAGTAAATCATGTCTCTCTCCTTTCCAAGTCTTAGTTCTTTCCGAACAACTTTCCAAGCCAGGGTCCAGGCAGTTATTGCTACTGGCACTTTTTTGTGCTTCCTCCAGGTGACCTAAAAGTCATCACCTAAAGGGACCACAGAAACGGGGCAGGAGTAGCCGGCTGCTCTCTGGGAGAGCCTCAAGGTCAGGAAGGCGCCAAATATTTGGGGATGGAGTCCTTTAAAAGAAAAAGGCAGACAGATCAGCGGGAGTTGGGAGTCAGAGCCCTCAGAAGCAAAGCGGAAGACTTTATCAGAAGGTAACATGCAAATAGACTTCCCCAGAGGCCCACCTTCTGCGAAGCCAGCCCCAGGGCTCTCCCCGCACTCAAGTTTCCCCGCTTCTCTCCCATCCCAAGCATTTCTGCCTTTCAAGGGCTCTTTGGATCTCCAGTCTCAGCCAGCCTCTGCTAATGGTCCGCCACAACCCCCTTTCCCTGAAACCCTTTTCAGTGTTGTCCCTGCCATACATATGGTCTAACAGATTCTGAATTGAGAACAGACTAATGGGCCTGGGTTCACGTGAGCACCAGCCCTCTGGCTGTGTGAACACACACAAGTCCTCTAACCCTCTCTGAGCCTTAATTTGTTTCCCTCCAGTAAATTAGGGCTAATGCCAGGACACTTCTCACTGGGCCAGCATGAGGGTAAAATGACATAACACAGGTAAAGAATTTAGCACAGTGCCTGACCCAGCAAAAGTGTGTGATAAATGCCTGTTAGTGCTGTCATTCCTGTTATTATTATTATTTCTATTTCAGGAATCTAAATTGTAGATTCCCCACTTACCCTCCGTCTAAAGTACTCAGGTAGCACTGTGTCTTTTACTTTCCCGGTACTCCCAAAGCCGGGTTTAATAAATACTTGCTGAGCAGAATTAACCATAGGATGAGCTGTCTTAATGACCCAGCTGGCACTTCTTAAAAGAAAAATTAATTTTCCTAGTGATAAGCAAATCAGCCATGTAATTATCTGTACATATATAGACAAAGAAAAGGAATACTTGGAATTCAGCCCCATGAGAATACCCCACACGCAGCCACCCCCTCTACCAACTCTGAAAGGCACAGACCCTGTCCGGATGGAATTTTGGCCGCGGCACCACCAGTTCCAGGGCCCCTGAATGCAACCTTGGTGCCCAGGCTCCCGGGGCTCCTTCAAGGCTTCCAGGCAGGAAATATTAGCCACATTACTGTCTGGATTTCCCCTAACTGATTGGCAGAAACAGGAGTTCACAAGGACTGAGCAGCTGGCCCGGTCACTGCCTTTCTGGCTCACACTCCCTGCCCCCCGGCTGGAACCTCCTGGAGACCCAGAACCTCCCCACCTAGAGCTGGTTCAAGTTCCCACTAGCACTAAGACAGTCTGTGACTGTTGCCAACTGTAGGAGCTTTGAAACCCAGGCGCAACGGGCAGCCACAGGAAGCCAGGATCCCTTCCTGGAAAGCTCACTGCCACCACCTCTCATACATGCAACTGTGCCCACCTCTATAGCCACTTCGCTAGCAGCCCCTGCCCTGCCTCCGCCACAGCCCAGCCAGGCTTCAAGCGCCTTTGGATCAGAGCCTGTTGGTCCAGACACCGGCTACGCGCATCCAGGAGTACAGTTACTTTCCGCCTTGTGCTCAGCTTCTGGAGACCTCGCCCAAAACGGCGCGCCGGCAGCCTGCCCGGCAAACTTTCTTCTCTCTTTCTCCTTTCCTTTCCACAAAACGGGATTTCCATCGACAAACTCCCCACCAGCTTTGCGCAAATCTTAGCCCTCCTTAACCAAATCCAAGCCGCCCGGCGCACGCCGTCCCCGTGGTTCCTGTCCCCAGGGCCAATTCAGCCTGCGCTGCTGGCGGGTCTGTCCCGACCCCTCCTGCCACTCCCTCCCGCTGCCCCGGAGGGCACTCACCGATCTGCGCCAGGCTCAGCTGCAAGAGGCAGAGTCCCCAGACTGCGCGCCACCCGAACTTGTCCATGGTGTTGGAGTGGACCGAGAGAGCACGCAAGCGGAGCTGGAGGGGCCCGGTGCACTGGGCTGGGGAACCGGTGGAGGGCGGGACGAGGAGGGCGGCCCGAACCTGTCAGAGGCTGGGGTCCTACTGGGCAATGAGGGCGCCTCGGAAGTTGGTTGCAGTTTTTATTCAAGGGCTGACTAAGAGGGAGGGAGGGAGCGAGCGAAGGACACACCCAAGCGAGGGGGCTGTGACTAAGCTGCGGGCAGAGGTTTAAAGACGTACCGGCCCTCCTATGCGCCGGCTCCTGCGCTTCCACCCCGTTGTCTTTTGAGAATGTAAATCAGCGTTTCCTGGGCGTGCGCCGGGAAGGCAGCAGTGTGCCCGCTGCAAGAGTGACCTCAGGAAAGAGGATGACTGAATCCTGAAACCTCACCCTCTGGGTTCAACCTCTGGCCTCTCCTTTCCGCTAAGTTTCTTTCTGAACCTGGCCTGGGATGATTCTCTCTGGGTTTCAGAGGCAGCCGGGTATTTGGGGAGAGGGACTGGGACAGCCGTGCTTCCCCGCCTACCGTGGGGAGGAGGGATGGAGAGCTCGCGATTCTTCCCAGGAGAGAGAGGAAGAACAGCCAAGCGTATATGGCTCAGGTGGATTTTGCTTCATAGCAGGACTGTTTCGGGAAAGAAGATGGTCAGCCATGGGGCTGGCATTTGGCTCCACTAACCCATGTGTATCCTCCAGTCCCTGGCACCTGAGTTCACCCACCATTCATCCATCCATTCTCCCACACTCTCATCCATATTCCCAAACATTCGTCCATCCACCCATTCATCCATCTACCCATCTTTCCTTACATCCCTCCAAGGCTCACACATCCCTCCATCTTCCTGTGCATCCCTTTATTCAACTACATGTCCTTTCATCTATCCAACCACCGTCCCATACAACTTCTCATTCATCTTTGCATACATTTTTTCACATGTCTTCATAAACCCACATTCATCTATACACTATCTCTTCTCCATCTGTCCACCTACATATCTGTTCATCAGTGTATCCATCCATCATTCATCCATCATCCACTTATCCACTCACTATTTTATCCATCCACCCACACTTCCATCCATTCTTTCTTGCTCCCATTTATATGCCTATTTGTGCAAACATTAATCCACTTTCCCCTCTTTCCTATCCCATGAATCTCAAAAAGGAAGGAGATTGTCATGTTCTTCAGAGGGGCATTTTGAATTTGAAAAATCATATTTGCATTATCATTTCATATCTACTTTTAATATACTGTGATTTAATATTTGAAAATTAAGAGTAGTATTTATCATTAATGTGGACTACTGAAAGTAAATCTGAATGGACTTGTTGCCTGGTGAAATATACAGAAAATGATAGTGGTTACCAGTGATTGCGGCCAGTCCCTGAAGGAGCCATGTCAGAATAACAAAATCAAAAGGGAACTATATTCCCTTTTGTTATTTATTGAAAAATTGAGGGAAAGTGCACTCAGCCATCTTTTTTTTTTTTTTAAATCCTCTCCCGAGGATATGTTTATTGATTTTAGAGAGAGAAAAATATCTAATCAGTTGCCTCCATATGTGTCCCAACTGGGGATTGAACCCACAACCTTTTGCTGTATGGGACGATGCTCCAACCAACCGAGCCACTAGGCCAGAGCCACTCAGCCATCTTTAATTCATCGAATGTATAGCGAGTGCTCAAAGACATCAGAAGAAAGGAGACCTGCCCTGTCTTCAGGAGCCTCACACTCAGGTAGGGAATCAGACTCATGAGCAGGCTCTTACCCTGGGCCCCGACTTCTGAAGACATGTATTTTTATTTTCCCTGTCTCTCTCTTTTTTCAAAGGGGCCCAATATTTTCTTCTGCACCAGGGCCTCAACTGACCTTAACCCGCCTCTGTGTGCAGAGCGCTAACTATCCTGCGTAGAAGAATTGCACACTTTCCTGGGGAACATTAAGGGGCTCTTTGCAATAGAAGTGATATTTGAGCCAGGCCTTGAAGGAGAAGGAACTCTTCAGAAGAAACTACAAGGACAAAGCATCTACAGGCAGCACTCTATAGCGATCAATAGCAAGGGTTAGCAGTATCCGGGAGGCAGAATGCCTGGATTCATACCTTGCCTTGGCTGCTTACAATTAGCCTTTCTGTGCCTCGGTTTCCTCAAGCCTAAAATGAGGTTAATAACGGTGTCTCTTTCATAGAATTGGTGAGGATTAAATGAATCAGGAGTTCTGTACATATTAAGCACTGGATAGATATGTGTATAAGCATATAGTAAGCACTATATATGTGTTTGCTATTATTACTAAAAGCAGGATTGTGAGTGAATGTGGAAACATGAAAGTGCATGGCTCACCGAAGCAATGGAGAGGAGTTTGAGCATCTGATCAGATGAAGAGTTTGAGGGACAAAGTAAGACATGAGGCTGGAGGTGTAAGCAGGGGCCAGGTTATAAACTATACCGGGAAGTTGAAACTTGATCCCTGGGAAATAGGGAGCCAAAGTAAGTTTTATTATTATATTGTTGTTGTTGTTATATTTGTGCTACAATACACATAATATAAAATTTATCATTTTAACCATTCAGTAGCACTTAGTACATTCAGAAAATTGTGTAGCCATCACCACTATCTTAATCAGTTCGATCTAAATAACAGAATATCATAAACTGGGTAACTTGAACAGCAGGAATTATTTCTCACTGGTAGGAGGCTGGGGAGTTTGAGACCAGGGTACCAGTATGGTTAGATTCTGGTGAGAACACTCTTCCTGGTTTGCAGGTGCCCATCTTCTCCTAACCTCACCAGATGGGAGGAGAAAGGTGGGGAGCAAAATCTTATGTATGTCTCTTCTTATAAAGGCACCAATCCCCCTTTTGAGGACTACATCCTCATGACCTCTGTATGACCCCACCTCCTAAAACCATTTCAACATACGAATTTGGGAGGGAAACGCACATTCAGCCAATAACTACCACTACCTAGGTCAATGTAAGTTTTTGAGTTAAGGAGAACCTGTATCCCGATAGGCTACTCCTCTTGTGTTCTCAGGGAGAGTGTGTGGCACTGAAAAAAATCACCAAACTGCTCTCCAACCACGCAGTTGGTATTCTGTGATCACGGGGTGGCCTATTTGAAATGAAGACCATGCCTCTGAGCCCCACCTGAACAGCAGACACTTTGAAAAATGCCCACAGTTGACCTTGCTGCTGTCTGTGACTGAGAAGACGTTTTCCCAAAACAACTGGAGGGCAAACTGGCTCCCAGGTAGATCCTCGAGCATTAACCACCTGAGAAACCAGTCCTGGTGAATTCCGTGGAAAGAATCTTAGACAGAGTGACCCTGTACACATTACATGCAGGGCATTCAGCTTTCCTTTTTCAGAGGAGGGGCATGAAGCAGGGTGGCTATTTGCTAGAACTGGTATTTGTTGTTTTGAGTTTCATGGAACTTGGAGGTTCCTCTGAGATCCCTCAGAGACAGACACAAAGCAAAGGCTTAAACATGGGCTGTGCCCGCCCCGTCTTGTCCCCACCCTAAGCACAGAAGTTCCAGTCACACCAATCTTATCCACTAGACTACTGTGATTTCACTTTGACAAAGGATTTTACTTTTTAAAAATATATAAAAACTCCTACACTAGGTCATCTCAAACCCTGGTGGTTTCTTCTGTATTTGTACAGTCAGTGGTCTGCAAATGAAGAAACAGGTTGCCGGTGCTTTGTAAGTAGAGGGGCATGCAAATTCTAGGGATTGTAATCAGGATTATTCTCCCTGGGGCTGGGGGAGGGACTCTTTGGCCTGCCTGCTTCCCCATAGCTTAGAGAGGTTGTTTGCCCCCACACCACAACTGACTCATTTCAAACTGACCTGGTGACTTATTGAGTTAGGGCCAGTCTTAGGGAATTCCTGGATCACCTCTTTGAGCTCCTTTCTCATCTCCCTCCCAGTAGAGACATCCCACCCACACCGCTGGTGTCACAAAAACTTTCCCAATGCTCTTCTCTGAGCCTCCACAAGGATTAAATCTTTACAGTCCCTAGTTTCAGATGTTCAGTATCTGTCTTGTGTCGCACAAGATACCCTTCTAAGCCAAACCATGGGATGCGGGAAACTGGAAAAAAGCTTGAATTGATCTGGGTTGACATGAGAGCGCATATTTGGAAAGGAGACAGGATGCAATCAGCAGCCCTGGACCGAGAAAACTGAAGTCTGGGCACTGGCCCTCCCTGTCAGGTCACTGAACCTCTGAGAGCTCCACTTAGTTCTCCCATCCACAAAATAAGACTAAGAAGACCTTTCCCGTAGTCGGTTTTGAGTAGTAAGCGAAAGAAGGCATCGAGGCTTTTAGAGGAGCGCCTGCCTCATGGTAGGACTCGTGACCCACCCTCCTACCTGAGGACAGGACATGTCTGTCTGTCTCAGGCACTAGTACACAGTCAGCCCTCAGCACCTGACAGTTCTCTATCTCTGGCACACGTAGTCTGCTCAGTAAGCATGCAGTACAGAAATGCCTAAATGACTCTTGTTCTTTTTCCGCCCAACACACTTTAGATGCAGGGGTGTACAACCTTTCGTTGTCTCTGGGCCACACTGGAAGAAGAAGAGCTGTCTTGGGCCGCACATGAAATACACTGCGACATGTAATCACCAAAAATTCTCATAATGTTTGAAGTAAATTTACGATTTTGTGTTGGGCCGCATTCACAGCCATCCTGAGCCACATGCGGCCCAGGGGCCGTGCGCAGGACACCCCTGTGAGGGATACTTTGGGGATCACATGAGCCAGTAGATAGAAGAATTTAGACACTTTCTAGGCAAATGAAAGCAGCAGTGTCATATCCGGGTGACCTCTTTCAGATGACACAGTGGCGCTAGAGCACGGCTCACTCAAGCAAACTAGTGTTTGTCTATTTTTTTTCTAAATATTGGGGCTCGCCGGCTTCTGACTTGTAAAAAATCTTGTTCTTCTTAAGCAAAGAAAGGTCAGATCTAAACCAAACGTGAGCAGGAGAGCGTGGAGCAAGAGTGGGAGATGTGGGCCTAAACTGTGGAATCTGAGGATTATAAACACAGCAGGCCAGCGGACTCGTTTTAAAGAGACAGCATTCAATTCTTTGTCCTACGGAAGGAGCGATCTGGCAAGGCAAAGAGAGGCTGCCATTCCAGTTAAACTTTAACTCAAAAAAAGAATCCATTCCTAGTTTACCCTTACAGTATGAATCCTACACATGCAAATGAACAGTGGTGAGAAATTTGTCATGAAATAGTTATTAGTAAAGTCTAAATAAACCAGTAATTTGGGAAGCAACCTTCATGCTAAATAAGTGATGGTGAGTGACAAATTAGTCTCAAACTAACTAAGCATGATTATGGAGCTGGGAAGCTTTAGAATTACTAAGGTTTTCAAATTATGACAAATAAAGTAGTCAGGGGACTGCTGCACCCTGGAATTTCCAAGGGGACAGGTGCCTCTAGATTCTAGATATGTCCATATCACTTGCAAAATGGGTTTTACGCAGGAACTTCAGATGTTGAAATAGTATGCGAATAGGGCCAAATCCCACAATTACACGGTAACTAATTCAGAAATGTGAACTTTTTGAGGATGAAATTTGAATTAATGATGTGTATTTTTTTGTAGCAAACTAATTGGGAGGAAGGCAAATGAAAGAGTATAACTGCATGTACTATTATTTAAAAGAAATCTAATTGTATTCCTTTTAAGTACATGTAGTAACTAAAATTTTTTATTTAATCACCTCTCCTCTCCAAAGGAGTTGTCTCAGTACAAGTCAAACCTCATAGCATTTAATTGTCACAACAACCCTATGAAAAATGTATCCCCATTTTGCAGATAAGGAAATTGAGGCTTAGGGTATTAGGTGATATCCAGAGTCACATCCTCATTTTACTTAAAGGAAATCTTTCTTGCTATTAAGAGATGTAAAAATAGAAAAACTTGAGACCTTCCTGATTCTTGATCTAACACAAATGCAAACTCAATGCAGTCTTAATGAGTTTTCACTGGATTTTATTCCAGTTGGTTTCTTTTAAGAAGCAAGATCTCCTTTGGAAGCTTTGTTAGAGTTGAGGAGATGGAAGTTTGTTAAGGTAGAGGATGGAGAATGTTTTTAGTCACTGAAAAATTAGACATCTAAAATAAGGCAACTTTAAATGCATGGACTCGGACCTTAATTACTTACTAGAAAATTTTAGGTTTGCATAGGACTGTGCCTTCGTTCCTTATAGTGTCATTGTGAGATAGCTGTAGGTCCTGCCTAGAAACTTTTAGATGTTATAAACAGAGAATAGTGTTCATTCCTCGACAATTTCTGGATTGCTGGCCCGGCCTACATACAAGTATTGTAGACCCTTCTCTAAATATTGCCTCCAGATGCTTAAAGGTAGCCCCTGGTCAGCCATAATTTTACCGTGTGTTCCCTGTCTCCTGTGCCTATGGCTGATTGAACAGCAGATGTAACTTGGGCCAATCAGAGTCTTTCCTCTAGAAATTTGGGATCAGAGTGTCGCCGAACATGCAAGACACAAATTTGGAACCTGTGGGGGCGGCCATATACCTTCACGTGAATGGAGAAAGAGGAGAAACAAGAATAAGGTGGAAACTTAGAGAAAAGCAGAAAACTTTGAGTTCTGACACTTTTCAGGTTCCTTGTTCTAGTCCATTCTTGACACCTGACTCCATCCTTACCCCTGATTTCTGTGACGCACCCTGACGGCCTTCAGTAAACCCTTCTCATTCTCCTTGGGGAGCTTATCCTGGCTTCTGGTGCAGTATAGGAGGGCATCACTCTGTTTTACAGTAAACGGAGGTTTAAACGAATGGGGCATGTGCCTATATTTTGGTCTTGAATTCAGGCTTCTGACTCTAAATCTCAGGTCTTCGCATTTCAAGTTCCAGGCCCTTAATGCTACCTTACCTGCCTTATGACCCCTCCCCCATATTGACCGATGATACGCAAAGAATGCTATTGTTTCTCCTTCACTGTTATAGAATCTAGACATCTCTGATGATTTGTCCCCAGTTGCATGGCAGTCCAAACCAGCGGCAGGTCTTCTGAGTCTTGTCTTCCCAGGACTTCTCCAGAAAACCCCTTCCTGTCTGAACACGCCCTACAGTCTATTCCAAAGGCAAAACCTTTCAGCTGGCAAATGGTAACAGCTATTTCTCTTCCAAACACCCAAAGGGTAAACTTCCTGGGCTCCAAAGCACAGGCGTGAGGCTCCAGCCAAGTTTTGACAGGGCTTAGTATCAACTCCTGCAGGAAAGAGAAAGGTGCTGAACTTGGATGTGAGGCCAGACCAGAACCCATTTCAGTGCTGGATATCGCTCCTCAGTTGCAGTGGACTGCAGCTTTAGAAGGCACTGTGGGAGCAAGAAGAGGGCTTGCACTGAACTTAATTAGGAGAGGATGTGGTCGGGGGGTAGGAGAGAGAAAGGAAGATACATTTTGAGAGAGCATATCAGAGGTGAAGATGCACAAGAGGCTCAAAACCACTATGACGTGAAGAGGAAGTAAAAGTTTTCTAACCATCAATCAGAACTTTAATGGACACTTGTTGTATATAGCACATGAACTAACACCAAGGAAAGCCATAGATGAACTGGGGCTACCCTCTCTCTTCAAAAGATTATGGTCCAGATCAGAGTTGGCAGATCAGTCACCTTCATTAGTTTCAGAAATATTTAGTAAGCATCTCTCTGGACCAGGTACTACTCTAAGCTCTAAGAATACAACACTAAACACTAAGAATACAACAGCACCAAACACTAAGAATACAACAGAAAAAAAAAAAAGACAGAGCCATATTTTATTATCACTGAGGAAGTGAGTGGAGAGTACAGGGTAACTTCAATAGGATGGACAGAAAAGTCCGTCTAAAGGGGAGACAGTTGAGCTAAACTTGCAAAAAATGAGAGAAAAGCTTGCAAAAAGGAGGGCACAGCAAATGTAAAGGCTTGAGATGGGAATGTTCTTGGTTTGTTTGAGAAACAGAAAAGGCCAGTGTGGCTAGAGTAGAGTGAAAGAGAAAGTTAATGGTAGGAAAGGAAATGGTAGAGGAGGGTAAGGCCCAGCTCTCGTGTGGCCTTGCAGGCCATGGTAGGAAGTTTGGATTTTATGCTGGTTGCAGTGAACTGATTTGGGTGGGTTTCCCTTTGTTCTTCAGCTCCAGTTAATTAGTTGTAACTGCTTAGGTCACTGTGATGAGAAAGATTCTGAGGCCTTACAGCTCAACTGGTAAGGGTTAAGTGATGGGTTAATAGTATGTATCACAGCTGAAAGATAGGGCAATGACAACATGAATAATCAATATTTACCACCTCTGATCAGGATGAAATATTCAGTTGTATTAGTCAGAATAGTCCAGGTTATGTTGCAGTAACGACATCACCAAAAGCTCAATGGCTTGACACAATCACCCAAGCGACTTCTTTCTATGCTCTTCTGTGAGTCCACACAATTCTCTTCTTAAAAAGACTCTATTTATTTATTTGTTTGTTTATTTACTTATTTTTTAAAGAGAGGGGAAGGGAGGGAGCAAGAGAGAGCAAAGCGTCAATCAGTTGCCTCTCATATGTGCCCCAATGGCGACCATACTCGCAACCCGGGCATGTGCCCTGGCCAAGAACTGAACCAGCGCCCTTTCCCTTTGTGGGTCAATGCCCAACATAACTGAGCCACGCCAGTCAGGACCAGACAATTCTTCAAGGCAGTTGTCTTCCATGCAGTAGCTCAGTGATTCTGGGCATTTTGATTTTATGGCACCTCCATTTTAATGCAATTGTTGATAAAGGGGAAAGAGAACAGTAGAAGATTTCACACCAGCGATTAAATGCGTTGGCTCAGAAATAATTTGTGCCATTTCTACTCACAGCCCAACTAGTCACATGAGTCCATCTAATTGCAAGGAGGCTGGGGAAGGGCAATTCTCCAAAACCTAAATGTGCCTAAAGGTTGAAAAGAACCTAATTTTTCAGCAAGCAGTAAAAATGAAACACAGAAGTCAGCTTTAGAGAAAGTCCAGTGATCATCCAAGGCAGTTTATAATGAGCTGGATGGGGAATTGTAAATAATGAAGTTCAAACACTAGTGAGGGAGACTGGTGTAGTTCAGAAAGGTTCTAGAAAGAAGGAATATCTGAGTGAGATTTTGATGGATAGTTTGTTCACCCCTAGCTCAATCCTCCTCACCTCAAGCCCATTAAGCCCTCCTCTTTCTAAAATCCACCCCCATTCACCATCCTGAAATGGGCCCTCTGCACTTACCTGGTTCTTTCTATTTATAATTTTGGATGCAATTTTGTATGATGCTAAAGAGCATTATTGTTTGCTATAGAGCTTGGGCAATTTATTCAATTCCTGGCACTTAAGTTCCTCATTTAATGCTTTATATAATTACTGTGAAAATTAAAGTAGATAATGTAACAACACACCTATTTAGCTTAACAGAATTTGGAATATAGTAGGGCCCAAAATTAAAGTTATTGTTTTTTAAAGAACGACTTTACTGTTTCATTAACAAAAAGTACAGAGAAAGGTAGTTGCTTAAGCAGCTTGATCATAATGTCACAGGCACACAATCTGTTCATCTTTCTGGACCACTCTTAGCCTGCTGGCTTCCATTCTCATGCTCTTTGCCTCATATCACAAAATAGTTGCCAGAGATCCAGGCATTGAATCCTCACATGATGTTGTCAAAAGCTGAAGAAAGGAGGTAGGCAGAAAGAAAAGGGTCTTTCATCATATGGTCTTCTCCTTTAGTCAAAGAGAAAAATTATTTTCAGAAGTTCACCATCTCCAGCCAACCTCCTCATGTCTCAACTTCTAGTTTATATCCAGATGTCATCATTACTATTATTGTTGATTCACTCTTCCTCTAAATTCCATCCTTTCTTGGCTTTATTGAGTCTGGTGTAGCCCACCTTTCACTCTAACTTTCAGATGGATTTTTCTTTCTGCATATTGTGGTCCAGTTTTAGCTATTAATAAATTAACTCAACAATATATATTGGCTCAAGCACATAGACATTTATTTTGGGGTCATCTCACACTCACAAGGGCTTCTGAGTAAACTGAATGGTAGCGAGGGATGGAGGATTCAGGCTCATGGAGGCTCTGCAATTCTCAACACATGACTTCTAAATTTGCTGGGGTTGTTTCCATTCAGTTGGAGAAAGGAAAAAGAACATTGAGGGGTGCTTTTTGCGAGTTTTTTTATGAGCCAAGGTTGGTATGGGACCATCATTTCCACTCGCATTTCATTGGCTAGGACCCAGTTCTAGCCACACTGAACTACAAGGAAGCTGGGAAACGGAGTCCAGCCGGGAGTCCAGGGTGAAGAAGCAAACGCGAAGTTTAAACTGTTGCCTTTGCCGCACTTCTCTCTCCATTGCTAGTTCCTCCTGTGAGTCCTTTCCACAATTCTTTCACCGGATGCAGAGCTCCTCAAGCAGATACCCCAGCCTGTGTCTGTTTCTTCACTTTTCCCTCGGCTTACTCCACCGACGATGCCCCAGCAATGACGAAGGAGGCTGGGCTGACCCTCACCCACTGGGCATGTCTACTCCCGTTCAGAGCTCCCGTTCACTTTCCTTCTTCATCCTCTACCGGGACTCTGGGTAAGTCCAACTGCAGGCAATGGGAGAAGGTTTGGGGGGAAAAAAGAAAGGGAATGGAATGCTATCATGGCTTTAATTCCAAGATCAGCCATATGGAAACTTGCATGCAGTTTACAGGCAAGAAAATGGTCCGTGTAGTCCTAGACTATAACCCTGTGCCTTTCTCTGCCAGAAACTTCCTGGGTTCTTGGGAGACTACTTTTAATACTGTTTATACAATGTTTTGAGACCATTTCCTCAAAAATATTAATTTCTAAGGTTGTTAATATAAGGATATTCCTCAATAAAAGTTTTTCTTAGAAAAAATGTTTGGGAAACATAATTGGGAAATACTGCATTAAATATGTTAACAAGTTTCCTTACTGTAGAGCCTTTCTTTGTTTTTTCACCCATTAACCATTTGTTGAGTGTTTGCTACTGCCAGGCACTGTGCCCAGCCACTGCGGGTCAGTGATGAACACACCCTAGTCTCCAATAGTATAAAATCCAATGCTGACATTCACTGTAAGAAAGGGGACCACAGTATGCATTTTTTTCCAAAGTTATTTGACTTAGAGACACCCCCTGCCTTTTTTTAGAAATTTTTCAAAAAATTGGTGCAAAGCATAATTTTGAAATTCCTGAAATAGAGCGCACAAAATTTTAATATTGATCAAATAAATAAGATTTTATTTTCAACATATTATGACAAATCCCAATAAAGTATAATTTCTCTCTATGTATATGTATGTATAGAAGAAGGACTGGAAGAAAGACTTACAGAATGGCCAATAGACTTATGAAAAGATGCACAATGTCACTAATCATCAGAGAAAGGCAAATTAAAACTATGATATCATACCTGTCAGAATGGCTGTCATCAATAAATCAATAAACAAGTGCTGGTGAGGATGTGGAGAAAAAGGAACTCTCATGCACTGTTAGTGGGGATACAGACTGGTGCAGCCACTGTGGAAAGCACTATGAAATTTCCTTTAAAAATTAAAAATGGAACTGCCTTATGACTCAGGAAGTCAACTTCTCGGTATATATCTAAGAAAACAAAAGCCCTAATTTGAAAGAATATATGTACCCCTATATTTATTGCAACATCATTTACAATAGACAAAATAAAGAAGCAACCCAAGTACCCGTTAATAGACAAGTTGATATAAAAGCTATGGTACATACAAGGGGGGCCCCCAAAAGACTGGAATTCTCTTCTGGAGGACGGGCTCCTCGTAGTACAGGCTTCCCCTGCAAGGTGAGTGTTCTACGAACCCATCTGTATCAGGGTACCAGCTGCAGTTATTGTGAGAGAGTTTGTTCAGCTTCGGTGAATTTTTTTTAAGACTTTTTCTGTGCATTTGTCCGTTTCATGGTGGGTGACTTACGAGCACACCTGCCCACACCACCCTGAGTGTTCAGCAGTTTTTGACCAAAAATGGCCTAACCCCAAGTGCCCCACCCTCCCTATTCACCCGATATCACCCTGAGCAACTTTCTTCATTTCCCTGAATGAAAACTGTCCTCAAGGGGAAACGTTTTGCCGATGTGGAAGAGGTGAAACAAAAAATGGCAGAAGCACTAAAAGGCATCAAAATTGATGAGTTCAAAAACTGTTTTGAACAGTGGGGAAAAAAGTCTCGATAGGTGTATTGCATCAAATGGAGAGTACTTTGAAGGTGACTGAAGTTGAAACATGTAAGAATAAATACACAATTTTTTATAAATAAATTCCAGTTTTTTTGCCCACCCCATATGTTAACAATGGAATATTACTCTGCCCTAGAAAAGAATAAAATCTTACCATTTGCGACACCATAGGTGGACTTAGAGGATATAATGTTAAGTGAAATGTCAGATAGAGAAAGACAAATACCATATGATTACACTTATATGTGGAATCTAAAGAACAAAATAAATGAACAAACAAAATTGAGACAGTCTCATAGATATAGAGATAAGTCTGATGGTTGCCTGAGGGGAGAGTGTTTGGGGGGACTGGATATAAAAGGTAAAGGGATTAAGAAGTACAAATTGGCAGCTACAGAATAGTCACAGGGATGTAAAGTACAGCACAGGGAGCATAGTCAATAATATTGTAATAACTGTGTATGGTGCCAGGTGGGTGCTTGAAATATAGGGGGTAATCACTTGGTAAAGTATATGATTTTCTAGCCACTACGCTGTACACCTGAAACTGAAACAAAATAATATTAAATGTAAACTGTAATTGAAAAATAAAATTTAAAACAAGGTACTTGAATATGAGCTGGCATTATTGGTGATTTTTTTTTCAAATAAGTGAATGGAAAGAGACATATGGCACAAAAGGAAGGTAAAATCTTTTAAAAGATTTTTTAATTATGAAAAATTTTAGTAATAACTATAAACACACAGGTAGTAATAAAAGTATAAGTTCCCACGTACCCATCACCCAGCTTCAATAATTAGCAACTCATGGCCCGTCTTATCTGCCTGCCCCTCCTACTTCCTTCCTTACCACTGGATTATTCTGAAACAAGTCCCAGATGTCATATCTTTTTATCTGTAAATATTTCAATGTTACCTCTAAAATATGAGCATTCTTTAAAATAACATAACCACAACAGTATTATTACATTATTGGTGATTTTAAGTTTTCTCCACTAGAAGTTCGTACATGTATTATAATAATATATATTATTAAACAACAATCTTATTTTAAAAACATATTAAGACACAGTGAACATAACTGGCGTATTCAGGGGCGTGCACACACACTTGCTAAATGGCTCTGACATCACCCCTGGGGAGACGCCCTGGTCCTGAGGGCAGTCTCCACCACGTGCAGCATGGCCCAGCAGCAGAAATGGGGAGGAAATCCTGCCCATCCTCACCCACTTCTGTGAGACATGGGGCCCATGGGGACCTGGCTCAGTCTCAACATGCTGTGAGTGGCCCAGTCAGGTGGCCTCTGAAAAGTGATGCAGAGGGGAGGGTGACAAACCGGGGAAGCAAGAGGCAGGGCCACCATGTGACGTCCATCAGAGAAGGTCCTGTTATCTCTCTTCTGCCAGCCAGGTGATGCCCCAACATCCACCATCTGAACTTTTCAGACCTTATCGGTGACTTTAAGAGGCAGGGCCACCATGTGACATCCTTCAGAGAAAGTCTTGCCCTCCCTCTTCTGCCAGGCAGGTGATGCCCCAATGTCCACCATCGGAACTTTTCTAGCCTTATCGGTGAATTTAGCCTCTGGGTCAATTAATTTAGAAGAACATTTCTCACCAGCAGATTTGGCAAGGGCAGGAGAGCTCCAAATACTCAGGAAAAAAAGAAGGGAAAACCCAGAGAGCAGGCATGTAAAGAAGACATATTTGTTCCAGTTGTACCTAATCTGGCCTTCTCAGGAGAAAGCCCTGTCCCCCTCGCCACTCCAGGTGGGACTATGCCAATGACGATCAGCACTGTTGAAGTCGAGGCTGCCTTTGCTCAAGGATGGAAAACTTTCTTTCTTGTGGCCTAGCCTTGTGGGGTAGGGGAACCCCTTCCCCAGACTGTGAGAAGACGTGTATCTCCAAGGACAACCAACAATGGCATTTCCATCTCCTCATCTCATGGCCAAGCAACCCCATGTCCAGTGGCCAGTGCCAGCTCCCCGCAGCATACCTACGCTGGGCGTGGGTGGATGAAGGCTGCAGGATGCAGAGGATGATGGGAATTCTATCAGTTCCTCAGGTACATTTCATCTTTCTCTCTCCCCATTCATTCTCTCTTCTTTTAACATCTGTTTTCCTCCTGTTTCCCTCTTTCTCCGGCCCTCCTCACCTCCTCATTGCTCAACTTCTCCCCACTTGCCTTCATTTCTGCCTCTTGACTGGCTTCTCCTCCCACCAGCCACATTTATGCCCTCCCCCCCTCCCGGGGAGAGGAGTTATTTAAAAACAACTTTATTGAGGTATAATTTACATATCATAAAATTCAGCCACTTGGACAACTACCGGGTTGTGTAGCCACCACCACAATCAAGTTTTATTTATTTACTTACTTACTTATTTCCCCCCACCTGATACCGTCTTTTTTTTTATTGTATTTTTTTCCATTACCATTCAGTCCCCGTGTACCCACCTCCCCCTCCCCCGCAATCACCACGCTGTTGTCCATGTGCATGAGCCCTTTTTCCTTTTTGCTGGGTCCCTCTGCCGCCTACCACCTGCCTTTTAAAAACTTCACTCTCTCTTTCGCCCCCTGGGTCTTCTCCCTGCCACCTCCTCAGCCTGGGCTTGTCCCTTTCTCTTTCCCCACCCACAGAGTGTCAGCCCCTAACGGCCCGATGCCGGCTTCTCGTGTGTTTCCCCTAGCATCACACGCAATCTAGAAACTCTCCCTCTGAGCAGTAGGGTGGCTGTGGGTGCAGCCTCAGGACAGGCCTGTGTCATACCTGTCCCTTCCCTCAGGAAGCAGTGACAGACTGCTCTGGTCCCTCGTTGGAAAGATAGACTGATGGGAGCTATCCCACGCATGGGGTGGACACGGAGGGCATGGGACACGTTTTGCTGTCTCGGTGATTATGGGTATCTCCATGGGTAGGGAAAGGGAGGACAACACAGGAACCATTTATGTTACTGGGGGCGGGGGGCATGGGAGAAAGGCTTCCTTGGGACGCAACTGAATTTTGTGTTACGTGGCCACCTGAAGATAAACTATGTTAGGATCAGAGAGGTTCGGTGACTTACGTACAGTCACACAGCCTGGAACCAGCACAGCCAGAGATGGAACCTGGTGCATGCCTGTTGGTCTGGTCTTCCCTGTTGCCAGCATCTCCTCCTTCTACAAAACGGGTGGTCTTTTTCTTCATTCCCCCTTATGGAGAAGATCATTTGAACAGCCACAGGAAGTTGCTTCTTTGAACCGTTCGCCAACAGTATAGGTCTCATGAATCAGATCCTCCATGGAGATGATGACCTATTTACTAAGAGATTGAGCAATCAATGCGTTATCTATCAGTGCAATTTGCTTTATGTTGATTTTGCCATAACCGCGCTTATAGGTCCATCCAGTTATTGACTTCAGGTTTGGGTACCCCTGTGCAATATATGGCTCCACAATCCGCAGCATGTTAATTAAAGCCTTGTTGAGCTTAACAAAGATGCCACTGAAGACCTGGCAAAGGCGAAGAAGTTGCAGCACCTTTCGGACCTTTGGGCTCACACCATTGATACATCTGATCCTGATGACAAGTGCCAGTTTGGGTTCTGCAGCTACTAGAAGTTGCCAGCTTTTCTTGTCATCCCAGCCATTTGGATCTCAGTTCTGTGTATCTGCCTGTATTCCTTGTGACAGTGCTTAGCTTTTTCAAAGATAATCTTCCTCCTTGCCTTTCGAAGCATCTTTTGGGCAAACTTCTTTCTCAGGTGCGTGATCTCCAGCTCTGTGAATTCCCTTGGCTTTTTCTGAACAGTTTCTGGCACATGAGGATCCTTCATCTTCTTCTCTTCTGCACCCTCCACAGTTGCAGACAGAAAGGAGGAAGCGGACATAGGCCTCGGCTGCCTTTTTCTGTCTTAACCATCCAAGCACGGCTTCTATCACCAATACCTCAGCATTCATTTCCCTCCCTTCCCTTTACTCATTTGTATGTCATTTCCTCTAGAAAAGTTTACTGCGCAGACATCTTCACCTGCCCCAGGCACTTCTCCACCCACAGCCTAGTGATGTCACCAGTGCCTTGGGCAAGTTCCAAAAAACCTTCCCCACTATGTAGAGTTTTGGGATTCAGGTTGTCTGAAGCCAGAGCCAAAGTTTCCCTCCCCTGTGGGATGCTTTTAGGAACCTGCACTCAGGACGTCAAAGTTACATGAGACGGGGAGCAGCAAAGGAAGAGAATTGCAGCTTCACAAGGTCGGGCTAGCAAGTGCTGGCCAGGTGGAGGCTGAGCGGCGTGGATGTCCCCCTATTTATGCCCAGAGTCCCCTCTGCCCACCAGCGAATTAGCTGGTGCACAAACCAGGGATCCTGCCGGTAGCGCCCCATGCTTTGATTGACAAGGTAGTGCCTCTGCAATGTTGAAAACACTCAGATTAAAAAAAAAATTTCCTGGATCCCACCTGTTAGTAAACGTTATTTTCGCTTTTGCGTATTAGCTTTCAGTTTTTGATCCCATGTGGACATAGGTTCCCTTTTTATGTGGTTGCCATTATGGTGTACACACCGTTTTCTTTTCTGCTTTGTTCCCTGAGTGTTGTAGTTTACAGTGCTCATTTTTCAGTGTAAACTCCAAAAAAAGTTACTATTTTTAAATTAAGCTAGTAGTCCATTGACTGGATGTAGCAGAATGTATTAAAATATTTCCCTGCAGATGTACCTTTAAGTTGCTTCCTCTGGCCACGATTATATAAAACACAGTAACGGAAATGTTAACGCATGGAACTTTTTGCATCTGTTGAAGTATTTCCTCAGAAAATTTACCAGGAATGGGGATGGTTATGAACAGTCTGATTGTGAGATACAGTTGGTGTTAAGGGTGATGTCCCAGTGACCAGGGTAAAAACCCAGGTTTGGCATTGGCCAGCTGTGTGACCTGGGACAGGCGACTTAATCTCTCCGTGTCTCGATTTTCTCCTATGTAAAAAAAGGCCAACATGTACTATTTAATCCATGGGGTTGTAGAGAGAAGTGAATAAAGTAATTGAATAAAATGAAATATTTGATATTCTTTATATCTTAGCTAGTACTAGTACCACGGTGATGGCTGTGGCCGCCACCAACACTTTTGCTGTTCCTTTAAACTAAGCTGAGTCAACACCACGTGGCTGAAAACCAAATATTTTCTAACAGCAAACACAGGCCAGTTTGCAATCATCCAGTAAGTCAAATTATTTTAGAGCTTCTCACTCCATTTGTAACTCTCACCCCACTCACCTGTTCCCTTCACAAATCTACTGCCCATCCTGGGTCCGATGTTAGTTAAATCTCAATTCTTACTTGATCTCTTTTAAGGTTCTTTAAAGGCCTTTGTGGGACCCTGGCCCTCATAACTTTGGAAGCCACACTCCAGATCACATCAGGCATATTTAAACCGCCCGCCACCCCACCCCCACGCCCACCCGGCAGGAAGTATAATTGTATAGGAGCAGCAGGCCGTATGGGAGCAGTGGAAGAGCAGATGTGATGTGATGTGTTGTATTTAGTTAAGTACTTACTGATTTTGATTTTGTGGTTTGGGTTAACGTTTAGGGGTTCGATGAATAATGCTTTCCACCTTCCTTCCTGAATTCAAAGCCAAATAAGAAACATATTCAGAAGTCAGAGAGATGGAGATGAAGACACCAGCCTCATTACTAGGAAGAGCTAAAGAAAAGAATATGGTTTAAATACGTAGCCACGGGGAACTTTCTAATACTAACCCCTGAAATTAACTTGAAGTGTACAACCCCCAAAAACCTTCAGGCCTTCCATACTTGCCACAGAGTGACTGACAACCCAGAGTGGACTCTTGCTGCAGGTGGGCATATCTGAAACAGAGGGAGAGGGAGGAGGTGAGGGGAAGAATGTTCAGTTTTTCTTCAAACTCACTGTCCAAAAAAAAAGGGGGGTAAAGGATGATCAGAGAGGCAAGGAGTATATTTAGGTCATGGAATGACAGGTTTCATTCTGAGCTAGTATTTGATCCCACCCTGACCTGCTCGACAGATGGCAACAGGTTCAGCCTCACCACTTGGACCTGGTGCTGTCACCCAGCCATGGTGAGACACACTCTCTCCTTCCTTCTCTCCTGGCCTTACCTGTAACCCCAGCCAGTCCTTCCTCCCAAGACAGTATTAGCCTACAGTTGGCTCCCCGAGATGGGCTCTGACTTTTACAGCTCTTGAATCACATTTTCACATTGTTTTCTTGTCAATTTATAATCCCACCCATCACATATAAATTATACCAATAGCAGAATAAAAATAAATCCAAAAAATACTAAACAAAAAAAATCCCAGGTGAAATTGGCCCCAGCAATAAGAAAATGTATTCTTTCACACCATAAGAAGGAAAAATCCTACTGTGTTATTATCAGTGACTCAGTGATATTGAACCCAGGTTCTTTCTGTCTTTCTGCTCTGTCAACTGCTCTCGGCTTCATCCTAAGACTGGTCCCACTTGTGGTCCTGAAATAGGTGTTGCAATTCCAGGTATCCCACCCAGGAGCCACCTCATTCAGAAAAAGAGAGGGGGCGTGATGTCTCTGTTTTACCTTTTTGAAAATGAAGACATCATTCCTAAAATCCCCCTCACACTGTAGTGGCCTGAATCAATCTCTAAGCAGGAGGATGTAGGCACTATTATTGTCTTAGGTCTATTTATGGAGACATGACTAGATGGGGTGGCAACCCTCCCAAAACTGGGACTCTGACCAAAGAAATAGGGGAGAGTGGATGTTGGGGAGGCAGCCAACCACATCTGTCGTGCATTGCTAGGCAATTTTTCAGTGGTTATGATTTTAAAGAACCTCTCCTGTTTCTGTGTTTTCATCTCTGAACATCAGTTTCCTCGTCTGTCTTCTGTACCTTGCAAGGCTGCTGTGGTGACCAAGCGAGATAACATAAACTAGGGAGGGCTGTGTAAACCTGGCATCTGATGAGCACGATGTCAGAACACAAGCTTTCCCCACCCACTGCCACCGAGATGTAACTCATTCCGGGCCTGAGCGGTTGTTGGCAAAGTTGGAGTAGTCCCTGTTAGACTGCGAAGTGGAAGCACCTTGTTGTTGGTGTAGGAGTGCCTCTTTGACCGCCAAATATAATGAAAAAAGAAATGTAAATAAAAAATCCAAGCGTATTCAAACAACAAACTTATGAAAAGATGCTCAGTGTCAATAATCATTAGGGAAATGCAAATCAAAACCACAGGGAGACATCTATCACCTCACATCCATTAGGACAGCTGCTATCACACGTGTTTTCAAGGATGCAGAGATATAGCGACTTTTGTGAACTGTTGGTGAGAAGGGAAATGACACAGTCATTATGGAAAGCAGGATGGTGTTTCCTCAAAAAAATTCTACATAGAATTACCATATGATCTACTAATTCTGCTTCTGCATAAAAGGACCAAAAGGAACCCTGTGTCCATTGGTCGAAGAGTGGATAGGTGAAATGTAGTATATGTGTGCAATGGAACATTATACACATGATGCATATATATCATCAGCTTACACATGAAACACTGATGAATGAGTGAACTTTGCGAACAGTGTGTTGCTTGAAATGAGTGAGTCACAAAAAGACAAATACGGTATGATTTCATTTCTGTAAGGTATCTAGAGTAGTCAGATTCACACAGACAAAAAATAGAATGGGGGTGTCCAGGGGCTGAAGGGAGGAAAAAATGGAGAGTTGCTGTTTAGTGGGTAAAGAATTTAAATTTGACAAGATGGAAAAGTTTTGGGGATTGGTCACGTAATAACGTGAATGCACTTAATGCCTCTGAACCATACACTTACGAAAGGTTAAGATGGTAAAATTTTTGTCATGAATCTTTAAAAGTCGAAGTTTGAAAATATGCATTGCTGGCCAGTATGGTGTAAAATAGACAGTCACCTCCACCCTATCAACAGTTAATAGGACTTTAAATGGGCTTATTTTTTGTGGTTGGTGGTTTGCTACTGTCCACACAAATTAAAGGCAGAGAGGGGAGGAGATTCAGTTGTGCATTATCAGGTAGGGGGTCTACCGGGCCTAAAAAGAAGAACCATTATGTAATAGGACCAGACGGGGCCCCCAAAACAGGGGTAGAGTCAGTGTGCAGACACCATTGGCAGCCGACGCTGGAAGAGTGAGCAAGCCATCCCTTACCAGTTGAGTGAACAGGCTTTCCAGTGCTGAGAGCCTCTATTTGCTGCCCTTCCCCTGGCCACCAGTTAAAGGCCTCTTACCTGTAGCTTGGTGATCAGCTTGGTGGAACCGCTCTGCACCTATGCCTGGAGATTCTGCTAAGCCCTCTGTTTACTACCCACGTTAGGCAGGGCTGGCTAACCAGCAAACAACCTCATGTTTTAGTGGCCTAACGGAGTAGAACTTTATTTCCCTCTTACACGAGTTTCAGTGCAGATGATCTTGGTTAAGCAATGTTCCCAGGCAGTTCTGCTCCAAGCAGTGACTCAAGGATCCAGATTTCTTCCATCCGGTAGCTTTGCCATGCTTTAAGACCCCCTCAGGTTCTTCCCTGGTACCTGTGCATTCAGCCTTTCAGCCAGACCAGAAGTCAAAAGAGAGATCAGGGGAATTTTTATGGGCAGCTCTAAGGGCCAGGCTTGGAAGCAGCATGCGTCATAACCACTCACAGCCTACAGGCAAGAGCTGGTCCCATGGCAGCACTTGGATGCAAGGGGTCCAAGAAGTGTAGTCTTCTTGTGCGTCTGTGAAAAAAATGAGATAGCTGGGGAAATACACACCAATGTGTCTGAGATAGTGCTATGTAGGCAGCCCTGATACAACAGCCTAGAACGCTTAAGCCCATGGACGCAGAGTGAGTGCCTCCACACCCAGATGAACAGTGGTGCAAAGTAAAACATCCCTCCCTGCCCCGCCCCCGCCCCCCACAGCCAATATTTAGTTGGCAGGGAGGTAAATGGTGCAGTCATTATGGGAAGTCTCTACGGTTTATAGCGAACTGTCTCAAGATACTCCTACTCCATCCCCAACCGCCACTTCTGTTTTATTCATTTTATAATCACAGAAAAAATGGAGACATCCAAACCTACTTTCTACCTCTTCCAACTGCCAGAATTTACTTACCGAGACCACGTTTTCTGACAGTTACAGACAACTGCGATGGCCAAAGGAGCTGAGAAATGGGTCCTTTGCCCCTGCTTGGCCATCTCCGGGGAGGAATCCCACCCCCTACCTATCCAAATCCTACCCATCTACTGGGGGACCCATCACAAGGCCTATGAATCCTTTCCTCACTTCTCAACCCAAAGTTGAACAGAACAATGATTATTTTTGTTACCATCATTTGAGATTTAGTTATCATTTGCATTGAATTCCATATTTTAAGGCAACAAATATCTGCCAGGATACCTGGTTCCAGACTAAGGGATTCAAAGGTGGTAAAAGAAAACAGCCTCCGTGGAATAATGTAATCCAGTGGGGGAGGCAAATGAGCATCCTGGGAAGCTGAACACTCCAGGGCTTTCAGCTAGATAGACACAGAGCATCTTGGAGATTCAGGAAGAGAGTCCTTCTGAGTGACTTCGAAGTGTACAAAAGACTTAAACAAGTAGAATCTGAGGGAGAGCATTCCAGGTCCAGAGGAAGATGAGCAAAAGTACCAAAGTAGGAATCTGGGGAAATTTCAGAGCAGCCACATGTTTCTGTATGGTTGGAGAGAAAGCTGGGAAGGTGGGTGTACATGTTAGGATTCTTTGAGTTGCAAATAATGAAAGTATGTTTCCAACTTGCTTAGGGAATAAAAAAAAAAAGTATCATACACTGGAGGTCCAGGAGCAGTTTGGTCAAGACTCCACATCTATTTCCCTGTTCTTCTCTTGGTTTTCCCCTGCTCTGCATTCACACTCCTGGTGGCCATCCCTGTGACTACGGAGTGGCTGCCGACCGCATCAGGGCAGGGAAGAAAATAGTTTTGCTTTCCCAGCAGCCCTGTGCAAGCTAAGTGGCTTAGCACAGCCCATTCCTGAACCAAATTGATGACAGTGGTACTGCCGAGAATGGCATAAAGTAATTGCCTAAGCAAAGTGCAAGGCAGGGAGCCAACCACAGTGGTTCCTGTAATTGGCTTAAGCCAGGCCGTGGGAAGTTCTGAATCTCGGCCTCGAGAACCTGTGTGTGCGATAAAAGGCATGGGGAGCCATTGATTGTTTTTCAGCAGCAGAGTAGACAAAGCTGCGCTAAGAGCATAATTATTTGGGTGTTTTGATGAGAAACAACCAAGCAGAGAGGAGTGGATGTGGAATGACCATGTGCCCACTGTCATGTCTCCTTCTCCCCACGTCAAAAGTGGCTCCCGGGGAAGGAGCTGTGATTCTCATTCATATCAGGTACGAGTGACTGATGAGATGTCACACCAGGGGGAAGGGAAAGGAGAGCTCAGTGGGAGAACCATTCTAGACAGGACTTACGGGATAACTGGAGATGGGGGAAAATTAAAAATGATTCTGGAAATGTAAATGTGGATGACTTAAGAATGTATGCAGTGCCTTGAATAGAAATATAGTCATCTAGGAGACTCAGTGACGTAATTTTGAATCCATAAATCAGGTGTATGATGAATAACAATGACAGTAATACCAAGATGACTCTAATAGTGAAGTAATAATAATTAGCAATAAAATTTGCATACACCGAGCGGTTACTATATGTCAATATTTACAAAGGTATTTATTGTTGCTTCGATACATATGTGTGCATTCATTTACTCCTTACAACAATCCTATTATTATCTCCATTTTGCAGAGGAAGAAACTGAGGCAAAGAATGATAAAAGTCAACAATCCAAGGTCATGTCACAGGTAAGTACACAAGGTAGAATCATACCCGGGCTATGTGAGTCAGAACCCTACTCTTTCAGTCACTACAACCATCGCTAATATTTATTAAGTATCTACTATGTGACCACACGTTATACACAGTCTCTTTAATCCTTAAAGATCATCCTATAAAATGAAGAGTATTATCCCTGTTTTATAGATGAGGAAAGGATAAGAGACTTGCCCAAGGTCACACACTTTTAAGTGGCAGAGGTGGGATGCGTGTTGTAGGAGGCATAGCGGTAAAACATGCTCTCCTTCCGTGATGCCATGAGGGAGATAAGTGCATCCTAGGACCATGGGGTCTGCATCCTTTGTCTCAGCAATGAAATTCTAAACATCTAGCTTATGGACCAAGACTTACACCTTTGAGGTACATGCTTGGGGAGAACAGGACCTGGCATGTAGATGTCTGAAACCAATAGAATTGTGAAGTCCCTGGGAATCTCTGCATATAGGATAAAGCTGAAGTTATGGTGGGAGGGTCCTGTCCAACCAAGACATGAGATTTGAGGGGGTGGGGTGCTTGAGAGAACAAGCACGGGTCTGACAGTCCTGAGTCCAAGGGCAACCCTGCAAGTCATTCGCCAGGGGGCCTTGGGCAAACTGCTTACCCTCTGGGCTTCAATGTCCTTATCTGTAAAACAGAATGGCTGGGCCTCACTCTGGAGAGCTATCTAACTAGGACTGGGTACGATGAAGAAAGGGAAACATTTGGCCCATTGCCTAGCAGATAGCGAATACTTACAACATGATGGCGATGTCACTACAACTGTTGTTATTATTATTATTTCTATAAGATGTGGAAGGCAAACAGTCTTCGCCTCCAGGAGAGAGATTCTGCTGTCTGTATTGCATAATGTCCCTGCGCCTTTGAAGCCTCCACACAGCAGCTGCTTCAGCCTCCTAATTTCAAGGCAGGATCTCTTCAAACCGTATGGACGAAGGCCAGCTGCTGTTGCAGGAGCGAAGGAGGAAGAGGAAAAGGGGGTTGGGGCTAGTGATAGGAGAAGGGAGGTGGAGAAGGCCTGCCCACCCAAGGAGGCTTCCCCTGGGCCCCTCCCAGGTCCTGCTGCGTGGCCCCAGCCCTGGCCCAGCCTGCACTCTCTGCCTAGTCACGTGGCTTGCGTTTCAGAATGTAACCGGCAGCTGTTGGCAGGTACCTCCCTCTATTAATACTCAGGCTGAGAAGCAGTGGAGCTGTGAGGTCAGTGCTGGCAATGAAGCAGCTACTCCCTTCTCCATGCTGGTGGGGAGCCCTGGGAACCATAGCACAAGGCACTACTCCTCCCCCAGAGGGGTTTTCAAGCCTTCCAGACTGAGACCCCCAGCTTGGTTAGCCTAGAGCCAGGGGAGAGGCAACCTCCCCCCAGCAACGAACATTCCCCAGAGGCTTCTGGAATCCCATGAGTCTACAGGTTTTTAGTCATGGAACATTAGAGATGACAAAGCCCTTAACCCAACCATCCCGTTTTGTAGGTAAAGAAACTGAGGCCCAGAGGGGCGATGTGATTAATTTCAGATGGCTCCGTGAGTCAGGGCGGGGCTGGGGCAGGAACTCTGGCTGCAGATAGCCAGCCTGGGGCTTTTGCGTTACTCAGAATGACAGAGCCCACCCCAACCTCTTACCCGAAAAAGGGCAGGGCCCTGGTGGAAGATTCCAGGTGGAATCTTCAACTGTAATTCCAAGGACCGCATACCTCTGAAAGTGAACTTCCCAGATACGGATTATGGGCAAAAATGATGGCAAAGAAAAATGTATTTTGACATGGGAACGTGCTCACCCTACTGTGTAAAATGAAGAAGCAACAGATTCCCCAAGCAGAATTTACCCTATGGTCCCATTTGGGTAAGGAGCACACACACATACACATGCACGACACAGAAAAAAAGATTGGAAGGAAGAGTGAAACAAACTTCTAGGAGACAGGTTTTTATTTATCTCTTCTTGTCTCATCCATATTTTCTAAACTCCGTATTTGGAGAGTATTTTTGTAACCACCGTGTTAAACAGATACAAAATAAACAGACAAGTGCCAGGGTCCCAGTCACCCTCCCCTACAGGCTTGGCTGTGCCGCAGCTCCCAGAACAGACTGCACCCATTGTACAAGGCAAGGGTGTTCTTTCCGGGGAAGCCAAAACAAGCTCAGACCTGAGCACTGACAACCACAGCTGTGGTTTCGCTGCAAACTTGTGAGCAGCGACTCTGGCTCAGGGCGCTCCCAAGTCTTCAGTGTGCGCTGGAGAGGAAGGGCCAGATGCCAGACCCCAGCCCCACAGCGGGCTCAGCTGCGCCTGTGTCTGGAGGTCTGAGGCAGAGGCCAGCCGGAGGTCTGATGTGTGGAGAGCAAGGAAGAGTGACACACAGGCCAGATGGTCCTTCTTGGAACTCTCGCGGTCCCGGGCCACACCCTCCAGGAAGCCTCAGTTGTACTTTCAGACACGCACATCTAGCTCACATTTTGCTGCCACTTGCCCACTTTGAGGCCAATGTTCTTGAGACCAAGCCACCTTTCTGGGTTATCCTGTGAGAGCTGCCTGCCATGTGGACTTCCAAGCTTCCTTACCAAGTATAAACCTGGAGATGGTGGGTCTTATCACCACTGCCATGGAACTCAGAGAGGGTTTGTTTAGACAGAACCATTCCCCATGTCACATACTAAGTCGGGACTGTGGTGCCTGCCCGGTGCCCTGGCTGAGACCTGCTGCCTCCTGCTGCCTCCTAAACGTTGTCTGACTGATGCTGCTTCCCACAGAGCCTGAGTACGAGAAATGCCATCACAGGAAGCTCCCTCTGTGGAGCATTCCCCCACCTTTCCCCACCCCCTCCTTTCCCCAGGGCTCAGTCTCAACTCCATGAGGACAGCCTCTCCTGTCCCATGGGGTGGATCTTCCCACGTGGTGACAGATGCAGACAGAACTGAGCACCCAAGTCCAAGGGCATCATGGAGCGGATGGGCAGAGTGGAGGAACTAAATCCCACCTCCGCTCTCCACCAGCCTGTCTTCTGGGCCGGTTATGGGTCACCTGAGCTTCGGCTTCCTCCTGAGTGTCAGAGGTGCTGGCAGGATTCACTGACTCAAGCCCTCTCCCTCTGGGGTCTGCAAACTACCGCCCTGGGGTACCTGGTGTGCCGGTTGGTTTTGTATTGCTCTCAAGCCAAGAAGGGTGTTTACATTTTGAAATGCCTGAAAAAAGTAAAAAGAAGGGTAACATTTCATAAAACATGAAAATGGTATGACATGCCAATTTCAGTGCCCGTAAGTAGAGTGGCATGGGAGCATAGCCGAGCCCTTTTATTTACATACTCCCTATAGACACCTATGTGTCTTTGTGCCGCAGTGACAGAGCCCAGATGGCCCACGAAGACTGAAATATTTACCATCTGGCCCTTTACAGAGAAAATGCTGCTGGGCCCTGATCTGAAAGACCTGGTACATGGCACGAAGTTAACAAGCATTACTCTCCCTTCTCATCATCTTCTTTTGCACCCTTTCCACCAGGGGCCTTTTTGTCTTGTCTGCAAGGCAAGGATTAATGCTGCTTCGGGAGGATGGTAAACAAGGGGGATCCCTCCTCACTGTAGATCATCTGGCTCGAAGTCCAAAGATCAATTACAAGGGGGAGCTTCATTCTGCTACCAACTGGTGCTGTGACCTGGGGAAGCTCGCTTCACCTCTCTGAGTCTCAGTTTCCCTCCACTATAAAATGAGAGAATGATAACAGCTAATGTTCATATACCACTTGTCGTGTGCCAGGTATTGTCCAGGTCACATCAGTCACTTATTTCATAATGACAGTTCAGAGAGGTAGGTCCTGTCATCACCTTATTTATGGGCAAAGAAAGTTGAGGCAGTGGGAGGGTAAATGAGTTTCTCAGTTGATCAGAAGTATATCCAAACAGCCTCATCACTTGGGTGCTTAAACAACTACATTATAGGGCCCTGTGTGCTCCCTACTGGAAGATTCAGCTGAGATAAGGAACCTGAATGCTTTTAACAACCCGTCAAGTTCCATGGCTGTGTGAACTCTTTTTATCTTGTGAAGAAGAGGAAGGTGTAATGTTTCCAAAACTCTCACTAATGACGGCATTTCAGAGAGCCTGGCGGCATCTGAAAGAAGAGGACACATTTGTGGGTGACAACAAGACTTACCTGGATTCGCCTGGATGGTTTCTGTCTCCTACCCTTCGCAGAGCAGGAGAGAAACAGCCTGCTCTGGTCCAAACGCCAGTGCAGTGTCTTAGGAAGAGCTGTGCTCAGTCAACCCTTGATTGATAAAGAGAAGTCACCTTTCCGCTCAGGTGGTGGGGAACCTGGTGGCCACTCTCCTGCCTTGGCTTTGGGCCTTGGCCCAGCCACTGCCCTTTGCCCCGTCTTAGCACAATTGCTGAGGAACAGCCCAGTTTCCTCCGCCAAGAGTGTAGGACCTGCTGCTCCGTGTCCTCTGCCTGACGAGGACACACCTTTTCCACAGAAGTTGTTCCCAGCTCCCTCCCATCCAGTCATCAGCACAACTCTGCCTCTCACTCTCACATTAGCATTTGGACAAGGGATAAATGTATAAGACTGGGGCAGGCAGCGTCTCGCCTTTTCGTCTACTTGATCCCCATGAGGATGTCTTGCTCATGCTACATACAGGTTCCTGTATGGGTGGGAGAGTGGGAAGCTGGAATTAGAGAGACAGCCTGCATGGTAAAGACCGAGCTTTACCCTTTAGCTTGAGCCCTGCTGGTGGAATTCCTCCACCACTTCCTGGCTGTGGAACCTTGAGCGAGTTACTTAACCCTTTTGTGCCCCTGTTTTCTAAAGAGCAAAATGGAGAGAGCACAGACCTTACGGGGTTATTGTGAGAATTCAGGAAGATAATACAAGCAAAAAGCCTCTAATAGAGTTTGGCATCTATTAAGGGCTCAAGACGCACAGGCCATTATTATTTCTCTTCCTCTGACCCAGTGCTTCAGCTTAAGGCACCTCAAGGGAGTGACACAGGCTTCTTCCAGAAGCTGGGCAATGTCCTGCACTGTGGTGCATCCTTGATTTGCCAGCCTGCACTGAGGGCCTAATAAGTGCGTTGTTTTAGACCTGGAGAATGCAAGGATCTCACGGTCCGGGGGAGGGAGGAGGGAGACACAAACAGACACATATGCTGGAGCCCGGGGTTGATTGAGTGCTTTGAGGCCTGAGGGCAGAGGGGAGGCGTCCTCCCAACCCCGGCGGGCATGCGGTGGCGGAGGGGTCAGGACCAGGAAAGACCTGCCAAGAGAGAGGTAAACTTGAGCTGGGTCCTCAGTCATATGCTGGCCTTGGCAGGAGCAGGAAGAGCATTGCGGGCCGCAGGTGCAGTGGTGGAAGGGTATAGCATGCTCAGTCCACACAGACCCCGATGTGAGCCTCCGTGAAGACCCAGCTTGGAGCCTGAGCTCAGCGCCCAGGTGCTGGTCCACACAGGCAGTGTGGAAATTCCTTTTAGCATCCAATGTTGCGGCCATGGCTGGCTGCCAGGACTGGGCAGGAGGAGGGAGACTCTGTGAATGCCATAGCTGGGAGGGAGCAAAGAAAAAGCGAAAGTTCTGGGGTCCCAGCCAGGGCTTCTCTTTCCAAAAGGTGGGTCAGAGCAATTCCACCTGAACCAAGCAGACATAATGCTGATGGCCAAGGAGGCCCATCAGAAAGGGAAAGAAAGAAGAAACAGTAATCAGGCGGACCTTCCCAAGCCCCCCACACAGAAGAGAAGGAACCAGTGGGCCTGACTGGGAGAAGAGAATGAGCCAGTCCAGAGAGGTGTGGGCTAAGACGGGGACTAATCAGACCTTGTGGGTAGCAAGCCTGGCTGCTCCAATGCCTGTGGCCCCCACACTTGCCCTTTCTCCATTCCCCTGTCTACCCGAGGGAGGCTTTCACCTCTGCCCGGCTCACACAGGCAGCTTTCAGGAATCCACATGGGCCAGGACATGGTCCCAGGGAGGAGAGAGCACTGGTCTGGGAAGCAGAAGCCCTGGATCCTCTTCCAGCCTTTGCCCTTAACCAATAGCGTGGCCTTGGGTGAGTTTCAACTCCCCTGAGGTCCTGTGTTTTTATCCATATAATGGGATCACACGCTTGTTCTCCCTTGCAGTTTGCTCAGAGGAATTAATAAGATGTCAGGGGAAATGCTGCTTTAACTGGGAATGGTGGTGCCATCCGATTTCTACACTAAATATGAAGTTGGGTGGCAGGGAATTTCCTGGGTTCCCTGTTGCATTCCAGCATTGGGCACACATGGAATGTTTGGAGGTGGCTCTGCCTGAAATGGCAGGAGTGGAGAGGGAGAGATTTCAGGCTTCACTGTGTCTCTCTTACCTGCTCTGGCCTTTTCATTGGAGTGAGGCGCAAGCTACGAAAGGAACCATTGGGCAACAACGCAGCGCCGAGGAGTGCGGCTCTCACCTCCATCTACCACGACCCTGCAGCCAGCCGTTGCAGTTGCCTCCCCTATGGCCACTTGGCCTTTTTGCTGATCAGCAGAAGTCCAGTTTAGTCTGCGCTGGCAAAGTTTAGAGCCAAGAGCTACATTTCTCATCATCCTGGCATCTAGAGTAGCCATGGGACAGGTATGGTCAAAATGATAAGAAGACAACGGAAAGAGATTCTGGGAAAACTCCAATAGGTTCACCTGACCTTTTGCCATCTACTTTTTCTCTTCTTACTGCCTGGGATATAGAATTGATGTCTGGAAGCTTAGGAGCCATTTTGCAACAATGAGGACAAGACCCATATTCTAAGAGTAACTGAGAAAAGGCCTTTGAGCTGTCATATAATGCTGGACTGCCTACTTCTAGAAATATAAAATTTCCTTGTTCCCTGCCCCCACCCCAGGGAAAGGTTAAGGTGGGGGTGGAATCGGTTATCTGTAGGCAAGCACAGTTATAACCAATGTAGCCTTTCCTCCAAGCACTAGGGCAGTGCTTCCTTGGGCGCCTTCTAAGATCCCACAGAGGACTTACCACACTGCGCTGTACGAGCCAGTTACTCGTACATAGTCCCCGCAAGCCTGCTATTTCAGGAAAGGCAGGATCTGTACATTCTGTGTTGAACACAAGTGCACTCCCAGAGCATGACAGTTTCTGGCAAACAGGGCATGTTCTCTATGCTTTTCTTGAGTCAATGATAAAAGAGCCCTTTGAGTTCTGATTTGAGATGTGGCTCACCTACCTTAGATCTAGGCGCCATCATCTCATGCCAATTTTGAAAACTCCACTGACACATCTTTAAAACAGTCAGCTTTTAAAATTGGTTTGCCTAAAATAGTCAAAGCTACAATGCATGAGTTTTCTCATAAATAAGTCGGCCGGCCGCTCACAGACCTGCTGCCTTTTCCTAAACTACCCACAGCCATGGCTGCCTGGTACTTGTCACTATGTGACCCAGAAAGCAACTCATGCAAACCCACTGACAGATTCCGGTGCCAAGTGATCATCACAGCTGAGAAATGGCATTTCCCACAGCATATAGAGGGCCTGATTGAAAAGGCATAAATGTGTATATGGAAATAGTCACAGACATATTTGTCAGGTTGTTTTCTATCCTAAACATCTCAGTTATATTTAGACTGGTAAAATTACTTCCTCCCTGACTTCCGAAGGTTCTCACAGTCTCCTCCTCCTCCCCTTTCCTTTATTGTGACTTTCTTTTCAAAACCTGCTGTTTTCACTATGTTCCAAAAGCATCCAGGCCTTTTCTATACTCAGGCTCTCCAAATTGGATATCCAACTATAGAACCACTTCATTTGCCTTCCTTTTGAAAAGTGTGGTAAGTCCACATATTATTCATGAGAATGCAAAGTCTATATTTTTTCAACAAACTTGAAGTTCATATAGTCAACATGTGTGTTGACAGTCACTTGGAGAAAATCACATATAATGCGTCAGGGCTGCCAGCTAAAGGCTTTGCAGTTTCATCTTTCTGGGTTCACACCTTCCCCCGACTCTCACTGGGGCCAAATGACCTGAGAGCCTCCCTGTCTTTCCTCATCCATCAGCTGAATGGGGGAGACTCCAAGGACCCCGCGGAGCATAGGGCCCCACGGTGGCAGCAGCCTCATCCTCCTGAGCTGCTGCATGAAGCAGAGACACGCAGATCTGCACTGGGTTCTTGCAGGAGCAAGGCAGAAATCTCATGGTGCCGAACTAGTGCAGTGTTTATCTGCTACAGCACCTGGGGTTACTTACAGATTGCTCCTTACTTCGCCATAATACTGTTGTTTTTAGAGCCTCTATTCTAAAATGCTGTCACAGTTTGCTTTGCATTAGAGCTACTTACATCCGTGATTATACTGCATGGAAGGGTTCAGATCAATGGTTCTCAGCTGCTCGGCAGGAAGTAACTGGGGAGCTTTAAAAACTCCCAGTGCTTGGAGCTCAACCCCAGAGATTGTGCCTTAATTGGCTGGTCGTGAGGCCCAAGGTGTGCTATTTGAAAGCGTGTCCCAGGCAACTCTAAAGGGTAACCAGAGATAGGAGCCACTGTTCTAGATCAGGGGTCCTCAGACCTGAGAGGGATAGGAACACTTGACAGGCTTGCTAAAACTTGGATTTCTGGGGCCCACCCTTAGAGTTTTTGATGCAGGAGGTGTGGGGTGTAGCCTGAGAATTTTCATGTCTAATCATTTCCCAAATGAGGCTGATGATATCGGCTCAGGAACCATATCCTGAGAACCACTGATTCACACCTTTAAATCCCCCTCAGTAACAATAGCAATCATTGGTGTCATACTGAGAAAACACTGGTCACTCAATAACTGAGTGTATAATTAAACTGGAAATGAAGACACATAGGCCTCAATACTTGGTAGAGTGTCCAGGCTTTGTGTCCAGGCGAGCTGTCACAGGGCCAGCGGGCGTGCTGAGCCGCGAGGGTGGCTCCGCTAAGCCTCTTCCCCAGGAACTACACTCAGCGTCTCAACGTCACGCTGCCAGAGCTTCGAGCTGTGTCCGTGAGCACGTGGGCCTCACCTCCATTTATTCTGTGCATCCGTTAGCAAGACATGTCCTAAGGTGTCAGAAATCCTAAGAGAGCTCATAAAGGCGTTAATGCTTAGTGTAAAACTGGACATAATTAAGGGTATTTGGCATGATTTGGTAGGTTATATTTGGGGCCTGGGAACACTAAAAAATTTTTCCATATAAGTTAAAGGCAATTGCTTTCTCATTTTATGTCATTTCTGCTTACGAAAGATTTCATAGGAACCCTCTATTTTGGGATAGCAGGGTAACGTGTGCTCATCTCTGCTGATGTAACACAAAGGCAGATACAGACAAAATGCAAATAAGAGGATGAAACAGATCTGACCCCTGACCATAACTTGCCAGGCCCTGGGACAGGACGAGCTGGGGGTGAGGGTTGGGCATGGGAAGGATGTCAAAGAAAACACCCTCAGAACCCAAATGATAATCATAGGTTGGGGAGAAGAGCACTCCAGAGGGGACAATTTGCACTTGAAAAAGCCCTGGGGCAAGAGATGCAGCACCTTTCGGGGACAGATGAAGGCTGGTGCATCTGGAGTGTATTAAAAAGACTAAAAGAAATACGGCATGATGTCACCAACGTAGGATGAGTCTGGAGTTTTGCTAAGGGTGACAAGAAGCCACTGGAGGGCTCTAAGCAGAGTGGTGGCCTGAGAGGCCTGTTTCTTGTCAGCAAGAGGAAAGAAATAGCATTTGCTTATTTACAGAGCACCTGGCCAGTGCTTAGCACATGAAGTCATCAGTAGCTTCTTGTGTGTCATTGATGAGGCACTGTGCATCCAAAGGATCATTAGATCTGGGAACAGAAGGGACACTAGAAACCAGCCAACACATCTCTCATGTTTTAAAGACTCATCAGCTGAAACCCAGAGAGGTCAAATGCTTTGCCCAAGGTTGCCCAGCAAGTCAGCAGCAGAGCTGGGACTGAAACCCTAAGGAGAGAGAGAATGTCCGCAGGAAGATTGGCCAGATAACAAAGCATTTATTGTGGGAAGGGCAGGATAATTCTGGATCCAGTAGGATGATGTCACTTGGCTCTCTACGTGAGCCCAGCCCCACATGGTCTCAATGCCAGGGTTCTGGGGAGAGGTGGGCTGTGAGCAAAAGCTGAGTAGCAAAGGTCTTCAGGTGCGATGGAGCTGAGCCATGGCCTGTACGCAGGGACGAAGTCTTGGGTGTGAGCGTTCTCCCGGGGGCTGTTGGCTGAAGAGATGTGGACATAGGACACCCCTAGAAGAGGCCAGAGCTGGACAAGGACATGATGGCAGGCACCAAATGGAAATGACAAGGGCTTATTTATGAGCACATTGGAAATGCCCCAAGAAAGCTCAGAAATACTTGAATGGCACTTTGAGAAGGGCTGAAGTACGTAAAAGCAGGTGAAAACAGTGAAACCTGACTTACTGCTGTCAACCACATCCCATTTTTGCCATCCTCTCTGGCACACTCTCAGGAAATATAAGCCACATTTTAAATTCATGGAAGACACAAATCCACATCTTTGTCCATTCAGCAAATACACCACTGCCACCTTAAATATCTACAGGCTCTTCCAAAACATTGGAGCAAGTGCACATGGTGTTAATGACCCAGACCAGTGTCCAAAGTAAGCTTTGGTGACTTAGCATGCTGGTCTGGACAGGACGGGGAGAGGTGGAAGGGTCACAACTTTCATGCGGCATACAGCAGGGTTGGCAACCGGGGGCCATGCTCACGCTCTTAAAGTCAGATCTCAGGAGATGGGGCTTCTCCTGCAACAGAGAAGTGGGGTCCCAGCAGGTTAAGACCCTGCTGGCCTGGAGAGCTCTCCTCTCCTCCTGGACCAGGGCCCCAAGTCCTGCCTCTTGCACAGCAAAGCCACCTTTCTATTTTTAGTGGGGGAAAAAAACCATGCTATGAAATGTACTTTCCAATTTTAGGGCTCTTTCCTGGGCTCTATTTCCAGTGACCGACTGGAAAAATATCCCTCTCTCTGAGTGTACATATTTGAAATCTAGCCAGTGGTTTCGGAGTCCACTCCCTGGAGCGGGTTTGCAAGGGAGAACTGGTTCCAGATAATGACAGGGCCATGCTTTCAGGAGAATGTCCGCCTGCAGAGAAGATGTCAATATCCATGGCGCCGCCTCTACTACCTTCCGCCACAGGAAAATTTGAATCATGTTTTGCGTCTCTCAAAGACTGAAATATGGCCTCGGGGCTTTCTGCTAATGAAGGTTGATGAAACTTCAGGCTGTAGAAGAAAAGTCAAAGTCCCAAGGGAAGAGTGCCGGCCCTTTCATGACTTTCTCCCAGTGGGTTCCATTCCCAACAGGAAATATGGGCCTTGATAGAGGAGAGGCTTCATGCTCTACTGTAATCAAAATTAGACATGGGATGTGCTGAGTGGGCTCTGAGTGGGCTCTGAGTTACCCTTGCTAGACGGGATCTAAGCCTGCATGGAGAAGGGAGGGTGGAAGGAAGCCATGGAAACCAACATTAAGTGAAATGCCAGGAGGTAATCTTCAAAGTGAGACTGGGGACTGTACCACAGTGAGGGGGAGGAGGGGCCAGACCCATTGGCCCAATTAGTCAGCCACATAGCTGGCATTATTCAGACTGTTTGGATCACGCCTCCATTCCTAGAGGCTGGAAACCATGCTTTTTCTGAGGAAGGTGACTCACCTCTCTACAGACAGGGAAACTGAGGATGTGCAGAGAGGCTACGGGACTTGCCCAAGAATATGCAGGTGGAAGGCAGCGGGGACAAGTGTTGAAGCTGAGCCATCTCCATCAAATTCCACGCTTTCTCCACTCTCACACAATGGGGCAGGCGCTCTGTTTTCTAGTCTTGTTTTCCTGAAGAGTAAAGGAAATTGAAACCCAAGGAAAAAACTAAAGGACCTCTTTCCTACCTCCCTATCCAATGATCCTTCTGTCTAAAACTTGTCCCCACCGCGCTGTCCATGCCAGGTGACTAGATCATTGCAGCCCAGTGGGGCAGTCTGGCAGGGGTAGCTCTCCTTGGGCCCTGTGGTTTCGGGTGTTGAGATCCTCCCCCTGGAGAGCAGGCATTGTCACAGCCAAGTGTAAACAGCCCTTGGCCAGAGCACTTTGGCTTCCAGGATGTTGTTGGCTTTGGCTCGAGCAGCTCCGGTTCTTCCTCCCCTGCCTGTCCCTCTCATTATACAGTGTCACAATGGCCTGGGCCTCACATACACACTGAGCTTTGTCTGCAGTGACACATGCCAAAGGGGCCTGAAAATGGGAGCTGGGTTGCTGAGAAAACAGCACATCCTTTTGGAAACATGAGCACGGCCACATGGCATGTGTTCATAGGGTGGGGAGAGGCGGGGCTGGGGAAAATGGGGGAGACCCAGGTTCGCAGGGAGCCTGTGCCCAGAACTTTGGTTATGGGGAATTAGGGGCCGATACTGCTTCTGAGTAGAGAGGAGAGGCGGAAAGGGGATGGGATGGGGGGGATACTCCAAAAGCGTCCAAAGCTTCATTGCTAAGAAGGATGGTTCCCACTTATTGAGGGTTTACTCTATGTCAGACTCCGGGTGAACACTTCGCATACTCATTCTATATTCACAAAGACCCTGAGAGGTAGGCTCTATTATTATCCCTGTTTTTCAGGTGAAGACCCCAAAGGTGAAGGCATTTGCTCAAATTCACAGCAATAGAGATTTGAGAACAGATCTTGCAGGTGACAAAATCCATATTCAACTAAGTACTTATTACGTACTCAGCCTTTGAGTTCTAGACGGCTCATAAAGCCAAGAGACTTTCAGGAACAGGGTAGCACAGTGAATTTTAAATTTACTGAATTTAAAATCTGTTGTTGCCCCACAGCTGTCTGAGTCTTGTGCATCTAAATCCAGGCTGAGCTCCTCAGCGGGGCTACTGAACATGGTTCATTAAATGCCCACTGGGACTGCCTAGCACTCTCCAGTTCCTGTCGACTTGTCAAGGCTGTCAACAGATTAACCACATTCCTACTAGATAAATACAAGTAACCTGACTGGTTGGATTTTCTTTATTTCTTTGCCCATATGACGTCAAGTCAGCATGCGCTGGTACCGTTACAGTACTTATTTTCAAAGTTGGGTTACAGCCTCCCACACCCCTGGAAGCAGGTAGAGTATTTTTTTGTCAGTGTCCATGGGTTTCTCCTCCACACCCAACTCCATCCCACTCCCATTTCTAACCTACAGGGGAGGAGCAGAAATAGATGCAGAGAAAATATCGTACTCCTCGCTTTGTCAAACTCAGAGACACCTTCTTCAGCCTCAGTTCAGTCCTTTGTCACTCAGCCAAGTCAGGAAGAGGCAGGGTGAGATGGATTTTACATGTAATACATGAAAGTGGCCTAGTTCATGGGTCTACAAATAAATGCTACTGTGGAGCTCAGATATAAAGCTAGGCCACCAGGATTACAGATAGGTGCGTGGCCAAAGCTGACATCACTAATCAACTGCAACACTCCGAATCAGGATGTGAGCTCTCAAATGCTTCTCAGGGGCCCGCTCTGGGCAGCCATTATCAATCAGAGTATAAAAGCTAAAACCTGTTTTTGAATGTCAACCTGTCTGTGGGGTCCTTATGGGCAGGGATCCTACTTTATGAAAGCATTTGTCCCCTCTCAATGTAATCTAACTCCATGTCATCCAGATGGCCCTCAATGTTTGTCGAATGCGTATATGAATGAAATAATGAATTAATATAGCTATTTAGACAGCTGTGACTAAAGTTCTCTTCTTCCGGATACCCAGTCTTTGCTCTATCTTTGACTGAGGTGCTGGAATCTTCTGTGTACCAAACCTGTGCTTTGTTCGCACAGGTCCTCTCATGCCACTTTTGCTTTACAATTTTCTACACTGATCCCAAAGCCAGGGAGCTTGTACCCCAGCGACCTACAGCACTATTAGCGAACTAATCCTTTCTATCTATATGTTCCCTCAATTGAAATATTCTCTGGTGGTGCCCGAGTTTGGCCTTGGTCAGTCTGCCAGGTTTTTCTCAAGGACCGCAGCAGATGAAACAAAAATGAAGCACTTCCCTACATAGCCCAAGCTGCCTTCAAGTTTCCCAGTCACTTCTGTGGCCTGAAAGTACTTCCTTTGTATCCACATGACACAAACAACTGGCTTCCTGTCATTCGCCTTCTCTTGGCTCTAGTACCAAGCCCCGCTAGCTCGAGCTAGGCACTCTTCCACTTGCTGTCACCGTCTGGTGCTTTATGCTGCAGGTGTCAAGAGTAGGAGTGTGGATTCACTTTTGGTGCTTCCAGAAACTTGTTTCCTATTTGGTTCCAGCTGCAACTCTTCAGCCAAAGCAAGTCCTCAGCCTCGAAGGGGAACACACTCAGAAAGCCCAGACCGAGGATGTCTGTACAAGTTTAATTCCCCTTACCACCATCATGGAATAGCTGAGTCCTGCTAGACATTTGATCATTCTCTTGGGATGCGCTAAGGCTCTGTAAAGATTGTTGAATGTAGCAAAATTCACCTTTTGAGGATCATCGCATTTGGAGATATCGGGGTGGGGCGGGGTGGGAATCAGTTCTTTTATGGATTTTCCACTCTTTGGTGAGGTCCCTCCTTTCAGGATGAGTGGCAGGGTTTTTAAAGCTCTGTTCTTTGGTTGAGAAGACACATGACAAACCCCTGATCCTTATACCCTGGACCCATGGAAAAAAAAATCCAAACCAACTGCAGTAACCTTTCCTGTTAACCCTGGATGTCAATTTACAACCCGTCTCTGTGCGACACTCCGGGTTATCGCTCTGACTGATCAGAGCTGGCAACAGAAATGAAAAAGACTTACCATAGGGATGGGCCAAGGCTTCCAAAGCAGAAATTAGTAAAATGGGTTGAATAGTGTCCCACCCAAATTTTACATTAAAGTCCTGTCCCTCAGAATGTAACCTTATTTGGAAATAGGGTTATTGCAAATGCCATTAGTTAAGATGAGATTATACAGTTAAAATGAAGCTATACTGACGTATATAACTTAATCAAATAAGACCAGTGTCCTTCTAACAAAAGAGAGAAAGAAATGTGGTTACAGTTGCACCCAGAAGAACACCTTGCGAACATGAAAGCAGCGCCATATAAGCCAAGGAATGTCAAAGGTTGCCAGTAAACTACCAGAAACTAGGAAAGAGGCATGCAACAGACCATCGCAGCCCAGAGAAAGAGCTGGCCTGACAACACCTTGATCTCAGACTTCTGGCCCCCAGAACTATGAGACAATAAATTCCTATCGTTCAGGCCACTCAGTTTGAGGCACCTAGAAAACTAACGCATAGGGCAAAGAGAATCTCGCCAGCAGAGCACAAATTACTTCTAAGGTTATTTCTAATTTAAAACAGAAAGGCAACTTGGAAACCAGATAGGTAACTTCTCTCCCCTAATCCACAAACCCATTTTACGAATAAAGAAACCAAAGCCCCGAGAAGTTATGAGGCTTGACTAAAGTCACTGAGCCATCTGGTCGGAGCTGAGCATTAAGGTCAAATACTTTGACTATCATTTCCCAGGGCCCGGTTTCCACGCGCACTTCATTTTGTCATGCGCTTATGTGTACATCCCCTCTAATTTATCATGACACCTCGAAAGAAGGGACAATATGCCTGGAATCTGGCATGGTGCCCCCAATAATATTTGTTAATAACAATAGTTAATATTCCCAGGATCTTCCATGGGGTAATCTTCATGTTGACCCAAGAAATGGCGCTTTACCAAAACGATTGCTATGGCAGAGAATAGGAAGCAAGGCTCTCTGTGTGTCAGGCTGTGGACAGCAACTTCCAACGTGCGGATCAAGACCTGTGCATGGCCAGCCTGGGCCAAGCAGCCTTCTGCTAACAATATGGTGCTCAGGGTGGAGTAACCAGTAAGTGAGGCTGACCAGGCACCCATGACCTTGGGCAGATTCTTTCAGCAACTACAAATTTGTACCCTTCAGCTGAGGGTCTTACACGCTGCTTAGAGGCAGGGACCCTCTTCTTCCTCTCTACACCTTCTATGCACCCAGAGCCCTGGGTTCAGCACAGATCACAACAATGGTCTAAAATGAACGTGCGTCAGGTTGGACCAACCTCTCAGGCAGTTGCCTGGCTGTTGAGCGCAAGGAGAGGAAAATTTACAAGGTGTAACTTTGCTAAAAACATACCTCTGTGGGGGATCTCATGCCTGGTTATTTGTAACTCTTCCTTTCCAAAGCTGGAAGACTGTTGAAAGAAATCGTTATCAAAGTGACACTTTTTACCACTTACAATGTCTGCCCGAGTTTAGAGAACAAAGCTTCAGCTGGTCTGGCCTCTGCAGGCAAACCTCCCATGAGGCACAATTAGGATGTAAATTTTACATTGTACTTGATTGTCCGTAATAAACACATGCTTGTAAAAGGTAAAGATGTGGAACACATTTACATTAAGTCTATTAAATATATCAAATTGATTAAACATACTTATGGGGTGACTTCATAGTACTCACTTCTTAAATAATTAATTTTGTTGTTTTTATGGTTGAAATGTGTTCTGAAAAACAGAATACAATTTGTTTTGCATTGAGCTGATAGGGAATCGAGATTGGCTTCCACAGTCTGTTTTCATGGCAGTTGTTCAAGACCTGCCTTGACTGAAAGAAGGGGTTGCTGGAGTACATTTGGTCTGGTACATAACTGTGGGGCTCAAGTGTAATATGAGAACGCGTCTGGGAAATTAAGAGCCAACACTCTCTGTTGCATGCTGCCTCAACCTTTTGTGCCCCCAGGGGATTACAACCTCCCGCACACCCTGGATACTTAGATAGGGCAGGTAGGGAGACTCCTACCAAGTCAAATGCACCATGATACTGCCAGCCCAGGGTAGGGACAATGCTATCATGCTTTTTCTCAAGACACTATGCAGTGCATCCCCAACCACCATGCTCCCTACATCTGCTCCCAGGTCTTCTACAGGAAGCGGAAGGTAAAATGGGGTCCCCTGCCTACTGGCAAACTGGTAGCCACCCAGGGCAAAGCGTGGCAATAGTCATGGAGGGCAAGAGAAGGTCAGGTGAGGTCGGGAACTCCAGAGGCTGGGGGGTCAGGGGCAGGACCACCAGCAAGCTGAACTCTATTGTCCCATCAGATTTCAGTTACAAAAGATAAATTCAAAGATAAATTAAGAAACGGAGCACAGCAATGGTAGCGCATCAAACCCTATGTGCAAGGTCTTCTGAGCATGAGTCTTGGTGACCGCCCCAGATGCTTGCCCATAGACCCTTCCCCGCCTGGGACATATGCATAGGGGCTCAGTTTTTCAAGTGGGTGTTAACAGATGACAGATGTGCCGGTCACGTGTTGAGCGTGTACTATTTCGTTCAATGCCATGTGAGAGCTTTGCTAAACTAGATCATAAGATATTTGAGAGTCCACGATTCCTTTGTTCTTGTTTCTCCCAAAGCACTTAGAATGGTGCTTTTGATATAACTGCACTAATGAATACCACGTAAATCATGTAAGTCACAAACCGAGATGCTGAGAGAAAAAATATTCTGTTGCACATATGTGGAGTTGAATTACAATTTTAATCATAGCAACGTAGACTTTGTTCCTGACCAAGGCATTGCAGGCAGCACTGGAGGCAGAAAAGGAAGAAAGGATCATTTCAACGCCGCTGTGGGAAAGGGGAGTGAGGAAGGAGGTTTCTGAGAAAGACAGTGTTTACTGGCTCAGAGTCTCAGCTCATCTCATTGATGCATACGCATCGTAATGTAATTTTCACTCTTCAGGGAGAATTAGGTAATGATGCACCCTTGGAAACTATAAGAAAAATGAAGACATGCCTTAAATGTGATTAAAAGCTGGAAAACCACAACCTCTCAGCTCCTTACTATTGAGACTACTTAATAACAAAATCCCTTCCTGACTCTGTGCATAATTGCCTGGAAGAGGGAGCAGATGAGGCCCTTCCATCCTCTATGGTTCAAATGCCTATGGGGTTGATTCACTGGCTGGCTCTCTGCTGTTTGAAAGCTTCATGCCAAATGACTGCTGGGAGAAGTCACGAAGCCAGTGGATGGAAATAGCCCTACCCGCTGCGAGAAAGAGGATCTTGGAGCTCTCCCTTCTCACCCTCATGCAAATACCGATGAAGCATTGTTGTACCTCTGCCAGTTGCTATAGAGACTGTGTGGGGAACACATGTAAATATTCAGCATGTGAGAAACAGCTAAGGTCCTCCAGTGCAATGGGGTTGGTTCCTCTTCTCTTCGACTTTTCTCGTTCTGGCCCAGAGCTGCAATTCACAGCCACTCAGTAAGCCCTGTGGTTTCAGGCCTCAGACATGCATGGCTCATTTTTAAGAAACCCATCTACCACGAGAAATTGGGAAACACCCCTCATTTCGGGACACAAGACCCGAGTTTGAAATGCTTTCTTGCTACTTTTGTGGTAGCAGCAACTTACTCCACCTCCACCTTCTCATCTGTAAAATGGGAGACATAAACCCTTTTCATGTGGAGAGAATGAGAAGAAACAAGCTTTGTAAAGATGAAAGTACTAGGTGTTTTTAGCGGCGTTATTATGTAATTACTGTATACTCTCAAAGGCTTGTCAAATGTGGTCTCATTTAGAGACACTGGCATGCAGAAACGGGCAGTTCATCCCCAGAGCTAGCGGCTAGACGGCACTGTTCCTTCTCAAGTTCTCGTGCAGATGTCTCCACTCTCAGAGGAGGAATTCCTGGCCACCGGCCTGGCTTCTGACCCATCTCCTTCCAATTTACTGGGGCCTCCGCGGTGATCAAGGGCCCCATTTCGCTCTCTGACATCCCCACGGAAACAGAATAGCTCAGCTACTAATCTCTCCTGACCCTTGAAAAAGCCAGGTGTTTTCTGGTAATGCAAATACACACCCAAGGCTTACAGAAGCCGGTCCATCCAACAGGAAGAATCTCCTCCTCCAAGAGGCGCCGAGAACCCGAGAGTATGTGTGAACAAGCCCTGGTTTAAATCCCAAGGCAGCCCCTCAAACTCCAGCTGTTTGTGTGGCTTCTTTTGGGGTGTGGGAGGAGGGGCGGAGCCAAGGATTAGGGTGTTGTTCTGATGACTGTCTGTCTGCCGCCACCCACGCTCTGGAGAGCCTCTCATCAGGATGTTCCTTTCTATCTCCTTGGTAACCGGACCCTGTGCTGGCATGAGGAGAGGAAACTGCAAACAAACCGGATCAGACAGCTGTGCTTGGTCCTTCCACCTGTGCCTTCCACCATACCGGCCTCCATGCGGAGTTCTAGATTTGTGTTTGTGATTTGCCATGCAGTCACACGTACCAGCCACTCCAGATTCCGGCCCCCCGAAGAAGCAACCTGGCCCGCATGTTTCTGATGCTGCACGCCCAAGTCAATGAGGGGGTGCTGGACCCCCGAGCCTGAGGGCACCAGCCACCCCAGCCCAAACCCCACAATCTGCTGAAGAACAGAGCTCAGCAGGCGGGAATGTGACAACAGTGTGAGTAGCAAGGGCGGAGGGGACATGAATGGGGAGCTGGGAGAAAGGCAGAGCCCGGCCAGGTCAAGAATTCTCCAAATTTTCTTCCCTTGATACTCTACACCCCAAATATCCCATCTGGAAGGAAAAATAAATATATATGTATGTCAGAATTTCCATGAAGTTGAGAGGGGGAGACTAATAGCATCTTGTGGTATTTTGTTTGTGTTTACTTTGCCAGGAAAGGAAGCAGAATTAAAAGGGAGACGTGAAAGGGGTAAACCATGATGTTGACGATAATGTAGAAGCAGCAGAGAATTCATTTGCTCATCAAGTAAATACTGCATGGGAATCCAGCACGTACCAGGCCCTGTTTTAGATGTTGGGAAAACAGCAGTGAACAAAATAGAAGTTTCTCACCTCATGGAGCTCACAGTCAAGTGAGAGAGGCCAGAGATAAAGACGACAAATTTATTTTAAAAATGAGAAAATTACAACAAAGTATCATGAATAAGTGAAATATATTGTGCACACACACATACGCATAAAGCAGGATGGAGGACAGGGAGTGCAGAAGGGATCAGAAATCTAGGATTAGGAATAACTGGGGGGGGAGTCCTCGCTACCAAAGTGGCACTGAGTCTAGTCTGGGCCGATGAAGACGTGAACTGGTACCTGGGGAAGGAACATTCTGAGGCTAATCAGGAAGCCACTGTGGCTGACACAGTAAGTGAGGGGGGAGGAGAGAGGGTGAGTGGGGAGTGTCAGGTCAGGTAGCCACTGAAAGGAGCTAGACTTTTCCTCTAGGTTAAATGAGGAGACATTGGAGGGTCTTAAGCAGAGAAGTGACCTGATTTGACTTCTGTCTAAGGATCCTTGTGACTACTGCATGGAGAATAGATGTGGCATTGGTGGTGTTGGCGGGGGGGCGGGGGGGGCGGGCTGCTGATACTCAGAGTTTGAAGCCTGCTCTCACTTTGTTAAAAAGGGAAATTGGAAAGTGTTAGGTTAGAGACAAGAACACCACCCAAACTTTCTCTTAAGTTTTAAGAAGGGCTACAAGAAACTGGAAATGGGATACTGTAGGTGGGATTCAGCGTTGATTAATGGTGTTCCCACACAACCTGAAATCATCTTAGCTATTACCAGTGGTTTATCTCTTACCTCTTGGAAAATGTGGTCTAGAGAGAAGCCAAACATTCACCACGCATGGATGCTCTAATTTATCCATCCATGGAGGTTCTCGGCAGGAAGCTGCTATTCAGGTATGACTTAAGAGACACTAAGTCTGACCCTCCTTCACTGCATAGCTTGGACAAAAATTCAAAATGTAAAATATTTTGTGTCAGTGTAGTGGGATCGCTAATGGATTTGCCCACTGTCCAACATATATAGATACATGGCGTCTTTGTTTTCCATCGAATCTTCCTTGTAAACTCCAACCCTAAAGAGTATGGAGGGGAAGACAGGGATCGAGCAGTCCGTCAGCCTACCTTGGCCTTTTCCAGTAGCTTCTGGTCTCCCAATGTTAATACCTGGGTCTCTGGTTGGTGGCGGTGTCATTAGCACATAACTATGAGTGTGGGAATCAGCATGGTGACCTCTGGTCTTGATGGGCTCCTCTGCTGGGTGTTTAGGTCCTGTGCTAGTGTCCCAGAGGCGCTCCTGGTCTACTTCATCCATGGACGTTCCATGGCATCCCTGGTCACAGGACACCGACACTGCCATTGCCTCTAGAAATCAAGCTCTTTGACCTCAGTGGCGACCACCTCCCAACTTCAGGCCTCTGCATTTCCACTGATCCTCTTGAACCTCCCTGACCTTTACCAGGGCATGTGGAAATATAGGGATAGGTCATGTCACTAAGTACCAAGGTTCCTCTCTCCGCTAATACTACACTGCCCCACGCAAGCCATGTTAGACATGGTGCCAAGACAAAAGTGGGCTTCAGGCTCCTCCAGGCTATGTGTGGGAAATTAGGCCACTTGTCCCATTATTCTTTAGTCTCCCCATACTTTTCTGATTTTTTCTTTAGCTCCCTCTCCAACACGGCTTGGTCCAAAGGAAGAGGAGAGGCAAGATCCTGATATCTGAAGTTCTTACCCTGCCTCCACCTCTCTTCTCACGCCTGTACTCTCCTGAGCAAGAAGGAGTGTGCCCCTTTCCCTCCTCCTTTTCTGGTAAGAATGTATCCCTCAAAATATCTTTTTCCTTGCGAGAATGATACGTGTCCTTCTCACTTCCCTGGGGCCATGAGGGTTGTGTCAAGTGTGCCCTCAGAGAAGCAGACACTGAGGCAGAATTAAGAATGGAAGAGGCTTATTGGGGAGTAACACTTTGTGAAGATGAGAGAGGGAGAAAGAGAGGGACAAGGGTTCAGACCATACACATATCTGAGTAAGTTTTTGTCAACCCAGTGGGGAATTCCAGAACAGGGATTGCTCATTAGAAGAGTCCCATGTTGAAAAGAAAAGTCTAGGCCTAGCACCCACTCAGCCATTGGCTGGGGGTTGTTCCAGGAAGAGCGGATTCTACTGCACTTCTTATAGCTGAACAGCAAGACCTTTCTTGAAGGGAGACCCAAATGGACACCTCCAATATTGGTGTCCTTAAAGTCATAATATTAGCTCACATCCTCTTTACTGCGGGTGAGGTTTATGCACTATGACCACAGCACAGAGCAAGACACATCTTATAGACTTGACTTCTTGAAACTTTCCTACAGCACTGGCATTATGCTTTAAAACCATGAGCATGGCCTTCACAGAGCCCTCTGCTTTATATCTGAGTCTTTCTGTAAATCCCCAAAATGTCCATTTTAATGCAGTGTTTGCAACAAGCAAGTGCCTAACAGTTCATCTAAACCCAAGCCTTTTACCGAGACAATCTCTGTGTGCTGCCAGAGAAATTTCAGTGGTTTGTCAATAGCAAACTAACAGTGATAGATGGCTAGAAATCTCTAGCAAAGAAACTTCCTGTGAGTCAGAAGCCAACCATCCAACTGCCTGTTCACCAGGTTTCCTTCCTGTGAGTCACCGCTTTAAGAAACCTGACTTCTTCTTTCTCAGTTTTCAGCCCTTTTCTGGTTAATCGATGGCAGCTGAAGCTATGTTATAATTCTTGAAAGCGTTGGATGCAATGGATCCTCCCTCTCGGACAGCCTGGAAAGGAGGTGGCAGAGAGGCGAAGGAAGGAAATGAGAAAGAAATCTGTATGTGGAGGGAGGGAGAAGCCAAAAAAAAAAAAAAAAAAAACTGGAGGAGACACCAAAGAACTTGAGATTTCTTGCTGTTCCAGGAGTCAAAATATTGTTTAGTTTAGTCATAATTTATCACAAAGGCAGCCAGATTCCTGGGCCAGACAAAATTCGAGACTCCAGGAAAATTCGAATTTCAAATAACAATTTTTAGTATAAATATGTCCAGTGCAATATTTCAGACGTACTTATATTAAATATTTTCTTTGTTTATCTGAAATTCAAATTATACTCACTGTTCTGTACTTTTTTTTTTATTTGCTAAATCTGGCAGTTCTACACCGGAGACATTTCAATCTCACCACTTTGAGTTGATGAGGGTGATAAGATATAACATTGAAGAGGAAATGGAGAGGATAGCATCATCCTCCTACTTTCTAGCAGAACGATTCAGGTTATGTGGACTTAACAGTTTCTTCCTTTGGGGGCAACTCCTGCCTTCCCCGCTCAGCTGAGCACTGAGCCCTTCAAATCAACCACTGATTCAAACCCACCAGATCACTGAAATTGGACTTACTGTTCTAGACTTGGTATCTTCCATAACTAAGATAAACTTGGATCCCACACGTCTACTGAGTTTCGGTCCTGCCTTAATCCCCACCATGTTTGTCCTGTCAATAGGACTGAGCTTTGGCTTAGTTTCTGTCTATACCCGAGGTCCTGAACTCTAGATCATTCAGCTGTGGCTTTGAAATTCTGCCTAGACCTTACCATTTTTTTCTTTTCAGAGGTTCCCGTCAGCCCAACCCTAGGATGTATCTTCAAGCAAAACACAACACCAATAACCAGAATGCTGACTCTTAAGCCTCGCTATCTTACAGAACAAGGATTACCAAATATTTTCTGTAAAGGGCCAGATAAAAAAATATTTTGGCTTTGTAAACCTTACAGTCTCTGTCACAACTACTCAGTTCTGCCACTGTGGCATGAATAGGCCCGTGTTCCAATAAAAACTTATTTACCAAAATGGTCATGGGCTGGATTTGACTTACCCTAATTTGCTGACCCCTGTTCTAAAAAACTGTGATCTTGTTCTTGCTGCCCCAAAGGTTCCACTTAGATATAGATGTTGGCCTATTAGCTCATGGGAACCCCAGCTTTTCAGCACGATGTTGGCAGCCACTCCATCCCCCATCAGCGACCGGCCCTGGTTTACGCACTCGGTGCCCTAGCCCTGGGTCTGGCAGCTCCCAGCTTTCATCTTTCCCTCTACCGCCCTCTGAGGTCCCAGCACGTCTGGAGGGCAAGTACGCTCAAGCAATCCAACTTCTTTCTGCTTTTCTTTTCGCACTATAACAAGGATCCACCCCCTTTCTTTCCACAAATACCACCTTAGTTTAAGACCTAGTAGCTAATGCTTTGGACTGCTTCTGTCTCTTCTTCGGACTTTTTTCTGAGGAATCTTCATCCGCCTATTACTGCTGCATAAGTCAACGAGACGACCCACCAATGTTAGGCATTGTTAGTCTTATAAAAACTACAGATTTAGAGAAAACCCATCTCTCTTAGATGATTTTTAAAAACCCAGAAGAACAAAGTAAAGGCACCCAGTACATGACTCCAAAGTTTCACATGCAGCGCTTCAGCCTAAAGAAAAATCAACATTATCGATTGCATTGGTGCTGTTATTAAAAGCAATAATATAATCTTAGAAAGACCTTATTATGTTATGAAAATTCGAAGTAGACTTCACAAGCAACTAAATACATTTATAAATAAGTCCACTTGCTCACCAGAGTGAAAACTTTGCGACCTAACAAATGAATTTCAAAAATAAAGTTTTAAATTAAAAAAGACAATAATTTTGAAAGAGCTCCACACACACCTTTTCAAATAATGTTGACTGACGCTGACTGCAACTCAGAGTCATTTTGACCACCTTTTTCTACATGTCTTTTTTCTTTGTGGGATATTTCTCTCAAATGTTAAGTGCAATTGAGGGTTTTGTAAGCCAAATCCTATTTTAAATACACGGAGCTCACTCTTTAATTTTGGAGTCTTCCTTCCCTCACTTAAAAAAAAAAATTGTTTTCTGTTTATTTTCTTTCATTATACCAAGTTTCCAATAACCATTATATCTCCAAACTGAAACTCCCTACATTTGCTTAGGAAGAATGTTTTTTTAATTTATCCGAACTCTTTCAAAGGAGTTCATAATTTAATTGTGTTGGAAGGGTTATATACAGTTGCTGGTGATCGAAAATCAAGTCAAGTTGAGGTGAGGTCTTTGAAGAGCCCTTTGAAACAGTTAGGACTCTGACCACGGGAGGTCAGATGTGGGGAGACTTGAGAAATGCATCCAGGGTTTGTAGGTCTCCATAAAATATGATCATTCACTTCTTGTCCATTAGGCAGAACCTTAGTTGTAAGAATATGATCACATGTCCAGATGCCACAGAAGATGAAGGGTGGCCCTGGGTCCTAGGAAGAGGAAGTGAGAAGCCAGGGCGCTTCATTGTCCAAGTCCAAGAAAGCAACAGCGTAAGAGGGGAAAGTCTTAACCCACCTTGCTTCCTTTGAACCTCCATGCCATCGTCTCCCTCAGGGAGATGACATGATCCACGTTTCCTCCAAACAAGTGCGCCATAGTGAGTTTTGGACCATTCTCTCAGGATCATTCTCTGTCACAAAGACCTCCCCATGTGTTACGTAAGATCGCGGGAAAGGGGTGGGCCAGCAAAGAACAGCTGTGAAGTAGACAGCCAGTAGTGTCTGTTGCTGGGACAATTGGGTCGTTCCTCCCATAGAGGCAAAGTCACATCACGTGAAAGGCTTTTTAAGAGATGAGAACTGCCTTCATGAGATCATGGATATTACCGATGTTCTAGTTCAGGGGCAAGCGATTCCATTTTAAAATCCTTCCGTGACTCTTCAAATACCAATTTCCTAAATTACGTGTAAAATACAACTTGCGTTTATTTCTATGTTTAGCATGCAGCTCATCAAACCCCACCCTCTGGGCCTGCAGCCCACAGATATCTCATAGTGCTTACTAAAATGGGTGCTGATTTGATGTATTTGCTTATTTCTTTGCCTCTCCCATCACTTTTAGTGTCTCATCTGCCTTCTCCATTCTTTTTGGAAGCACACAGCACCAAACCTGGGACCAGTAATCGTTCAATAAAAAGGTATCAAGTGAGTAGGTGAGAGAATGCAGAGCTTGGACGGGTAAACTGCGAGGCAGATCTTTAGAGCAGAAAAGGCACTTAGGACTTATCAATATCTTCACCAAATTTTTGTTGAGCACAAAAGGTTGTTTTTCACACTTGCCTGTTACCTAATAGGGAACGCCATGGAGAGGCGGCCAAAAGAGGCATCTTTCCATTGACCTCCATTAACGTTTACATGTATGGAGTTTGGCTACACCAAGACAGTGACTGTCTCACCAGCTACAAGAAACAGAGAATGAATCATATTTCATTTTCGTGTCCTGGTTGATGGTAAGAGAGAGCTCTGTCATTCCAACTCTTCAGTGATCTTCAAGGATCTCAAACTCCCCAGTTTTTATTACTGTGTGCTGAGTCCCCAGAGCTGACTTGGAGGGAGTCCCATCTTGAAACGGGGACACCAGCTACATAAACCTCACCCCCAGTTTTAGATTGTAGCCTCCTTGGACCACCTTCCCTCTCAGGCAGGAAAGCAAAAGGTAGAGTCTCCAGTGAATGCGAGAAGAGTGAAGAATGCGAGGTCTTCAGGTAGTCACCAGCTAAAGACCTTGAAGACCACGGAATAGCTCTGTGTGTCCACTGCTCCTTTACTGCAAAGGAGAAGAGAGGAGGGAAAAGAGGACCAAGCTGAGGGTGGGAGGATGTGGGTAGGGAAACCAAGTTAGAATCATCCAAAGGGATGGCAGCTCAGGTAGGAAAATGATGGCATCTCTGGAAAGTGAGATGGGACACTGGAAAGTTCAGGTCAATAAACACATCTTGCTGCTATTATTCCACCAACTCCCTCCCTCTCTGTGGGTGCTTTCCTTGGCAGGCACTTCCTCAAATAAGTCTTAGAGAGGCTGAGTGGTGATGGCAAAGCTGACAAAGGGAGGAAACTGGGAGGCGTTTCTAGAGCTTCATCCCCAACGTGCATCTTCCTTTTCCTCGTAATCTACGTTCAGAAATAAAGAGCAACTGCGAAGGCTCCGTCTGTAGCTTTCCAAGGGCCCGCCAGCCATTTCTTCTCTTTGCTCAAAACTTAAAATCCTGTAGGACTTTCATGAAATTTCTAGCAGGGGCCCTGCTCAGCTGATGACTCATTAGAAAGGGAATGGAAATTTTTAGGTTTTTGAGCGAATGGGTGAAACATATAGGACAACACCTGCTCAGACCCCCAGCCCTCCGTCTCTGGCCTGGTATGAAATGGTGTCCAGGAATGAAGAACTCTTCTGGGAGAGTCGAGTGCCCTGGGCTGGGCTAGCAGACCGGCACAGAGAACATCAGAGGGGAGGGCTATGAGTGCTTGACACACCTGTTCTAGAATGGAGAAGCTTGCCCCCCACGTCACCAGTTCCAATCCCAGCTGAGCTGAGGCCAGGGAGAAGAGGAGATGTTAACTGAAGATGTTTGCTTGTTACCCTCACTGAATAGTTGGTCTCCACTGAGGGTCAATTTCCAGGACATGGTGTTGCCCCATTTATCCTCACACCTGTAGCAAATCAGCCATCTGGTGCAAGGTGACACGGGACCAATTCCGGCAGCACGAGACTATCTCATTCTGCAGCAGAAGCAGGATTTAGGGCAGGGCTGATCTCAGAGGGCCAATCCTTGGATGATTTCTCCTTTCTGTCTACATCCTCTTCCTAGGTGACCTCATCCAGTCTTGTTTTAACCAACACCCAAATTTACATCTTCAGTACCAAATTCTCCGTTGAGCTCCAGCCCTGTTATCTCCAACTGGCTCTCTTTATCTCCACTTGGATGTGTAATAGACATAGACCAAACATGTGCAAACAGTATTTTGGAAGCTTCCACCACACCCGTTCCACCCACATGTCAGTTGACAGGAATTTCATTCTTCCAGTCACTCAGGCCAAAAACCTTGACTCCTCTTTGTCGCATCACCTACATCCAGCAGTAAACCCCGTTTGTCTCTGCCATAAAATACATCCAGTTCTCGCCGCCTGTACCACTGGCCCAAGGCACTGCGGTCTCTCAGCTGCGTCCCCATAACAGCTCCCTGAGCGAGGTCCTTGCCTTTGCTTTTACCCTTTATCTTTCTGTTCCTCCCAGCAGCCCGAGTGACTCTTACAAGTTATGTCCAGTCATGCCCCACTTTCCACTCGGAAGCTCCCAGTGCCTTCTCTCTCATTTAGAGGAACAGCCACAGCCCTTCCAAAGGCCCAGGAGACCCCAGCGATCCCTGACTCTGACCTCTGCTCCTGCCTTTGTTCGCCCCCTCCTGCCACACTGGCCTCCGGCTGTTCCGCGGACACAGACACTGTCCCCATCTCAGGCTTCCTCCCTGCGGAGCGTTCTTCCCCCGGGCGCCCGCATGGCTACCCCTCTTCTCCGGGCCTCTCGCCTTTGGCTGAGGCCTTCCCTGACCGCTCTCCACCAACAGCGAAACCTTATCCCTGACACCTGCTCCCCGAATCCCTTGCCTTGTTTTTCTCCATTGCATTTGCTCATTCGTTTGTGTATTTTCTATCTCCACCAGCATGTCAATTCCGTGAGAACGGGACCCTCTCTTTTGTTCACTGTTGTATTTGCAGAGCCCACAATATAATGCCTAAGGTGTAGTAGGTGCTTAATAAATATTTCCCAGCTGAGTGAATGCATGAATTTCAGATGTACTTCCACCCTCTGATTCCAAGATATCTTGTTCCCAGACTCAGCACTTTAGTTTTCTTAACCATAAATAGAGAAAGAGTGAGGTTTGATGGTTTTATTGGAGAATAGAGTTTTTTAATGACCTTACAAGGAAGACATTAAACTTTTTAAAAATCTGAGAAAATCCATTCAATTTTTTCCATTCTGACGGACACATTTAGTAAGAACGAAAAGTTCACATGCAAGTGGGGAAGCTGGATAGGGGAGCGGTGTCAGAAACGAGGCAGGGAGAAACATTTTACCATTTATTAAAATTAGAATCACCTCTCCCATCTTATTTCCTTAAATAAAACTTTTTTTTTCAGTAGAGCATACCTACAGAAAAGTGCGCGAACCTTAAGTGAATTATTGCAAAGCAAACACACCCATGTACCTACCACCCAGGTAAAGAAATAGAAGAGAATCAGCACCCAGGGCCCACCTCACGACCCTTCCCACTGCTACCTCCATCTTGCTTCTTAAAGGGACCATTAGCCTGACTTATAACATAATAGATGAATTTTGCTTGGTTTTGAACTTTATATAAATGGAATCACACGATATGTGTTCTCTTGTAACTAGCTTCTTTCATTCCACATTTTATTTGTGAAATTCATCAGTGTCCTGTGTAGTAGTGGTTAATTTACTTTCATGTGTACAGTAGTTCATCCTATGAACACATCACTGTATATTCGTCTGTTCTACACTTGATGAATATTTGAGTTATTTCTATCTAGAGGTTCTTATGAACATTTTTTTTGTTCTTGTCAGCTAAATATCCAGGAATGGATTTGACGGGTTTTGTACCCACTATCTTTAGGTTCAGTAGATATGCCAAATGCTCCCTAACTGCCTGTTTCACTTTGAATCCCCACCAGCAATGTATGTGAGTTCTAGTTGATCCACATCCTCACCAACACTTGGTATTATTCGTCATTTTAATTATTTTTCTTCTTGTGGGTGGTTAGTGATATCTCAGTGTTCTTATTTGTATTTCCCTGATGACTAGTTGAGCAGCTTTTCATGCATTTATTGGCCATTCTGTTTTTTGTGAGATATTTTCTATTGGGCAGTCTGAAATTCTTTTGTAAGAATTCTTTATATACTCTGAATTTAAGCCCTTTATCAGTTACACATGCTTTGAATACCTTTTCTCACTCTGTAACTTGACATTTTTTAACCTTTTTAGTGGTATCCTTTGATAAACTAATTGTTTTCATAAACTAATATTTTTAAATTAAATAAAAATTCAGTACAGAGATATTCTTTTTTTTATGGTTAGGGCTTTTTGTGTCCTACTTAAGATTATACGCCTACCCCAATCAAAAAGCTATTCTTTTATGTTATCTCCTAGCAACTTTCATCTACAATCTCCAGAACCCATAGGACTGATTTTTTTGTCCCTGTGGTGTGAGACAGGGGTTGAGTTTTATTCTCAGTTTTCCAATTGGATATCCATTTGACCCGGCACCGTTTATTCTAAGGTCGTCCTTACTCTAACTTCCCCGCGGTGAATCAAACACTTACATATATGCTTGGGTGTAGACCCCCTACTCTGTCCCGCCATTTGTCTGTTGTTGTGCCCACGCCACACTGTCTTAATTACTGTCACTTTATAATAAATCTTAATGTGTGGTTGAGTAAGTCCTCCAATGTTTTTCTTTTTTGAGGTGGTGTTGGCTATTCTTGGCTTTTGCATTCCTATCATACTTTTATACGGAATAGGATCTTTAAAGGTAAAATGTTTTCCCATTTGGGGGATGCTCACATCATCCAAGCCACAGCTCTGAGCTGACGTCATAAGGTCAGTAACCACATTTCATTCCACAAGTGGCCCCTAGTGGGGTCCTCACTATCGCTCCAGGTGCTGCCTCGTTCATCCCCACTTCTCCTTCCTTCTCTGTCTCCAAGCGGCCCTCTCTGTGTGTGCAGTAGAGCAGTGCACCACAATCCCGGGCACATTTCTGCTACTAAGACTACCTCTATTATTCCAGTAATAAATAAAGTGTACCGTGTTCTTACTATTATGTCAGGGACTGTGCTGAGTGCTCTGCATGCGTTATCTTATTTAATCCTTCCTACCGTCCTGGGAAGTAGGTTCCCTTTTGCTGCCCCTTAAAGACACCATTTCCTCAAGGCCCCTACTTTGCCCACGTGCTGTTCCTCCTCTGTCAGCTTCAACATCTCCACGGAACATAGCTTTTCTGCGCTGGAAGGGATCCGAGAGATGTTTTATTTAACAAATGAAGAAATTAATGCCCAGAGAGGGAACTGATTTACTTAGGGCCTCCTTAGCTGATTAATGACAGAAGAAGGATTGGAACATTGGCCTCTGGACTCCCAGACAATCCACTTCTCCCACACACATTTCCTGGTTACAGCATCCAGACAACAGACGTCCCCGCTGCTACCCAATTTCTTTCCTCACCACTTCCATTTAAATTTCTTCAAAGATTCATCTGTGATGTTAGCTATTTCCACTTCCTCGTTTCCCTTTCTCTCTTTGACCCACTGCAGTCCTACTTCCTTAAACTGCTCTTATCAAGGCCACCCGTGGCTTCCCTGTTGCGGAACCTGGAACCTCCAGTCCTCCCCTCTCTCCTCTATTACTGGACTTCTCAGCCAGCTTCCACCCACCTGAATAGTCCCACCTTTCTTGCAATACTTTCCACTTTTTTTTTTGGCCTATATCACTACACCCCCTCAGATTTTCTTCTACCTCATTGAATATTCTTTCTCGTTTCCCCTCAGCTGGATCCACCCACTTCTGCCTAAACACAAGACTTCAGAGTGCCCCAGCTTTCTTCTTGACTCATACTTCCATCCACCATCTCTCTGTGCTAGTCTTATAACCCTAAATACTACAGATCTCGCGATGCTTCCCAAGTTAATTCTAATTCTGACTTCTCTCCAGGGCTCTAGGCTTTAACTATCTACTTGACCTTCCTGTGTGCATGCTGTCCAAATCGGGTCCTCTATAAAACAGAGCCTGAGGCAAGGATTAAGATAATTGGGAGGTGCACAAGGTATTGGGTGTAGTAGAAAAGGGGAAGGAGACACAGGAAGGAGTGTTGTAATGTGGGGAGCTGCATCACTGTCCTGGCTTCCACCTCACCAAGAGCCGCCAAGGGTCCCAGAAGGTCTCTCAGAAGTTGTGTCACTCAGCATACAGAACTTCTCCCGAAGAACTGCTGGAAGATATTGTACCTTAGAGTCATCCCTCGGAGAGGGGAGAGTGAAGACTTTATTCTCTGTCATCCAGCGAACTCCCATTTCCCTTTGCTCACGGTTCACCCTAAGGTTGCTAACTCTACACTTCACGTGTGCATAGTCCGAACCCTTGTTGGCCTGCAGGAAGCCACCTTGCCAGGCGGTATGCCATGCACGTCCGAACATGGAAGACTGACTCAGAGCTGATGGAGCGGTGCTGAGGGAGGGAGAAGATGAATGAGGCCACACAGTGTTTGTGGCCCAATGCAGCTATTACACATATCAGAATGAGCATGACTAGACAGGACTCTTGGTTTCTTTCTCCCGACCAAACTGCATCCCTCCTCTCCCACAGTCTTGCTCATCTCAGAAAATGGGACCATTGTCTTCATTACCAAACCCTGGTCAAGGAAACCATCAGCTGAGGCATGGATTGTGGAAAGAGCCTGCCAACTGGTCTCCTCACTCCCATTCTTACTTCCTTTTGGTGCATTCTTCACACCACAAGTGGGGACTTTCTAAAAGTGATGTAACCATTTTGTTCTTCCCAGCTCTGGGGCTCTGTTGCATCATTTAGCTCTCAGATCAGATACCCATGAAGAAAGCCTTTTCTTGACTGCCTATCGAGAGAGGCTCCCCTCCCCCAACACTGTCTGCATTATCCTGTTTTGTTGTATCCTTAGCACTTACCACTCCCTGAAATGATCTCCTCTATGTGTTGCATATTGTTCATCTCCCTCACTCTAATGTAAGCTCCATTCAAGGACAGACAGTCTGTTGTCTGTCTCCCTGTAGCCATAGCACCTAGTACAGTCCTGGGTATATACATGAGGCACCCAAAATGTTTGTTGAATGAATGAGTGACAGAATGACAGCAGGTAAACTGAGGGCCTAACTCAGCAGCAAGGACTGTATCGGTTTGCCTGACTTTTCATCTGGTTGGGTCTTCCTACAGCACAAATCCTTTTAGGGTCGGGAATATGGGGGAGCCAAACAGCACTGTGTAGGCTCTTCTAGAGTTCCAGGGGAGCTTGGAGGCTCACGAACAGTGTCTCTCCTGCCCCATTTTTTAAAAAGGTTGATGCTCTGTCCCTAGTTTGGCTCAGATGGGGGTTAGTAATAAAACCCAACTACCATCCAGATAAAACATCCTACCAAGCATTTTCCTTTAAGAAAGGATGACAAGAAAAGAAGCTTACGTGTCTCCTGGCCGCCCCAGTCCATTTTAAATGTCAGAAATGAAGATCACCCTCGGAGGCTTTGGAGGAGTCATCTACGGCCGGATTCCAGTTGAGTTTTGATAAACCACAGGAAGACACACAAGCCAAATTGGGCAGGTGGGGGCCGGGGACGTTTTGACATGTTTTTTATAAACTCCAGGTAGGGAGATTCTTCAGGTGGAAGCAGCAACAGCAGAAATGCGTGTTTTAAGCCACGTTGCCTTGCCTGAGCCCAACCTGGATTAAAGACTACTTCTAAAAGGGGAAAATTTAACTCTCATGTTTGGGACTAGGGTCACCCTGGGATTTTCTGTTTTCAGGAGCTTGACAAGACAAAACCAAAGGGCATACATGCCTGAGTTCAGCTCCTCTCATGATTGCCCATAGTGTCTTCCAGAGCCCAGTACCCCCCTAGCCCTCCCGTGCCTCCCAGCTTTGTCTTTCCCTCACCTTCTCACATCATCTGTTCTCTAACACCCTAACTATTTGTATTTGGTGTAGCACATACTTATATAGTGTTCGCTATTCCCCAGGTAGAGTTTTATGGTTTTATATACATTAGCTTCACTAAAACTCCTAAGACTCCTATGAGGTAGGGATCACTCATGCCCCAATTTCACAGATGAGGGACCTTAGATTCAGAGAAGTCTGGTAACTTGCCCAAGGTCACACAGCTTGTGACAGAGAAGCAATTCAAATCCACACAACCAGGCTCCCATGCTCTGAATCAGAATGTTATGATGACTTTCTATTATTGACAGATGTGCTTTAAACTATTTCCTCCTTTTCCAAGACCATTGGTTTCAGTAAAAAAATAAAAAGAAAGAAGAGCCTTTATACAGCAAATAACAAAGATATTGGGGGGCCCCACTGCCTTCCACACACATGACATGTCCTTTGTCCATGTCATGTTCTGTCACCCAGACTAAGGGATGGACATATAGGGCCTACACAAAGAATTTACCATGTATAACAGCTTTATCTTGTGCAGGTTATTTCAAAGAACTGCAACTAACATTTCAGAAACGGAATTAGTGGGTGCCAGAGACTGGGCGAGGAGCTGCGCGTACACTCCATCAGCAAGAACAGGGCAGGCGGCATTAACTCCCTTGCAGGGACCAGGAAGCCGAAACATCAAGTGGCAATGAGTCACACAACTTAAAAATGGCAGTGCCCAGTCTGTCAGAGCCCAGTCCCAGGTCTGTCTGGTCTCTTTTCACTGCACAAAAATGGCTAAAGAGTGAAAGCTTCTAGTTTTGTGTTCTTTATTTTTGGTCACAGTGTCAATTTTGGCAAATGACAAGGTAAGAATAGAACCTTCCATTTCCCTACCCAGGATGCAGTTACTGCCCCAGAGTTTGACATCGTAGAATGTGGCACTCCCATTAGCCTAAGAACTCCAATTTTTAAGAAACCCTAAAACCTGGCCTTTATGTACCCCCCATCTTGCCTTTATATAATTTAACAGCAAGTTCAGTCCATTCTATCTCTAAAGTGCATCCTGAGTCTATCTAGCTCTGTCCATGGCCGCCAGCAACCCCCCGAGTCCAGGCCACCCCCTCACCACATTGCCTGACTATGTCGACATGCCTTCCTCTGTGCACCCCACTTCACCCCACAATCTATCTCCAGATAGGAGATGGATATGACCTACAAGGTTTGAATTTTATCTTGCTCCTCTCGTAAACACTCTTCCAGTTGGATTTGATGCTGCTTCCCGGCTCTCTGCCCGATCCCCAGCCACGGTGGAATAGGTCGGGCCCTCCCTCACTCGGGACCGTCTCCCCTACCAGAATCATCGCCCCCCCCCACCGCCTCTTCCTGTGGCTGTCACTTCCTCAAAAAGGTCAACTGAATCTGAAGTAGACTTCCTCTCTCTGTTAACATGAAATGTATCAATCAGCCCACTCAAAGTCTTAAACCAGCTCCTGGGGCACAGTAAGTAAGCACTCAGTTAATGTCAGTTCTTGCTATCGTTGTGACCGCTGTTGTTCTCGTAGATACTATAAAAATGCATGTCGAGGTGATTAGAGTAGGAAAGAGGAATAATAATACCTGAGCCTCCGGGACCTTCTGTGAGAAGAAGGTTAGATACTTTTAGAGGAAAAATAATGTGGGCTTGAAAATCCTTTCTCTGCCTTAAAAAAAGTTATTGTTATTATTGTCACACACAAATACTATGTGCCTAATGGAAGCATGTTTTACCATAGCTATGTACATAGTTTGAAAAAATATAAGTACTTAATATATATTTTTAAAGCAGTGTGTAGGCCTATCTGATTGATTTTCCAGAGTACATTTCACCTTGGCTCTGAACAGTCTCCCAAGAAGTACCTAAAACAAAGTATGTCCTTGTCATATCCCAGTATCTTTGCTAACAATGCAGGAAATGACTTCCAGGGACATGAAAAGAGGGAAAAGAGTGAAGAAAAAGGCAGATTAGAATAGCCTATGTACTGGATAATTCGACCTTGCCCAATTAAGATCTGCTTTTTAGCAGAGATAAAGGTGACAGGATGGAGACCTCACTCCCAACAAGTGGCGAGGTTGGGCTCTTCCTCCGCAAACGGTGTCCTGGTTTATGCCCAAAGACATCCATCCCAGGTCTGTTCATGATAGTTCATGTCTGGTGCTGTGGGCGGCTTCAGTGGGTTATGGAGCAACCATTTGATGAATATTATAAAATCATTTATATAATACTGGCAAAGCAATTTTAAAACATAGGGAAAGTCTTGTGTTAATAGTAAGTGTATTGGTGGCAAGCATTAAAACCTGTCATTGTGCCAGCTACACTGATTAAACTTTCGCTTTATTTCAGACATCATTTCCAGGCAAGACAGAGAGAGGAGGTTTGGAAATGGGTCAGGGACAGCACCGCTGACCCCTAAGTTCTTCTTCCTGATCTAGAACCCAGGATGGGAAACACACCAAAATATTAACGCTGTACATCGTAGCAGGCTTTCCTTCTTTGGTCCCCTGTATGTTTCAAATGTTCTAACACTTCTTAAAAACCACTTTTGTTCTCTGTCAACGTTTTTCCAGAAACTTCTACAAGGCAGTTTGCCGTGGGCTCACATCATTTCCCCTCCCCCCACCAATGTGTAAATAAAGAAACACCTCTGTCTCTAATTTATAACTGGCTAAACTTTCTTCTGTAAGCTGACACTCTGACCAGAAGCCTGTGGGTGGACCGGGTGCTGTGTTTCGTCCAACACAGCTTCTTTCGGCTGATAAACTAGCACTTAAGAGTTTCCCTTTTCCAAACCCCCAAATGGCAAGCGTCTCTGTGGTGAGGTGGCAGTCCAACCGTCATCACCGCCATGAATGGTCCTGGGGACACTTATTTTTAGTTTGCTGTCTAAGCAAGAACGAGGCTGGGGAACCGGGGGCCTTGGCCCTAGATTCCAGAATCCAGAGCACGGGGTTATGAAAAAGACCTGCTCAGGAAGACCGGAGCACCTTTTCTCTAGAAGCCAAAAAGACGAGGTCAAGATCTTGCTTGGGTGAGAGGAGTGTAATCGACTTTTTACATGGTTTAATTTGATCAAGGATGCTATAAAAGGGAAACATGTTGATTCCATTTGAGGAAGGAAAATCCAGGCCGTCTTGGGGAACTAATTATAACCACGAGGTGGATGGCGGCACGCAGAGACTGTGGTAGACGCCTGCTCTGTGCTCTGCTCAGTGTCCCATCCGCCCTTGGAACAGGGCCTGGTGGAGGCTGCCTCACCTTCTGCTGGTGGGGAAGTCGGAGTGTCACCAGGCAAGGCCAATTAACCCTCTTCAGCGAAGAGGAACCCTGAATGAAGCGACACGAGGAACTCCTCGCTAACGGAGTGTCCACTCGCCTCCCCTACCAGGTCCGCCAGCACCCTGTCCTGCGCAAAGCCGGATTCTTCACCTTTTTATTTGATTCTGTGAGCTCTGTAGCATCCTAATGTATAAGTGTGTGCGGTCTGATATGTGTGTGTGTGTAGTTTTTTATTTTTTTGCTTAAATTAGCTAAACTTGTATTTATTTATGTACTTGCTTGGAACGAAAGAGCTCCCCTAAAGTGAGGGTGCAGATATAGATATATAGAGATATATATATGCAAATCTTAGCCTGACCCTGGAGATAAGGGCAATTTCTCCTCCCCATCTCCCCCTTACACTCACCCAGACCCAGATACTTTCAACTCGGGGAAAAACGAGCCCTCCCTCTTAAACAGGAACTGTGAGATGCTGGGTTTTATGAAATCTTTGGTGATGTTTTTTTCTTCCTTCCTTTTTCCACAAATGCAAGCCTCTTCCTATTTCCTCCGCAGGGGCAGCCCAGCGACCTCAGTCTCAAAAGGACCCTCAGACAGGAGCGGGGCTGAGGGCCTGCCCACCGCCCAGTCTTGTGTGAGGCTGCTGTAGGGCCTGGCCTTGCTCATCCTATGGTTCTAGAGCTAGAAGCAGGCTCTGATGTCGGTCTCTTAGGAGACTGACAACCCCTAACAGAGCACCTCTGACTCTGTGAGGGAAGAGCTGGCTGCCAAAAAGCCGCGTTCTGTGAAAGGTAGTCAAAGCTGGCCCGGCCGCCCCAACAAGAACTGGTCCTCAGTCACAGTCATGTGCAAAGGCAGGATCCACAATGACACTCTTCTACGTCCACAGCTATTGCTGTTGCTACTTTGCACAGCACGGACACTATCTCCTATCTACGTAGTGTACTTGTATATTTCTACTACTTTCATTAGCACGGGCCGCTCATAGGTATCGTGTCGTATCTCAGTCACAAAATGTTATACAGCTTTGCCTGCTTTCAACGCATCTCTTACTTCATTCGATGCGTCTCAAAATCCAGTGCGGAAAGCAGGGCCAGCAACAACAGTCCCACCTGATGGCTATGGAAGCTGAAGTACAGGCCGGTGCATCACATTAGATGGTGTAATATTATTACTGACAGTAACAAGGGTAGCCATAGAGATCAGATCATCAGATCTCCTTCCCAAAATCTGTTTCCAGCACAACAAAAAATAATAGTTCATATTTATTGAGCTCTCCACGTGGGCTTCAATATTGAACTGGGTGGAATCGTTCTTGTTTTGAAGTTAAAGAAACTGGGGTTCAGAAAGATTAAGTAATCTGCCTACAACTGCATAATTAGTAAGTGCTTGAGTCAGCCTATGAACCTGAGCAGTCTGACTCCAAAGTCATGCAGTGGACCAGGAAGCCACGTGTCTGTTAGCCCACTTTTGAAGAAAAATTCTATTAGAGCAAGTTGGCCAGACCCTTCGACTTTATTCTCTTCTAATCTGACCGCCACTTGTAACACTTCTCAATTTGAGAGTAAACATCCCATATCCACTACCGGCAGAAGTGGTTCTTCACTAATATTTTCAACTCAGAGAGAAAAGGTCAATGACCTCAAAGGAGGAAGGGTCTAAGTCCATTTCATAGACCCAGATGGCTTGCAGGACTTGGGTAAACACTCAGCTCGAATTGCTACCAAACCTTCCAGCGTTGGCCAGTTACCTCAGCCCACGTGGCCAGGCCAGAGGAAGTAGTAACCTGGAGACTGTCAAGGACTTAATAAGTCCTTTGCACTGAAACAAAGCCTGGCCTCCGTCTGCAGTGTGTGCCTCTGCCTTGTCAGCCCTACAGCACAGCAGACACCAAAATGTGGCAGGAAACCCAGTACCCTAGGCAGGTGACTTATCTCTTTCAAAGCAGCGTGGTGGTGGCAGTAGGGGGATGCTGCGAAGGGAGGGCACATGGGAGAAACATAAGATCAGTGGTTTGATAAGACTTGGTATCATTCAAATGACACCCACAGACATCTGAGAGCCGCTTTACTCACCTGGACACCTTGGGGCGAAGTGGTGAATTCAAGGAAGTTGGTGCTGCGTGGCCTCTAACATCTTTCCGTTCCCTTTTTCCCTAAGAAAACCTTTTCCTTCAGACCCTCATTGCCCTCAACCACCATCCATCTCCAGAGCTGGGGTCTCCCAAGGGCCTCCCAGACAGCTCTGTCCTGCCTGGCCAAGTCCCCGGGCTACTTTTTATTAAGAAGGGATCTTCAAGTGTATTTCCCCCATAGCTGTTCATTCCTTCAAAGCATTAGTAACAAAACCAAAACTAAAAAATTGATTCATGATTTATATGCTCTTGGGTGATAACAGGTATTAATAAATAATACAGTAAGAGAACTTCTGAAATTTACCTTGACAGTAACTAATGAGATTTTCTGGTACTCTGGGAGGCTGCTGTGATAGACATGTTTATTGCTTGCTTTTATCTTGTTCCCTCTTATTGGACAAGGTCATGTGACTATGGCCTGTGGTGTGTCACACACGCACCAAGGTGTTTACTTTGCAGTGAGAGGCCTTCTAGCATGCTCTTCCTTTGTTGTGACTTTGGCTCAAAACTTGCTAACTGGGGAGGCTGTCAACTAGCTACCCTCCAAGTAGCTCGGCAGACAATCCTTTCTGGAAGGGCAATTGGAGTTGTGTATCTCTCTCTGCCACACCCTACCTGGCCCCATAATTCTAGGAGACGGTTTGCCCCTCAAGGTAATTCATGAAGATAACACAACTCTATAAATTACAGTGTGAAGTCCCCTCGGGGAACAGGTCATCTCTAAGCCTGCAAAATTAGAAGGACAATTATGGCCGCCGCTGCATTCGCTAAAGGGTGAGATGTACCTAGACTATGGGATTGCACTTAATTTAAGAAAAATCTGTCATTGCAGATCTAAAGTAAGATCAGAGAAGTGTTTGCTGCAGAAGCCTGGTCATCCTCTGCAGTGGACGTGACTACTCAGGGATACATAGTGTTGACCGGCAACTGTTGGGAAGTCACTACTGGGAAAAAGGAAGCAGCAATGGGAAGGTGAGGAAAGGTCTGGGAAAGGTGGCTTCCCTCAGGAGAAGGGAGGAGCGCCAGTCCCTTCTCTTGGCCTGCACTGTGAGTGGGTGTTCAGCATGAATAACAGGCTGGGGTGAATCCAGCCAGTGGGAAATAACTGCGAGATCGAACCTGAGAACGGGGGCCATGTCCCGTCAGTCTGGTTTCAAACATGAGCCAGTTCGTCTTCAAAGACGTATGTTTCATAAGCTACCACGGCGGTTTCCCACTGGAAATTTATGCAGATCAAGGAGAGCAGAGGGGAGAGCAAATGAAAGGGAAAACTGGACCAACCTGGCTCTTGTCCCCAGTTCTCCTTCCGAAGAGCAGTCCCATCGGTATCTGTTTTACACGTTAAGATTTTGTGTAAGGCTACATTTAAGAAAAGGTTCTTTAATGAAAAGAAGTGAATCAGTTAATGACAGTTTCCTGGGTGTCCCTGAAAACTAGTGAAATAAAAACTCTCAGGAATGTGTAGTTCCAAAAATGCCACTCAGTGTACCTCCTGATAGAAAGATAGATAGATGACATCAGAGAGAAGGCAGAGGACAGATAGATAAAATACATTTACCAATATAGTATATTATATACACAAAATAGAACACTTAAAAGGATAAGAAATGAATATAATAGAGACTCTAGTATTTTCTTCTTGCACCGAATGGATCATCTTGATTTCCTCAGAGGTAGGCATGCCCTGTACTGGGGCACCCTCATAGTCCTGACTGTGATAGAAGGACTATAGAGAATGGGGGATGATTGCTTACAGATCTAAATCCGTCCCTGTTTTTAATGGTCTCTGGTTCACTGGTAGTGGTGCTCCCCACCCTAGCCTAGTCCTTCCTCTTAGCAGGGGTACGGCCTGGGAGTAGAGTGGATAGTGGTAGTAGTCGTTTACTACAAGGCCGGCAGAGGTCAGGTGTCTTTTTGCAAAACAGATGGATTCTTCGTCCTTCTTTCCTCCAAGCACAGATGAAATGCAATTTATGCAAATCTGGAGGTCCAAAACTGAGCTCTACTCAGCCACCAATGTTTAGAACAGTGAGTGGAACTGCTGACATTTTAGTTGATAAAATGTCCCATAGCTCAACTCTGCAAGTCAGCGTGCGCATATAGCCACTGATATCTGGGAGGATAACTAGAGACGGACCAGTCTGGGGGAATCATTCCTGAGCAAAGTGGGTGGGTATGATAGGAAATATCCTAAGGCCTGAGCAAGCAGCACCCTGGGGAATCAGTAGGCATGAGACAAGCACCACATGTGCTTGTGTCACTTCTGTGACTCAGCTTCTATTTCAGCTACTGATAAATAAAGGACCTTTTCCAGGTATGCTATGTTTGGTCAACCCTAAACTTGGCCATTAAGTATAGCCCTAAGTTCCCGAGACTACACTGCTCTAAACCACAATTATTTCACACATATTGAATTAAAAAGAAATTAAAATTAGAAGCACGCACAACATAAAATAAACATCTGTGAGTTTCCCACCCGCAAATCTCCCTTCACCATCAGCTCAGTGCAGGAGTTCTGCTTTTGTTTTGACAGCTCCTTCCACCCTGGAGACACACTTTCACTACTATTTCCCCAATGTGTTTTCCCACCTTCAGTTCATTCACATCCTCTCTCCCCCCACTCCTTTTCCTCCAAATCCCCATGTGCTGCTCTGCCTTTCCAGCGCCGCCTCCAGATGCATGTACAGGCTTTGCCCACAGCTCCTGGTGAGCAATACAGTTTTCTGGAGATAGTAAGCACTGACTCATTGTCTTCTTCTTACCGCAGTTTCCAAAACACATCTTATTTCACCCTTGTCTCTACCCAGATCTCTGTCGGTCGGGGCCACCCCGTGCATAAACAGGCTCCTAACAGGGGATTCCCTCCTCATCTTCTTAATGTCTCCATCTCTCGTCTGATGTCTAATCTTCAAAAACTCAGAAAATAGTAGTGCTCGGGGAACTAGGATCCTTCAGGATCCATTCTCCCCCGTATCTCAGACTTCCGGCCAACAAAAGCCAGCACACGTCTGCTGTTAAAATAAGACTCAAGATCCTCAGAGAAAGGGCTCCGTAAAGTAAAAGCAGGCAGCACTGCAGTCGGTTTCATCTTCCTTTCACTACTTGGGCAGGAACAAGGTAAGCTAAAGGTAAGCCACGGTATTCTCTGAACTCGGTTAGCTGAGTTTGACTCCCGCTCTCCCAGCCCCAGAAAGAAGCAGGAAGAGATTCACACCTGAGTAGTTGATGATGAAAGTTCTCAAATTTCTATGTCAAATATAAGTCTTTTTACCCCTTTATCAGATCCGTGCAAGGCAGCACCATGAAGACACTGATGTTAACGTGGCACGAATGAGAAAGATGCTACTCAGCAAAACCAATCAGATTGCTTTCTTAACTATTCCCAAGTCCCCATTTTGAGCCAGCCTGATGGATGCTCTACCTTCTGACACTCTTTTCTGTGTATCTATTCTTTAGATCCTTCCCCAGCTGAAAAAGTCAGTTTCCTGGTGACTCAGAATTAGTTTAGTCCACGCTCCTCCCTCTCTGATCAAGAACAAGCCTGTTCCGGGTTGATTTCCAGCATTGACCCCAGCATGCCCTCAGGTTTGCCCTCCGCCCAGATGCTCGCCGCTTTTTCATTTGGGAAGCAGAGGGAAGCAGGCATAGCAGCCGGTACCTTTAAAACTCCGCAAAGCTGGTGAGTTGTTCCATGCCAGCCTTCCCAGAGGAATTCCCTGAGAAATTCTTCAGTCCATTTTCCAGAAGACAGAATGTCTTCTTGTCTTCTGGAATCTCTTGACTTAGACTTTAGAGAAAATGGTATCTATGGCATTTAGTAGGGATTCCCATGCCTGCCCATTGTAAGACCACTGAAATGAAACAAATCAAACAGGATAAAAAGAGAAAGGTGTGTGAAACAGTCCTTGTGAATAAAAGGGAAGTGTTTCACTTGCAGTGATGCTGGTGGGACTATTGTTGGGACAGGGACTCTGGGGTAGCCTGCATACCTAGTCACCTGGTCTCAAAGAAGAATTTGCATTTCGTATGGCTTCCAGATGGTGCACTGCAGGTCATCTACTGTCTTGCAAAATATTTATTGTCTTACAGCATTTGGGAATTAGTTTTCAACTCCAGAGAGTTTCCTAGGAGTACAGAAGCCTGTTTCAGGGTCCACCCACAAATGCGATGTCAGCCCCGTGCTAGACAATTAAAATGATTCACATTCCCATAGGCAAATCGACCTCCCTTCTGACTCTTCCTTCCAGATCCTATCAAGGAAGTAGAGTTTAAGGAATCAGGACTTCCAGGATCCCATTCTCTTCTGCATCCCAAGACCATTTGTTGCACCATTTGTTGGATAAGAAGTATTTTTGCTGTTAACTAACACTCTGAGGCTCTTAATTAACACAGAAAAAAAAAAAACAGTCAGTAGCATAACGATATGGAGAAGTAGGTACAGTCATTTGCAACTCATGTTCTCCACCTGGGAAGAAAACTCAAAGACGGGCCAAATTTTCTCTGAAGAAAGAGTCCATTAATTCATTCGCTCATTCAATCATTTATTCAAGCAATTAATATTATTTACGTAGTCATGCAGATCTGAGGATAAGGAGTCATCGATGCTCACAACTTCTCTTACCTCCTAGGAGAGCATAGCCTTTTTTCTTTTTTCTCCCAAAACTAGGGACTTAAATGTGCCATCGTGAATTTCTTTATCCCATAACAATTTCTTGGGGAAGGTGAATTCACCTCGCCTACGTTTCATGATCCAAAGTCCTTAAGCACAAGAAACATAAATCAACCCTGGATTAACGGAAGGAGAAAATAAGTTTATTAGAATGGTTTAGAGAAGTTCCGGGTTAGGGACATTCACAGAATGGATAGGAAGTCAGGAGAGTGAGGCTCGGAAAAACGCAAGGCGCAGCGCAGCTCCAGGGACGCAGAGGCAGGAAGCACCCTCAAGGCCACACCTCAGGGACAGCTTGCTTAAGACGGGCCGTGGATTCCGCTGGCACTGTCGCTGCTGCCTCCTCGGAGCGCCTTGTACAACGAAGCAGTCCGGTGGAAAACGGAAGCTGGCTTGCACCTACGGGGAACGTCCTTGTACTCCGTGCGGTGCCAACTCCTCTCAGTACTTCTCAGGAAGGGGGAGGCGAACAAAGAAGGTGGGGTCAGCGTGGGCTCTTGTGTTCGCGTGGTGACCAAGAAGGTGCTCTGGGCCCATGGGTGAGTTTTTAGAAACAGGGCTCATTGGTTGGTTGGGTCCACAGCGTTCAGGGTGACTAATACGCATTTAAGGGCAAGCAAAAACTGGGCCGGTAAAGGGGGCTGGAACCAGGGTGGGGACCGGCCAGGTGGCTGAGGCAGGACTATGGCAAGGAGCTGGAGGAAGAGCCCCCACAGGTCAGTTGGTGCTTGATAAGTCATGACTGAAACCCAAAAACCAACAGGGTAGGGATGCGAGGACGGGGCTGATGTCCGAGGGCAAGGCGGGAATTCCACCTAGAGAGGGGCTCCTGCTGCCAATGGCCCCTGCCAAGTGCTGCTCTTATAAGAAAAGCTGAACGAAGCCCCTGTATGGCAGTTCTAAGTCTTCCTCTACATATTATTCTTTAATCAGAAAAAAGTAAAATGCTTTGTTTTGAAATGAACCTCCCCAACAGATACGGTAGAAGAAAGGCCTGACTTTTGTTTGAATCCAGCTGTCCCATTAACTGGCCGAAAGACATTAGGTAAGTCAAATTCCTCCGGGCCTCAGCTTCCTTCTGTCAAATGAGAAGCTTGGGCAAATACTGCCTTGAGACTCTTCCAGCTTTAGATACGACTAGTGCGCTTTCAGGGCTCAAGTGTGCACACAGGCACACGCACACGCGCGAGCACACCCCAGGGTGACGCTGCACGTGCACTCCAAGAAGGAAGGCACCGAACACCAGCCTTGCTGCCTGTCTCCCCTTCTTGGAGGCCAGCTCTAGGAGGGCCAACTTCCTAAAAACCACAGCTGTTGAAACGGCCCCAAGAGAGTTATAATTAATTTCTGTTTCCTAACATCCTGAATGTGGGGCCCAGCAGAACTGATAATGGGGTACTTCCCCCAAGTTACTAACCACAAACTGAAAGGGGGAAAACCACGCTGTCCGAAGGCTTAGCCGGGAGTGGGCAACTGGCGCCAGAAATAACAGCCCTAACCTGAGACAGGCCAGTTCACAGCTCAAGGATGCACAGCGGCAGCCCAGCTAGGGTTTCCTTTTTTCCAAGACAAACCATGTGGGCTCTGATTACACTCCTGGTTAAGGCTTAAATCTCCTTTGTTACTCATATCATTAGTCCCAGGACTACATTGCACTCCACTGAGAGGGCTTTGGGGGAGCCTTGGAAAATATTCATCCATGCTAACTGACCTGCGCTTATCAGCGTCTTCCCTGAGTGCCTTTGTGTGCCAGGCCCCGAACCAGGTGTCAGGAATACACAGTAAATAAGACTGCCATGACCCATGCACTCGCAGGACTTATAGTCTAGTGTGGGCGACGGAAAATGCACAAATAAGTATATCTACAATGAGGGACATAAAGACAGACGCAGGGTGCAGTGCAGTGATGGAGAATGATGGGAGGGAACAAAGGGGAACGTATTTGCTCCCAGTGACTAGAGAAGGTCTCTCTGTGAAGGCGGAGTTAAAGCAGAGACCTAACGGATGACAAGGAGCCAGTTGTATGAAATGCAGAATCCAGCTGGAGTAACATGTATGGTGTGTGTATGTATGAGGTGTGTATGTGGGGTGTGGTGTGTGTAAGTGGTGTATTCTGTGTGTGTGTGTGTAGTTTGTGTGGCATATATGTGGGCTGTGGGGGGTGCATAAGGTATGTGCATGTGTGGTGTGTGTGAGAGGTATGTGGTGTATGTGGCGTGGTGTGTGGTGTGTTGTGTGTGCAGGTGCATGGGGTGTGTATGCAGTGTCTGTGAGGCTTGTGTGGTATGTTGCAGGCATGGGGAGTGTTTGTATATGTGGTGTGTATGTGTGTGGCGTGTGCACACATGCACGTACACGTTGAGGAGAGGAAGAAGCAGCAGCTTTACTGGCAGAGGGAAGAACAGGCTGGTAGAAAGTTCAACTGATTCAAGGAGTTGAAAGAAGCCCTTTGTCGGTGAAGCGAAGGGGAGACAATAGGAGATGGGACTGATGAATTTGACAGGGGGTCAGGTCATTCAGAGCCTTTTCAAAACCTGATATTTTTTCTTAAACTATTTTTCTGAATTCAGTAGGAAAGCATTAAGGCATTTTGGACAGAGGAATAACAGTCTCACTTCTATTTTCTGCTTATTTGGTGGACAATAGAAGAAAAATAAGAATAAGATTTGAAGCAAGAAGGCCAGGTGGGAGACTACTGTTGCTCAGTCAAGAGATGGTGGGAGCCTGGACTGAGTTAGTGGTGCTCTGTCCTCCAGGGGGCACGTGGCAATGTTTGGAGGCCTTTTTGCTGGTTGTGACTGGGGGTCACTACTGGCATCAGGTGGGTAGAGACTAGTTATTTTGCTAAACATTCTAAAAATGCACACCACAGCCCCACATAACAAAGACTAACCCAGCCCTAAATGTCAATAATGCCAAAGTAGAAAAGTTCTGGGCTAGGTAACAGTAAGAGAAATAGAAAGTAATTGGATTCAAGATGCATTTTTTAAGCTGAAATGACCAGGAATTCCAAAGACATTAAATGTGGAGAGAAAAAAAAAACAAAAACAAGTGGTTTTCATATTTCCATCTTGAGTAACATGTCGTGAAAACACTTTGGATGAATAGTCGTCAAAATTTCTGTAGATAGACTCAGTTGTTTAGCTTAAATTTCCACATCTACTATTTATCAATAGTGGAGGGGATGAACCTGAGAATCAAATCAACAATTTGGAATACAAGGAAGGAGAAAGCATTCAATCAGAACAGCAAGAAGAAAAAAGAAGTCAGAAAAGGATAGGCTTAGGAACCCCTGGGACACCTTTAGACATACCAGCATCAGAATCATGGGGTGCTAGAGAAGAAGAAGAGCAAGAAATTGAAAACTTATTTGAAAAAATAATGACAGAAAACTTCCCTGCTTTGGTGAAGGAAAAAGACATACAAGTCCAGGAAGCACAGAGAGTCCCAAACAAGATGGGCCCAAAGAGAACCACACCAAGACACACCATAATTTAAATACCAAAGGTTAAAGATAAAGGGAGAATATTACAAACAACAAAAGAAAAGAAGAGAGTTACCTACTAAGGAGTTCCCATAAGACTGTCAGCTGATTTCTCAAAAGAAACTTTGCAGGTTAGAAGGGACTGGCAAGAAGTATTCCAAGTGATGAAATACAAGGACCTACAACCTAGATTACTCTATCCAGCAAAGCTATCATTTAGAATTGAAGGGCAGATAAAGTGCTTCCCAGGCAAGGTAAAGCTAAAGGAGTTCATCATCACCAAGCCATTATTACATCAAATGTTAAAGGGACGTATTTAAGAAAAAGAAGAAGGTCAAAACTATGACCACTAAAATGGCAATAAATTCGCAACTATCAATAGTTGAATCCTAATAACAAGCTAAGCAAACAAGCAGAACAGGAACAGAGTCACAGATCTGGAGATGATTTGGAGGGCTATCAGGTGGGGCAGAAGGAAGAGAATAGGAGGAAAGATGCAGGGATTAAGAAGCATAATTTGTAGGTACAGAATAGACAAGGGGATGTCAAGAACAGCATAGGTAATGGAGAAGCCAAAGAACTTATATGTATGAGCATGGACATGAACTAAGCAGCAGAGCGGGGTGTGGGGATTGCTGGAGGAAAGAGGGGTACCAGTGGAGGGAACCAAAGGGGAAAAATTGGGACAGCTGTGATAGCATAATCAATGAAAGATATTTTTAAAAATAAAGTAAAAAAAAAACAACACAGCTGATGTGTGAGGAGAAAGTGATCGGGAGTCACATGTTTTGTCCCTGAGTTAAAGTAAAATGATGGAGGAGGTGAGATGAAGATAGGAGGTGATGGTCAGAGAGAGGGGCATTGACAGCTTGATGTCAAAGGCGGTATACTCTCTGGGGATGGCAGCGTCCAGGGAATGAACAGACGAGTGGGTGGCTGAGGAAGAGTGGAGGGTTTGTCATTGGACATTAGGGGATCAAAGAACCATGGAATTAAGGAGCTGAAAGTAGAGTCACTGAGAATGACAATGGGGTTCAACTTAGAAAAGCAGAGGCCTACGTCCTCAGAGAATGAGGTATGACCAGCAGGTTGGGTATTGAGGAGAGAGACAGGGGGAGAGGGAGAGAGGTAGAGGAAGATGGAGTGGGAGAGTAGTTCGTAGGGGTGCATATGTCTTAAAGTAACAGCGGGAACAGTAGGATGCTTCCTCCACTCCTGGACCTGAGGTACTAAGGGCATGAACAAATAAAGAGCCTCTGGCTGAGAGACTTGGAGGGGAATGGTGGACTCACAAGCTGCCAGGTACCTAGGAGGGCAACAAGGTGGAGTTGAGAGAAGAGGTCACTTGCCGTCTTCATCCCCCATCTGCCACCTTATCCCCCACATGCACACAGCAGTCTGTTATACCACATGAGGTCTAAACCTGCTTGGTCAGAGCCTCTTTATTCCTATTCTCTTCCCCCTGCCCCATTCTCAACTTCCTGTACAGAAGGAACCTTTTCAAAAGTGTGCAGACTAAACAGACCCATAGAGCAAGCTCATTAAGTGACACAAGTGGTTTATACAAAAGCCCGCAACTACTGCCAATGTGGATTAGGTGGAGGCTGTTTTTCTGAAATCCACATTGTTTCTGAGAGCATTCTTCCCTCCCAGCACTTAGGTTCAAAATATACCTTTAACTTTTGTTTTAAATCCTCTAGACTAAAAACACCTTATAGGTATTGTCAGAAAAAGAGAAGTCATCCAGTTAGCCCCATGTTTGCTATGACCTTTTAACCCTGATCCTCCTGCTTATATATCATGGGTGCCCCAAGGCTGTTCATGGTAATTGCCCAAGGTCAGGGATAGCATTGTATTAATAGGTTACAGTTATTGAAAGCTGACTGTGTCTCAGGCATTGTTCTAAGGAATGCTCCTTTGTTACTGCATTTAATGCTCACAGAATCTTTGTGGGTTTTAATCCCTTTTTACCCACTGGGGAAATGAGACACTAGAGAAATAAGGGACTTGTCCAGGATCTCCAACCATAAGGTGTGAAGATGAGATGGTGTGAAGATGAGATGAGAGCTTGCGGTCTGAATCACTAGGCGTACTGCCGAGTACTGCACGTACCCAGGGCACTGGCTCTCCCTTTGCTGTCCATAGCAGACGCCACTGGTCAATCACTGAATGGCTCTACAAAGCTTGATCCCTAACCCATTGCCCTGGGAACCCCTATCGGTTGATAAGTTCTAGGACCGGGAAGGAAATTTATTTGCTTTTCTTTCCCTAGACCCTGCTGCCTTGCTCCATTTGTCCTTGAAACTTGTCCCTCCCCTGCTCCCAAGTCTGGATCTGCTTTGACTTCTACCCTCTGCACTTGGCATATGGTCTTGGTCTCTTTCAAGTCTGACTCAGGCTGAGATTTGCCCAGAGGCCTCTCTGCCCCTTTCCTGGCTCCTCCTCATCCCCGCCCCCCTGTACGTTGTCTGGATGAGTGATTCGGTCCAGTGATGCGCTGGTTGAGGCGTGTCAGGTACAGAGGTAAAGTAGATGCGATAGGACAGGAGGGAAAGGTCTCAGTGCAGATTCGCCCTCCGAACCCTGAGCTCTCAGCCCTCTGGAAAAATCTCTGTGTGAATAGCCTTGACAGAGCTTTAGATGTGGTATCATGTTCTGAAGATCCTACAGTCGGAGACATACCACTGAAATCGCACAGTCCATGTCTTTTAAAATGACCCCCAAAAGCTCCTCAATTCTAGTAAACTGAATCGTAAACACACACACATACACACACCCCTTTCAATTTTGGAGGAAAACAGATATTTGTTGTGCATTGAAGAGACTATCAATAATCCGGGGATGGGAAAGTAGTGAGTTCTAACTAGCTATGTAATGCTGGAAAATCACTCAGCCTCTTGGTGGCAGCCAGTCCGTAAAGTGTGCTGATTAAGTGGAGGCCCCCTCAGTCCCCTCCAGGCCAGCATTCTGTGTCAATGTAGCCTGTGTTTCAGAGGATCTCTTTGCTATCTGCATTCTGCATTGCAGGGCTACTAACTGCCAGCAGTATCTCCCTAATTACTCCCAAGAGTCACCACGAGGTGCCCCACACACACTCACAGGGGTTCCGTCTGTCTCCACAGTCAGGTGACATCCTCTCTCTCTTTCCTGAGCTGGCTCCGCCCCCTATTTCATCCACCGTGATTGCCTGTGATGTTCCCTGAGTCGCTGGTTCTGTGGGGTCTAAAGTCTATCAACCGCGGCATAAAAATATCCACATGGTACCAAAGCTCCTTTGGGGTTTGCGCCCTCTAATGTTGAAAACCGAAGCAGGACTGTCCACGTTTGCCCACTGAACACTGAGGGTATTTGCTAAGAGGTGTTTTCAGGTTACTGTGAAAACTTTAGAAGCACTACTCAAATTTTTGATGGCGTGTCAGTGTCTTCTCCATTTCCATAAAGAACACCTCGAGTTGTCTGGACACCAAAGAACCACAAAGTAGAGGACTGATCTAATCTGTCCCTGGAAACCATTGAGACAAACCTATTATCTGAGAAGCCAGGGCAAGTTATAATTAGAGCCCCGGTGAGTCACCACTTATGGGAGTTAGCCCCCAAGCTCTTGCTCACAAATGGCACGCCAGTTGGGCGTCTACTGAGTCTCACCCTGGGCATCAGCAGGCAGCCCCTTACAGGGACTGCAGGAAGGTGTTAGAGACAAGATGGGCTGGAGCACAAGGACATTCGCACTGGGCCCAGCCTCACCCTGAAGACGGAATAACAGATACAGGAAGTACAGACACGGTGATGAAAATTTTTACTAGAAAAAAATTTCCCTTCACCAAACACAATTTCTCTTTAATTTTTTAAGGTGTCGTTGTTGCTAATTTAAGTCCTTCACATACTTTCCCAGCAGTGAATTGAATGTATATCTTTCCTGTACATCCTTCCAGGCCTGGTGGACTCAAATAGAATATGAGCTTTAAAATCCCAGTTCCATTACCTACTCACTGCCTGTATGACTGTGAATGAAACTGTCAAACTTTCTAAACCTTAGTCCCCTTTATTTATGAAGCGGAAAATTTATGAGGATTAAAATAACAACAATGTATGCAAAGCACCAGGATCGAGATCAGGGCCAGCTTCCTTCCTTCCAACTAGAAGTCCTCAGATTAAGCCAGCTCCAGGTTTTCGGTCAGACCTAGAACACACCCTTAAAAGTGTTAATGCCGTTTCAGCTCAGCAGACACCTAGTCTCAGGAAAGCCATTAGAAACCCCCAAAGTACTATATTTTTCTCCTGCTAAGTAGCTCACTTCCCACAACTTCCCACAGTTTTATATTAAGTGAACCCAAAAAGTGAGTCACACTACTTACAAAAGCAAATTCGGGAGCCACACCTAAAACAGAGGCACCTTGACTTTTCACAAGCAGCTGTGAGAATCACCGAAAGAAGGACTTGGGGGACCCATACTTTAAAAAATCCACACTTCCACGCTACCTCTGAGTTCATATGCAAACCCAAGAGCTTAGTTCATTTTTTTCAGTGATTTTCTCTTCACAGTGTTAAATGTCAGCTGGGAATCACTGGACAACATTCAAACTTTTGCTGAACTTGCTGCTTTGTGTGGGGGTGCTGTAGGGGCCCAGGGGGAGGTGGGTGCAGCGAGATGATCCAATCTCTTTCCTTCTAAGGTTAATGAGCAATAAAAAACTAAATTTAAAATAACACCCTACTTTTTGAGCAATTCAGAGGCGATAACTTACTTAGTGAAGGCATCTACCATAGCATTTTAAAGTATGGCTTCGATGTTCATAAACATTTGCAAGAACTTATTTATTATAAAAATGCAAAGGAAGATCAAGAAAGCCTGCTCTTTGTCAAGATCATAGGTAAAGAAAAGAGTTTCACTTTAGATATAAACACTTTAAGTCTGTAGAAAACACAGGTGTGGTGATTGAATTAATTTATTGTATGGAAATCTTATCCAAGGAATGAATGTAAAATTGGTGTAGAACCATTGAGAGCCCTAAAAGCAGAAATTAAACAAAACATTTCCTTATAGACTTCCAAAATCCAGTGGACACGGGCCTGCTGCACCATCAAAAGCTGTACAGTGATAAACTATGACAGTAAATAAGCTACTTTAAGAGTCATCAGGCATGAGAAACAAAAGAGCACCCTAGGAGTTGGACCTAGTAGGACAATCTAAGAGACAACAAAATAAACGTTTCAAATAATTAAGGAGTTTTAAGAAAGGAGGGAGGATAAATAAGGTCCTTAGTAAAGAAGAGGACAGTACAGCAAAAGAAAAGACAGATTTGTACAAGCACCAAAAGGAAGTCCAGTCAATAAAATAAAAAATTAGTAGGATATTAGATACAACTGCTGAGACATTTAGTGAACTGGAAGATAAAATTGAGAAAACTGTCTAGAATATATCAGAGAACAGATGGCAAATACAGATGAACAGATAGAAAATAGGGAAGCCAGGCTGAGAAAATCCAACAGATGTAAAATAAAGTTGTCGTGTTGTATAATTCTAAAGGTTGCCATTCACAAGGGATACAATATAATGGTGTTTCTAGGATTTATACATGATTTAATAAGCATCTAGAATGTGGAAACAGAGGATGAGGATAAAGTGATAGTTTTTTAAATCGAATTTATTGAGGTAGCATTGGCTAATAAAATTATATGGGTTTCAGGAGTACAATTCTATAGTACACCATCTGTATATTATATGGTGTGTTCACCACCCCAAATCAAGTCTCCTTCCCTCGCCATTACCCCTCCCCCCTTTACCCTCTTCTGCCCTCACCCCTCCTTTCCCTCTGACAATTACCATACTGTTGTTTGTATCCATGAGGGTTGTTTTTTGTTTGTTTGTTTGCTTTGCATAATCCTTTCACCTTTTTCAACCAGCCCTCTAAAGTGATAAATTTTCAAAAAGCTAATGGATAAAAAATTTCCAAAATTGAAGAGAGACACAAGTTTTCAGACAGAAAAAAGTACATAAGAGTCCTAGTCAGGATAAACAAAAATAAATGTACACCTAAGCAATTTGTGGGGAAAATATAAAAAACTTCAAAGGCAAAAATATGAAAAATGACCAGAAAAAAAAAAAAGAATTCTCTGAAAAGTAATGAGCAATCAAAATAACTAGAGACTCTTCTATCAATAACACTGCATGCCATAAAACAATGAAATAATATAGTCAAAGCGCTGAGGCAACAGTTCTGTCACTGACAGATTCTAAACCCAGGTACATTTTCATTCAACAATAAAGTGTGTTTCATTCACACAACAGTGCACCTTGGAGAGAGCATCACAGCACATTCCTGAGGGGAAAAAGGGTGCCCCTTCTCAATCACTCCTGCCCTCACTGCCCAGAGGCAACAGACGCTCTGATATTTTCCCAACCCAGCTTAGTTTTGCCACGCTTCCACTTGGCATAACTAACACCTCTGAGTCAGGAGCTCCGATGGACAAGCTCAGATGGACCATTTAATTTCTTTCTGTTCTCCAGTGACAGGGGCACACCCATTTGATATTGCTGCCACCCCTGCTGGCTGTTTCACGTCGCAGCTCGTGGTGTGTGGGCCTTGACACAGTTGGATAAAAATGCCAGGTCAGCATCACTGGGTGCAGGGGAAAGTGGAAATCCCAGGTTAGGTGTTCCTGGAATACGTGCAGGGTACAGACGCTGCCCGACCACACCGGAGAGGGAACGGAAGTAGAGTACTCGCGTGCAGTGGTTTTGTCAGTCATTGTAAGGTATGAATCTGCAACTATTTATTTGTTTTAGGGCTTGACAACACTTTTATTTTGCAAATCCTTTAACAATGAACCGAAAATTTTAAAACTAAACTAAAATGTATGCTTAGTGAAAAATTAGATAGTAACCTTCTGTGTCTCAAGACAGTTGATTAAAGTATAATGTGTACAAAATGTGTTTGGCATTTACTATCCAAACCCCTTGCTACTACGGCTGATATCCCTTCTCTAGTAACGGCTGTCGCGGCAGCATCACCAGGGACTCGAAAGTCAGCGGGTACAAGTGGACTCCTGAAGAAGCCTCAGCATCTACTTAACAGTCGGTGGGTATTTAAAGAAGAAAGTGCCTACAATGACTGTAACTACAGAATATGCATCTACAGATCCCTTCATAGAGACTGGCTTTTCATGTAGAGCAACTGAACATTCTCAAATAATTTTGCCTGTTTCCAGCTTACAAAGTGAAATGGTTGCTACTAAAAAATTGGGAATTTTGAAAAGTTGTTTAAAAAGGCCAGTTTTACATGCCGCTGACACTTGAAATAGAAAAAGAGTTGAGTTAGTTTCTAAAACTGGATTTAAAAAAATTTTTTTATTTTTATGGAATCCAGCATGAGGAATCCAACAAAAGCTTTGGAAGTTCATCCTGTCCAAAGTGAAACACTTGACCTTATTTTGAATGTTCCTGTGAATTCAATTAAAATGTCTAACGATGATGATAAACTTCTTTGCTTTTCCACCAATCACCTGAATGCAAACTTCAGGGCTGCACAGGCACATAGTAAAACCAAAGCTCTTACTGAATGAAAACAGCCCGCAGAGCAGGACTGCACTGGGGATTGGTTGGGTGCACACAAAAGCCAGAGTTTTGCAGTTTTGAACAAACAAGCAACAATATTTTACCAATAAAAAAAAGCTAGGGTTGCCAAAATTTACACACACACACACATGCATGCGCACAGTAATTAAACTACCGAATTTTTGTGACAAGGCTAATGCTGAAATTAAGCAAACAAAATATCAAAATATCTTGGCATAGTGATATGAGCTTTATCTCTTTGTTTCCTAAAAGCAATCAGGTATTAGATGTTTTTAAACCATTGAATTATTATTTTGTAAATCAACCTAAGTGTTCTATAATGTATCGAGTTTTTATTTACTTCATTAGCAATAAAGAGTGCTAAAATTTGATTGAATTTCATTTAAAATGCATTGGAAATCTTAAAGTGTACGATGAATGGAAATTTCAATGCAGCTTTTGAAGCTTGTGGAGAACCACCATAAAGAAAAACAAAGTTTGAAGTTTGTTTTAAAATAAAGTTTGAAATATTATTAAAGCAAAGAAGGAATTAAGCAAAAGAATAACTCAAACAATATAAGAGATATGATTTGGAAAATAGGTAATCGAATTTGGAATATCTCAGCATGTAGGAAGAATATTAAGATGGTGCTTCTATTTTCAATTGGATAAAGTGTTATCTTGTTCCAGAATGAAAAGTAAAAACACATGATTCTTTTTAGCAATTAAATTTAGTAAAACATTAAAAATAATAATACAGACAATCTTTATGGTAAATTCTGTCTTTCAAAATATTTGCCAAAAATGTTACTCTGAATGGATGCTGAAAGACAACATGTAAAATATTTAGGCTGAAATATTTAGTTATTTCAATATAAAAAAAATAATTGAGAATATCTTCCATCCAGTATAATTTACCCTGATCTTACCAGATGCATCAGCATCTATAAAATACTTTCTCAATTAAAAATATATTTTCATTCTAAATAAGTTATTTGAATATGCCAAGAATTTCAAATGTATTAGCCATAAATTACAACTTTGAAGATCTCGAGAATTTTATGAAAATACAAACTCCACAAAATAATAAAAATATGCTGAAAAATAAAAAACCAGTCTTCAGAAAAATACCAGTGACAGTTTTAGAGTTAAAAATGGTTAAAGTGAGTGGGCGGAGCACAGAGGATGTTTCAGGTAGTGAAAATACTCTATACGATGCTATAATGGCAGAAACATGCCCTTATACATTTGTCCAAACTCACAGAATGTACAACAGCAAGAGTGAACTCTAACAGACACTACAGACTTTGGGTGACAATGATGTGTCAGTGTAGGTTCATCAATTGCAATAAATGTACCACTGCAGTGGGGGATGTTGGTGACAGGGGAGGCTGTGCATGTGTGGGGGTGGGGAGTGCATGGGGGATCTCTGTGCCTTCTGCTCAATTTTGCTGGGAACCTAAACTGCTCTAAAAAATCTATTTAAAAATTTTTAAAGCATGAAAAGCTGCTAAAATTATAACCTAATTAAATAAAAAATGTGTTCAAGCCAGAAATATTTTATGATCAATTAAGATATTACATTAATGAAATAGTTATTTTTTGTATTGCATAAAATTTTGGCACCCAAAACCATATTTTTCTAAGTTTACTTTATTACTTATATATCACAATACCCATATTATATTTTATAAGTGATAAAATATTTTAAAGTAAAAAAATGACTCAGAAACTGATGAAAGTACAAGAATATGTGCTAAGAATATTTATCCTGATTATTTTAACAGTCATTTAATCGGTATGTGGACATTTAAAACTGTTTGCATTAATATACATGAATGTGTCATTTCCTGTTTACTAGAAATAATTTTTGAAAAAGTTTTTGAATAAATCAAGAGCTTTTGTCATTCGATTACTATAACATTTCTTAGTCAAGAAATATTTCAAAATAGACAATAAATTATTTTAGCATTCTTTTCTCCTCTCAAAGCTGTGCGGTCACTTTGAGGGCAGTTAGAAGAATCCTATGTGTTTTGGAACGCAGTTTTAAAATGGGAGTCACAGCAATGCTTTGAGCAGAGGCAATGGCTAATCAGGGCATTTCTGAAGGAAGACACTTGGAAAAGGACAGCACTCATGTAGAATTCCCAGCATAATGAGGAATAAAGAAAAAGTCAGTTCCATTGACTTAGTTCCCTTGTTTTTAAAGGGAAAAAATTTGTCCTGAAATAGATCCCACAAGCCAGTCTATGGGAGCACTGTAAACGAACACTGGAGCCCCAGTCTCTGAGAGGTGACGCCCAGAAATCTGCATTTTAAAACACTCCCAAGAGATTCTGCGGGGCAGCCAAGCTTTAGCCTGCTGACCCTGTAGGCTGACCCCCACCACTCTTCTTTGAATGACTTTCTGTGAATCCATAAATGTCTGCGCTGCGATGTCTTGGAAGACTCAGGACATGGCTATCATTCAACAACACTGCTGAGCATCTGCCCTGAATAAGGCATCATTTAATTGCCTGGTCCTGCCCACTCGTTGCTCAGTGTGATGACAGAAGACAGTTTTCCTAGGCTTGACTGAAGGCTTCTCCCCTTTTCTCATGAAGCCGCCATTCATCAAAGCCTTCCTGGGGGAGGTAGGTTTGTTCAGACTCTTTCCACTGCAGAAGTTGCACATCAGACGGAAGTTACTCCTGCCCACCACCGTGGCTGTTCATGGAGGCTGTACTGAGTTCTTCATTCACAAAGTGGGCAATGAAGCTTGCCCATCTCTAGAAATGGTCTACTTATAGCATGTAGGTGCATATTCACTTCTTTCCCTTTTTTTCTCGACCCTTGGACATTTATTGTATTTTTCTCAGGTTAAACTAGTTATATAGACTTGGTAGAGAGAAATTGGAAAAAAAATGAAAAATTAAAATAAGAAATCATCTAAAATATCACTTTCAAGAGACAGTTAATCACTGTGAACATGACAGTTTGTATTTTCTTCTAGTCTTATCTAATTGCATTTTATTCAATTTTTCAAACAAATGTAAAATTATATTTATATGTGGCTTTGATTTTTAAAAATATGAATACAGTGGACACGTGAAAAGTGCATCTTAAACTGCCCTTTCTATTTTCACTCTTCCTGGAGATTAAAGTATCAAAGTAAACTTTTTAATTCAGCAGAGGGAGAGATGAGATGTCTCGTTAAAACAGGGATGAACTCTCTCTGTCACAGCTTATTTATTTTAGTAGCTTTCTTGAATCAATGGCTCCCACTAAGACATACATATTAATGTCTCACAGCTAAAGACATTGAGATAAATGGCTACTCCTTCCTTATATATGGAACACACAACAAATGATGGCTGGCGGGTGTCCGGGGCTCTGGAGAGCAGAATTAGAAAATGAAACTTTATTTACAATGTCCATGAACCCGAAGTTACGATCAAACCACAACCTTCTGTGTCACAGTGAACTGGGAAGGAAGTATAAGTAAGCTTTTTGAACAAAAGCTGATGGAATCTGGAAGAATCATTTTCTAGCCAAGGATTGCCTTTAAGTTTCACTCCAAAAACCAAGAGACTACTGGGGACAGCTGGTCTCATAATCTGGAGTGTTATTGTACAGCAATTCAGCTCATGGGCACTAATATAATTTACGATAAACAATATACCTAGAGCTGGCATCATATACAAAACTAAAAAGGTCTCTTTTCTACTTGAATGTGTTGTGGGCTAATTTCTTTCGGTCATTAAACTGGGAAACATACAGGACTGGGACAATGCTTCCGCGGAGCACATAGCAGGTGATGTAATCATTTCTCATCTTTTTTTTCCTTTGTAGTTAGCAAACATTCCTTTTTCCCTCTTATCCTTGTTGCGGTCATTTCAGCAATTCTCTGCCCTTTGGTTTGTGCAAAACTACCTGAATAATTCATAGTGCAGAAGAGCTTATCCACTTTCTTCCACATGCCTTTGCCCAAAAATGATTAGCAATGAAACATTTTGAACATACAGAAAAAATATAGAGGTAAATAAAACCAACCAGGTGGAATAAAGGTTAACACTCCACTGTACATGCTTAATAGAATTTTAATAAAGCTTTTCAGTCATCACTGTCACATTTACAAGGAGTTTTGGCCCTTTGCTACAACATGTCTTATGAACATATCCCTTGTAAGTGTCTTACATATTTCTCGAAGTGCTTGTGTAGCTTTCAACTCCATGGTCTTTATTTTTTCCAGTGTGGCCCACGCCACAGGGCAGGGGATGGGTCTGAGAGGTGTCGTGGCTGCGGTCTGGCTTTGGGGCCACGCCCCCCTGAGTTCCAATCCCCGCCGACCGGCTGAGTAAATGTGGGCAAGTGCCTATACAGTCTCGTTTATAAAATGGGAATGACAACGCCCGCCTCGTAGGCATGTTGAGAGGTGGCGTAAGTAAAGCGTTAGATGAGTACCTGACACGGAGCGCGTGGCTATTACCAGCTCGCGTGTCCATCATAGGTGCCGAACAGCCCTCAAAAGCTTGACTACCTGCTCGATTGAAGCTGCGTGTACCGGGAACCAGCCAACCGCTGTGCGCTAATACATAACTCTTTACTGTGGACTCACTAATACGTGCCACTTTTGCACGCAAGGCCAGGCTTAGCCCAGTGAAATGGCGATCCTCTGATTTTAAAAACATGAAATTTTATACAGTTTTGTAGCACTTACCTTTATGTAAAGTCAAATTAGCCCCTGAGAAAAGGGAGCAATTGGTTGTAACCATACAGTGAGCCCCTTCGTGACCAGGGGCATCACTGGGCTATCTTTATATTTGTGAGTATCTCCTCCTTTTCCTCTCCTTAGGTTTAGCTATGATTTGTCGTTATAACAAGTTGTAACAAGTTGTCTTTAAAAGATCACATTGTTGGACTCAGTGGTTCTCAAATGTGGCTGAGCTTCAAACTCACCTGTTTTAAAAATTAGCTGTCTATCTATCTATCTATCATCTATCTATCTATCTATCTATCTATCTATCTATCCATCCATCCATCCATCCATCCATCCATCATTGATCCCAAAGCCCCAGCCCAAGCGATCCCAGGAATCTCAGCACTGGGAGTGACGGGGCTGGGTAGAATGAGGGCCGGCGTTCATGGTCCATGCAGGCGAGGCTATTATGGACCCAGGATTGAGACTCACACTTGGTTCACTACTTGAAATGGTATGTATCTAAAGAGCCATCTGAGATTTGGGAATTAATCAGGGAGTCTTTTCTTTTCCTTCCAATTATTTTGTAGGCAGGATGCTGTTATTCCAAGTCTTCTGTTGCAAATTATGTCTTCCATAGGGAGGAAGCATACATATGGTCCGTCCAAGCACAACGTAAACCAAAACAGATGTCCACAGCTGGAGCAAAAGCGTTAGGCCCATTTAACTGGATTCCACTGGAATGAGTCTGTGTGATTCCATGCCGAGTTGTAAACAACTCTCCTAAAGAAAGCTACATAGAAGATAGCAGAAATGCAAACAAACATTGGATTTAACTTGATGATCTTTAAAAAAAAACCAAAAAAAACCCCCATAGTAAAATGTACACACTGTACCCTTTTGCAAACAAAACCATGCCAAATGTCAGGAACTGGCATGAGAGTATATTGTTTTCCATATATGAAGTCCAGACTGGTATTGACCAGTGTTTCCCATGCCCCCTTCCCTCTCCCCATTCTTCTTTATCCCCAGTAGCTGTATGCTCTCAGGTAACCTGGCAGAAAAGTGCATCTGAAGAATGGAAACTGTTCAGAAATCACGTTTCTCTATTTATTACAGTTTCCATGGCAAGAGCAAAATAAAAGACAACAATAAGTGTTTCAAAGCAACAATAATAAAAGATGCAACCTCTCTCCCAGGCAGGCCTCCCTTGGAGGGGCAGTGAAAGCTCTGTTGCTCTCTGTGAGATGACACCCTGCACCTTCCCCCACACCAAGGGGCATGGTTCTTCCTGGGGCTGGCTACCTGCAGACATGAACTCTGGCCACCGAGAAGCTCCTCCTAGAATGTGCTCACTTTTCTATTTTCTTTGGGGATCCTGTTGCTAAGTTTCATTTTCAGTGAACTTCCAGAAATCAGGCAGTGAAATCTCTTGGGCTTTCTGGGCCACCTAACTCAAAGGAATCGGGAACCTGAGTCGGGTTAGAATGCTGGCTGACTTTTTGCAACCAACAGGGAGCTGGGATTTTGGGTAGTGAGATATTTGGCAAGTCCTATCCCTCAGGAGGGACTTGGCTGGGAAACTGCCTGGGTAGCTGGCTTTTCCAGGGCCTGGATCCCTCTCCTTCTGAGAAACCAGGGCCATGCTTATTCATAACATGGTAGAATACCCTCCTCACTGCAACCTCATCCTCACTTTATCACCTTCGCCTCTCATTCCCGCGCCCTGACCCATGCCAGTTGTGCCTGTTTGCCTTCCTTTCCAAGAAAGGCTCCGCATAGTGTTTGTACCCACCACCATCCAACCCACTGACAGTACTCTCCTCAATTACCCTCCAAGAGCCCCCCCTCAGAGGAGAGAAGAAAATTAGAGAGAACGGTGAAAGCAGTGGTTTCTAATAATTCATTTTCTTTTTTCTTTTTTTTTCTAAAGGGAGGAAATTCCCTCAGTGGGGTTTACTTAGACCAAAAATGGTATCTCTGCTTTGGACTTGCCCCTACGTTCACTCATGTTGGTACTTTTTTAATTGAAGTTTTTATAGAAGGCAGTTCTTCTTTGCCTAAAAACCCAAGGGAAAAACCCCAATTCTTTCATTTACTCACATCCTGCTAAGCTTTCCCAGGCTACTCACTTTGACACCACACTTCGTCTTCAGTGCAACATCCTAGTTTGAAGCAAAGGGGGAGACAGGTCAAGTGGATGTTGCCGCGCTCAGAGGGAGGGAAGTCCTAGGTGCTTCTTCCTGGTCGCCAACACCAGGTTGCTCTTTCAAAACCTTAGCAGGTTCAATCCTACAAACAGACACCACTTACTTCCTAACCTGCCAGGGTTCAGTGAGGCATAAGGAATAAATTAAGTAAATTAAGTGACAAAATCTGGTAACTCCCAGTTCCTGAGAACCTAGGAGATAAACAGTGAGAGGTAACCTCAACTTTCAGCAGATGAAGACTATCCTGTTGCAACAAAAAATAAAGGGATAACGAGCTCTACACATTTGGAGAGAAACTCCCCTCTGTCCTGGGGGTTCCCCTGTGTCCCTGGCTCTAGGAGACCACTTGACCAACAAGGTTGACAGTTGCCCACAAAAAAAGCGTAACTTTTGATCCACTTATAAGTTGGACCAGTGGACGGGTTATATTCTAAGGGTGATTTTGAATTCTTTTCTTCCAGTCAGGGCGGTCCACCCTGTGCCTCACCCCAATCTTTGTATCGAGGTTGAATCACACTAAAATGAACATTGAAGGTCGCCAAGAAGGAGCCACAAATGGGGGAAGGAGGAAAAGACAGTAAGGAGGGGCCCCAATGCCTAAACTGTCTGGTTGACAAGGACAGTCATGACCACGGGGGACGGATGGGGTATTATAGATTACATGGTACATGACTATAAAGTAGAGGCATCCCTTTTACTGTCTGATTGGTGAAGCCAATTTCATTACTGCGCTGCCATACTGAATATGTATATGAACTACAGATTTTCAAAAAATTAAAAAATTTTTTAGTCCCAGTTAGAGAATCCATATCCATCTCCTCCTATGCAGCCCTCCTTGGACACTATGCAGCTATAGGCAAAGCAAAGTTTCCTGGCCCTCAAAGTATGGGAGCTCTGGTCCCTGGCTACTTATAATTTTGCCTTCTGAAATCCTTACATCTCCCTCTGAGTTTACACACTCAGAATTGGACATTATATCATTAAAATACAAAGTCCTCCACTTTATGCCCATTCAGGAGGCCTAAGCAAGCAATACACATTAACCTAGGAAGTGGCCAATTTATTCTATGGATATCGAATCCTCTCATTGTCTAATAACCATGGACCACAAAAAATTGCTCCAGGTGGCAGGGAGCTCAAATGCAACTTCTTGCTCTACCTCTAGCAGCCATTTGACTTTTTAAAAATGAGAAGCTGGCTAGACAACCACATCTCTTTCAGCTCTGCTTTCTACGCTTTGCAACTGCAAGGTTGAAGATCTGAGAATGTGTGCCTGTCAAAATGGTACCTAACGTGTAAGCACTTTACACGTATGAACTAATTTAATCCTCCCTAGAAGTCTATGAGGTATTATAATTATGACCCCTATTTTTCAGGTGAGGAAAAAGACATGGAGGCTGAACAGCTTGACCAGTGTCATACAGAAGTCGTATGAACTTGAATAGTCTGGCGCTTAGGTAAATACTCAGTAACCACCAGAAATAAAGGAAACTAGACAGATTTGAAACTAGACTAGAATCTCCTAGATGTTTGCATGCTTAGAAGGTGAAAGAGGAAGTGTGAGAATCACAATTTAGCTGCCCATTAACAGCATTTACGAAGAGCCATCTACAACCAGGCAATGACTTCTTTACCAGCTGCCGAGTTCTCCTTCATTACCATAAACAAACACAAGTTCTTCTGGGCAATGGGGTAAATTAGGATGGTTCTGGCAGCAAAGCCTGAAATCACTTAAAGATAAACTATAAACTTGGGATCTCTTTGCCACCTACTGACCTGTCAGTGTGTTGATGTGGTTTGGGGCAGGAAATGCTCAAATAAAACTGGATGAGGGAACCCAAGAGGTTCCAGACTCTCTCCAGGCTGCTTGAGAGGAGAAATAAGCTGTCTCCAGGGGCTTCAAAACTCTGAGATTCCCCGCTGCCCTGTTTTGCTCTTCCAGCGTTGGCCTCCTCAAAGGTGAGTGCCTTTCACTGAGCCCTACCCTCCTCGTCCAGCAAGCCCTTTGCAAAGGAAAAGACAACATGCTTCTTCATTTTGAAAACACGTCTATTCAAAAAACCCCAAACGCAACAACTCTCTCTACCAGGAAAATTCTTGTCCATTCACTGTAGAAAGGCAGAGATGAGAATTTATGCTATCTTGATTCTAAGCTCACTGCACCAGGCCTAAGGTTCTGAATTGGGCCTCTTTGCAATGCTTATTTACTATAGAAAAGTTTCACTAAAACATTATTGAGTGTTGTCTGGTTCTGTGCCCTTTGGGGTTTTTCCACCATTAACCCTCTGGGAGCAGGATGGGGCTGAGCCGGGAACAGCGGGATCTAATCCTGGTTGCGGGGATCCTCAGACAGCATAGCACTCCACTCGTCGGCAGCACCTTTGCAGGAAACCGCAGCTGTGCAATTTGATACAGGGCTCCAGTCACTGATATGTATTCCATGGTCAACTTGGAAACTGTTCTCTACATTGATACTTTGACTCTATCAACCAAATAGCTATGGGGCGCACCGGCTGTCGTACAGAATGAAATCATACCTTTCTTGCCCTTGAGCTAAAAGCATACCCTAATAAGAAGCTGTAGATTCTTTGCTACCATGTCATTGATTTACCTGCTGTATTTTGTAATCCAGTTGAGCTATGAATCATTCCTCTTAAGGTCCCAGCTAACAAAACAAGTTCCTTTTGATACAATCTGTTCTTTATCTAGATCTGTTTTGAATCCTGGTGCACTCCCAGGGCATTATTTCTTACTGAACACAGCTCTCTTTCAGTGTTTGCTTAGTGATAATTTTTACTTCAAGTTCTTCCTGAGTAGTATGCTTGCCCTTTCTGAACACCTTGTATTCCTAGGAATACCTGAGTCACATGTTCTCAGGTTTCCAGCTTTAATCAGTCACAGGCAGGGGCACATACACTTTTGTGTCTTTCTCTCTTCTCTCACAGGCGTCACTGAACGATGTTAAAATTCTGATTTCTTTAGGAGTTGAGTTCAGAGACATCTTTCTTTATTCTTTCCTCTCTTCATATTCATTATCTTAACTTCCAGATAACACAACGCATCACTTATTCATTCAAGCGTGAGTTGGAGTTGCTACGTGTGGGGCACTTCGCTGGGTGCTGGGGACGAAGTTGAAGAAGCCTGGTCTGCTCCAGAGGAAGCTCCCAATGTGATGAATGAGTGGAGGTCATGACTACACAGAGCACGAGGTGCCCTAAGGAAAGATCCTTATAGATGCATGGGAGTGCATGACCCACCCTTTAAAGGACAAGTAGCAACCACTTTAGGGGAGTCCAAACAACAGATGGACAGATGTGGATGCCGCAGAGGGACATAACAAAGGGAAAGGCTTGAGAGTCGTGGTCAGAGCATGAAGGGCTTTGTCCCTTGGGCTAAGAAATTTGAACTTATCTTAGGAGCCACCAAAGGAAAGAGAGAGCAGAATTGTTAATATATTAATGGCATCATGAATGAAAGGACAAAGTTCATGCACACTGGCAAGACTGTGTCCCCATTAATTCATCTACCGTTGCTCACTTGGCACCAGCGACAGTGTACAGAGCATGGGGAGACTAGTCGGAGCTTGGTGCCAATTTGTGACACCAGCCTACCTCTCCTGGAGAGTCAGAGCAATGACCACCCATCTTCTGTCCTCTGGTCTGCAGAGGGTTGGGATGGTGACTATCATGGAAGTCTTCCCAGAGCAGGAAGGATCTCTTTGCATCAGGTTATGAAATGACGGACCCAGGTGACAGGCAGCAAGGTAAACAGTACTTGCAGATGGGGAGAGAGTGTGTGCACAGAGGCGGAGACCCAAGTCAGCAAGCCCCACGTGGTGGGAAGAGCGGGGAAATGTGGAGAAAGGGATCGGAACGTCTGTGGGCTCCCTTTTTCAAGAGAACACTGCTGCACAAAATTTACACATTTCCAAGTGGGAGAAGCTGAGGTAGAAAGAGAGTAAATTGTCTCAGCACAAATGTGAGGCAACAGCAAATTTAAATGAATCACACGGGTTTGCTTGCTTCTGCTTCTAATCTCTGTTCTCCATGCCCACAAGCAGCCTGCCTGTCACATCCAGTTAGACATTCTCCCTTTGAAATCGAGCATTCACAGAGCTGAAGGAAGTTTTCAGGTGGAAATATAATTACTTTTATTAAAAAAAAAAAAGGGCTCAATCAAGTCCTACTCATGTCCTGCTGTCACATCTGTAGCATAGCTCATGTTCACTTAAGGCTCATCAGAGGACTTGGAAACAGCCCAGGAAAACAATTTGACTCCTAAAGACCCCGGAATAATTCTTTTTTCCCCTCTTTGGACACAGGCTTTTTCAATTTCCCATGAGAAATTCTGGGTAAAGGGAATTAATAAGTAACAGAATTTTAGGAGCCCATGAAACTGTTAGGCTTATCTCATTTCATGCACACTGGTCTCTGCTCCAAAGCCCAAATTTTTCCCCTCACATGTTTTCATGAAGGGTTTTTTCAGGAATTTAAAAGTTTAAAAGTTTCACTGAAGCTAAATCAGTTTTCATTAGAAATTTCATTGGCCCAGGATGTGTTACAGAGACAAAAGCAGTTTCAAAATTGCTGGCTTGGTCATGTTGCCTGCAAGTGACTCTCAGTCTAGCAAGCAGAAAAAGGTTTTTTGTGTTGCTACTGTCCCCAAACATACCCTTATGTTAGTGTGTAACCCCCTGATATCCCCCCACCCCCACTTGGGTCATATTTCCTGCCTCACAGATGTAAGGAGACACGTTCTGGATACTGTATGATGAACTTAGGTTCAGTATGTCTAATACAATAGGTGTATTTCTACAAACATATACATAGATGAGGATTTTGTAAGCGCCATTAAAAACTACCTGAAGGGAATTTTCTAGGTAGCTTTCTGTGAATCTTTTCATAAAGCAAAAGGCCTCTTGAACAAAATAACATCACTCTCTACTTCATGTGTTCTAAGTTCAGGTTTTTATGAATTAATTAAAAATAACTGATGGAAGCCACCATTCTTTTCCATTTTTTCAGTAAGGTTTGCATTAACCCAAGAGCCAATCTTGCTCTGCTGTTCAACTTTACTAAATAACGAATGACATTTGAAAATGGACCTACTGAACAGAAAACTTCCCCGTGAGTCAGTAATCAAGCCCTGCTAAAGATCTCATGGTTCCAACGAACTAGCTCACAGACTTTCATATCCAGTTCTGCTTTTATATTGGTCACTAAGAGCCCGGTTTCTGGTTAGGAACTGAGAAAGTGGGTTGGTTTCTACTTCCACAAGACAGTGGTGGTGCTAAAATATCTTGTGTTAAGAGTGGTAGAGAAAGTAGCTGAGTCCCAGGGTCTCAAACATGAGAACTCTTCCTCTTCAGTCCCCATTCCATCCTCTCCTCCACGAGGTTCCAAAGGACACAATAAATAGAGAACAAGGCCAGGCAAAGGAAGACATGCCGCTCATGGGACTCCTGCCTCAGAGCCGAATGTAGCAGATCCTGGGGAGCTGGCTTGCATTCTAAACACTATTGCCAGAGAAGCAGTTCCGAAATCTGGTCATACATGACCACTGCCTGAGGAGGCATGGTTTTGTTTTGAACTATAATTCCAAGTCTCTCTCCTCAGACTTATCTCCACATTCTGTATTTTAGAAAGCATGGCATATTGGCATGTCTCCCCCTACGCCCACCACCATTAGGGAAGCACTAGATTGAGTTGGGAGGCACGACGCCAGTGGCGTGCTGAAGAGGGCTTGTACCGGCTCGTGAGAGCTGATTATTAAACTTTTAGGAATTTTGCAAGTCCTACTAAACATTAAATTATATAAGCTTACTATTAAATACACTGTATCATAAACAAAGATGATACCCAAAGCTCAGCACTTCCTAATCATTTACAATGTTTTACTATTACCTGTGTTCTTCAGGCTTTGTACATCTGTTGCACACATGATGGTGGGAAATGCTGTATAACAGTGCCTGGCCGCTCATCTCTTCCCAATGCCGCATTCAGTAACATCACGTTAGTAACTAGAGATAGGAGCATTTATACCACGGGAGTCAGCAAATGACAAAAAGCAGGGCTCGATTTATTGTTGATTGTCTCTAGACTTAAGCTAAGTGATGGAAAACTGTGGTTAACTACAAGGGAGCTTCTCATAAGGCTGTCGGCTGATTTCTCAACAGAAACTGTGCTGCCAGAAGGGACTGGCATGAAATGTTCAGAATGAGGAAAAGAAAAGAACGACAATCGAGATTACTCTACCTAGCAAGGCTATCCTTTAAATTTGAAGACGAGATAGAGAAAAAGCTGAAAAAGTTCATCACCACCAAATCAGTATTACAAGAAACATTAAAGGGACTTCTCTGAGAAGAAAGTAAATAAACAAAAAATATGAATAAGAAAATATTGCAAAGAAAAAAATTCTCACTGACAAAGGCAAACATAATAAAATCAGTAGATCAGCCAACACTACATTTAGTACAAAGCTTAAAAGGCAAAAATTGGAAGGTTATGTGTAACTCCAACAGTTAATTAAGGGATGTACACGAACACAAACATACAAAATAATTAAAAATGACACAAACATAAACCTAAAGGGTGTGAGTAAAAAATGATAGTGATTGTAGAACGTCTTTGAACTTAAGCAATCACCAAATTAAAATGGGCTGCTATAAATATACCTTGGTGTATACTGAGCACATGGTAATGGCAAACCAAAAATCTATAAAAGATATACAAAAAATACAGAGAAAGAAATCCAATTACAACACTACACAAAGTCATCAATACACAAGAGAATAGAGCAAGAGAATAAAAAAGGAGAGGGAACTAAAAAATACCAACTAGAAAACAATTAATAAAATGACCATAATTATATTACCTATCAATATAAATAATTACTTTAAATGAAAATGGATTAAATGCTCTGATCAAAAGACAAATAGATGCGCGCGCGCACACACACACACACACACACACACACACACACACATATATATATATATATAAAATGAAATATTACTTGGCCATAAGAAAAGAATGAAATCTTACCACTGGCGACAACAGGGATAAACCTAGAAGGTATTATGCTGAGTAAGTCAGATAGGGAAAGACAAATACTACATGATTTCGCTTCTATGTGGTATCTTAAAAAAACAAAAACAAAACAGAAACAGACTCATAGATACAGAGAACAAACTGATGGTTGCCAGTTGGAGAGGGGTTTTCACATGAAAAATGTGAAGGGATTAAGTACACACTGGCAGTTCCAAAACAGTCATGGAACACAGGGTACAGCTTAGGAAGTATAATATTATTGTAAAAATTATATACAGTGGCAGGTGGGTCCAAGTCTTATCAGGGGGATCACTGTGTAAGTTACATAAATGTCTACCACTATGCTGTACACCTGACACTAATAAAATACTGCATGTCAACTGTAACTGGAAAAAACTTTTTAACTGATGAAACAATGTAAATAACGCAGATTTAACTTTAAAATATGTCATGTTTGTAGCTGGTACATTATGAATAGCACACTATTTGAGGAAACATTCTTCTAGTAATCAAAAATTGTCTGATTTCATTAAAGACGTTACTCTCTTCACTGACAAGTGAAATTCCAACATATGTCTTTGTTGTTTTGACTTTCATCTTAATCTTTCATGTGAAGAAAAATATTAATGAACATTTGTGTCAGGAACCATGCTTATTCATCAGTTGAATTCATCTGCAACCATAGTTTGGCTACAGATACAAGAGTTCCACAAAATCAATGAAAGCATTCTATAAGAATTAGTGAGCTATAAGTAAAATTTACAAAACAGTATATTGTATGTTCTATTATTGCTTGTGAATTGTATATTTTGTTGAATTATGTTACTGTATTAGACATTTATTGTGTTTAATAGTATTACATATTCTATTAAATTGTGAATTGTATTTTATTATTCATGTATCAGTAAAATTTCTAATAGGCTTACATTTGATTATATATGTAATATACATTTCTTTCTCAGAGAGCTGGTTGTTAAACATTTCCCAGCACACCACTACCTAAATCAATAACAGGTTGAATCCTCCTTGGTTTCTATCCTGTAAGTCCACGCTTTTATCTCAGTTCTGTAGTTTACTATTCCCGTCAAGAATATTACAAAGAACTGTACGAGAACACAAATCACGAGAGAAGGTTTTCCTGAAGACTCAAAGGATATAATTTAATCTCCTTAATCTGGCTTTTGCTAAGAAGGCTGCCATCCAAGAATGGGCAGATTTAGGCTGATCTGACCACATCTGCCATGTGGTAAAAATTGGAGAGAATACTAACGGTCATGACACCATAACTTAATAAACGTCCTCCCCTTTAAATCCACATAGATGGCTCCTTGGGAGCAAAGGAGACGGGGGTATGGCATCATGTAGGGGCAACAGGAGTTTGAGTCGTCTGGTCAAATTTGGAACATGTCTGGGATACATAACAAAGGCTCAGTGGGCATTTCAACCTTTCACCAAGCAGAGTGCATATAAATAGCAGGTTTTCCTGTGAATTTATTTTTAAATGGTCATTGCTTAATTTTCAAATGTCTTTCTAAAGGTGAAATAAAACAGCTACTAAACCAAGAAGTATAGAAATTTGAAATACTGTCACTTGGTAGTCTCGTTGTCTGGCAACTTCAGGCCAATGCCAATAGCCAACGCTAACCAGTTAGGAATTTCCTTCAGTGCAAAACAAAACAAAACAAAACCGCAAAGTTTCTTAAACAAAACAAAAAAGGTCAGACCTATCTCTAATCATATCAGGTTTCTGACTGTTCATGTTACCCTTGTGTCCTTGTCCAGGCATCTATTCAGTGCCATTAAGTATTTCCATTTGGGGCAGTCTTACCAACCCCCCACCCCGCCCCACATTCTCCTTAGTGAGTTTTCTCTTAAAAAACAAAAGAAGCAAAAGCTCACCATGTATCTGTTATTATCTGAATGAGATAGAGACGTTTGCTGAACAGACATCCCCCAATTAAAGGAAATGCAATTTTTCATAAATGAAAAAAATACAACTGATTTAGATGAGAAAAGAGTCTTTAGGTAAGTGGCTTTCGATGCCTTATTTATGTTACAAACATCAATGCACATAAAGACTTCTCTGACCTCCAAACAAGAAATGAGTCAATGCTACCATCATAAAATGTTCATATCCACCCACCACAACAGCAAAACTGGTTTCAGAACACCTTACAGAGAGCATAAAACTAGTCTTGACAAATGGTGACACTTTCATTGAATCGGTATGTTCTTGAAACCCAGGCACAGAACTGCTCTAACGAGATCACCAGGTCCCTAAGAAAAAATGTGTTTGGTGAAGGTCGACCGACATATTTAGGGGGTTGGGGTTGGGGGGAAGAGTGGGAGAAGCTCCATCAGTCTGGCACCCTACAAGGTATGAGCCATGTGTTATTATATTTTATGAATTAATAATTGTGTTTGTGATAGTATGAACAAGGGATGGAGAAACAATGTATTTCAAACAAAAACATATCTAAGAAACTTAAAAACAATCTGGGAAAAATCAAGTAGATATTTCTACTTACCAAGGTCTGCTATCTGCATAGAGAGGCCATGTACTCTCAACCACAAAGACATTTATTAACTTAAAATTTTTTTATTGGACATTTCTTTTTCTATAACTTGTTACCCCAGAGTAAAGGAAAAGAACTCTTGGGTCATCACCCAGTAACTTGCCCTCTAAATAAGAACACTGAGGTGTTTTTCTATTTGACCTTTAATTATTAATCCACACCAACTGCCACCCACTCATGAATCAGGAGATTAAAGGACTACATCATTCACTAATATTAAAATCTAGAGGACTCTATAAACATCAGATTACTGTGGCTCTAGCCAGACTTATTTCTATGATATTTCTATATTCTTGTAGGAGGTGCTACTGAGTTCAACAAACTGTTTTCGCTATATCAACAGAGAGGCATTCCGTCAACCGACGTCTTTTCAATGTGTTAAACTCCAGAATTTCCTAATCAACTGATGTTTTTCAAAGAGGAATCTCTTGTGAGGCTCTGGGGCCAGGCTACCTGCCTTGAATCCTGTCCACGCCACTTGCTAGCTGTGCAATCTTACACAAGTTACGTGACGTGTCTTTCGTGAAATACTGATAACACTAAAACCTATGTTACAGGGTTGTATTGAAGGCTTAATGAGTTAATAATACACATAAAGCATTCAGAACAATGGAACATGATAAGTTAGCTATTGTATTATTCTGTTTTCACGATGAGCATGTGTATAGTTTGAAGAGAAAAGGTCTACATGTACTTTATGAAAACTAAGTAATTAGATAACTAGAAAAATATTAAAATATCTACCTAGAAAATAAAATTTCCGTAGAGAGCTTCCAAAATGATACTTTTAAAATATTGTCTTATTTTACCAGTTCAAGCTGAAATTAAGCTATGCATTTAGCTAAGAGTACTCAGTGCCCATGCACAGATGCTTATCATTATTGAATGAATAATATATTTCAACATTTTCTTTTAACATTAAAAAAATGCAATAGAGTGTTTATATGAAATGAAGTGACAATATCACCTCTAGCCTAGGTAGATTTCTGCCCACAAAGTAGGTCCAATATAGAGACCTACTATAGGTCTTAGCAGTTGACATTATTCCAAATCATAAGATCACATTTGTAAGGTGTCTTAGCAGTTGACATTATTCCAAATCATAAGATCACATTTTACTTTCCAGACTCTCTGGACTATTGTGCCAGCACTAATTTATTGCCTCTCAGATTCAGATATACCCTTCAATGTCTGTTCACAATAATCCAATGATTTTCTTAAGCACGATGTTCTCCTAGAGGAAGGCATCTGAGGGAGACTGCTAGTTCTAACTGCTGCACGGCTGGTCAGTGGATACAGAACACGCAGTGACGCTCTGCCCCTATCCTGTGCCCAGAACGGCACAGGGACACCTTCCCAATGGACACCATGGGCGGTAACCGCACCCTGGCCCTGCAGAGCACAGGCCCAGCAGCTGAGGTTACCCTGTACCCTGCGAGGAGGCTTCGTACTTCCCCGACAACTGCAGGCGGGTCTGGCCTGGGCAACAAAATGGCTCCTCTGCTACCCAGTGGGCTGCCACTATCAGGCCCTGACCGGCAAGGCTGTCAGGATAGAAGATTGGACGCTAACTGATACAGCTGCCAATAGAAAAGCCTGGAGCCTCCAAAACAAAAGCTTAGGTAAAAACTTTTGGTTCTGAATTTTGACCACATTCAAAGGTATTTATTAAAAGTAACATGTTCTATATCATGATTTTTTCCTTTAGAGGAACTAAGCCCCTAATTTTTTAAAGTTTATGTTTTTCTAAGCCTGCCATTCAGATGTAGAATTTGTAATATTTAACTTCAGTATTTCAGGTTAATAGTAGCCATCCATACCATTATGGATTTATGGACATATATCCCTCAGCACTTTCTGCATACAATTACCATAAAAGCACAAAGAGAACACACGGATTGATTTAAGAGTGGTCAAGCAGTAAACACACTACTGCTATTACTGAAGAACTGGACCATCAGTCATCTCAAGTGGAAAATGCTATCTGTTAACAAAGAACTATCTCAGCAGCAGTAATACAACTTAGAAAGCTGTAAGCTGCGATGTAGTATTTGCATTTTGGCATTGCACAGAAATCCCAGGTGTGGTACTTCTGAGCTGGGTGCCTTTGGCCAAATTACATAATCTCTGAGTTTGTTTCCTATCCTGCCTTGCAGTGGCGATTGTAAAGTAGGACATACCTACCTTAGAGAATTAATCTCAATTCTAAATATGACAAGCAAACACCACTGTGATGGATTTTTCCTGTTTCCTCATTTTATAGGCAAGACAATATTGAGGCACAGAAATAAGGTTTTTACTGAGAATGTAGTAATTTATAAAGTTGAAACTACGCTTAAAATACTGTTGATTTAAGTATACAAATTTGGGAAACAAAGTATGTACTAAATGCCAGTAGTTCTACTGAGAAGGGTGGTAATTTATTAAGTATGATCCTATAGCTTCCTAATAAATGTCATGCTCTAGCAGACTGCTGATAAGCCACTGATGGAAAGTGTAGAGTAAGTGCAATTTATGCAATTAAAAAGTGATGCCTTAGATTTATATAATACTTCATACTTGATAAAATACTACGTCTAATATCATTAATCACAACAACTGTATCTTTAAAAGACCTATTTTTTAGTGATAGGAGTAACAAAAAATGTCATAAACTAAGAAATTTCAGAAAAGATAAATTATTTTTGTATGGAAAAAGGAAAATCATTAATTAATGATTTTGCTAATAATTTCTCATCTTTTAATAAAAGCCCAACTTTCCCTTAATTGCACCTATCACAGATAGTACAGGTTAAAAGAGGTTTTAAAAACATAGGCACTTTGCTAGAAAGAAAAAGGCTGCTAAGCTTTGTTGCATAAAATATAAGTAAGTGATAAAATGTGAAAGTAAACTTTGTATGATAAACAGTCATTAACTAAGGCTAATAATTTTTCAGAAGACTTCTTTACATCTTATAATTTCAATTAAAGGGTGTCTTCAATATTACAAGTCTAGACAAACCATACCTTCCCTCCAACCCTGCCTGTTCTCATGTCTTGAAACCAATGGAGACACTAGAAAATTAATTTTTAAAATTCATAAAAACTACTTAAAATAATTTCAGTGGAAGACTGCTGCTTTTTTCATTTGTATGTCTAAGTATGTAACTTAACAGAACCTTGATCTTTTGTATACTGGTGACGGGGGCCATGGGGTCCTGTTTTGGACTGGGCAACTACATCACTGTTGCTGCATTATCTGACAGCATGCACACACCCATACATTCATAACCCGCCACCACAAACGAACAAGTCCAACATTCTTCCTTTTCTCTCTTCCTTAAAGCCATGTGACCTAATGCAAAATCTTCACAACTCATGCTTTCACTGTAGCAAAAGCTTCCAGCTGGTTCTTGCTGATTGCTGTCCTCTCTGTTTCGACTGACCTTGCAAGTTGTGGCCAGGCTAATCTTAAAGTAATTCTGCATTGTTATTTCCTCCTTGAAAGACCAATAAATATTTCCCATTAATAAAGTCGCATTTTAATTAATGGCTCATTCTTACTTGCCACATACTTGGTTCTTTCATTTTGTCACTTCACCTGAGACAAAGTCCATCATAATGCAATATGTAATGAGGACAATTTTTCCTTGAAACCTAAAATTTAAATGACATTTTTATTTTTCTCCCACACTCTAAGCACAATACATTAACTCACAGCACCACCTACCTTTCAATAAAAGGTTAGGAAACTAGGTTTACTTTCAGCATAATGCCTAGAAGGCTGGACTACACAATATAGAATAAAATTAAGTCCAAAATGCAAAAAAGGAAAAAAAATCTAAAAATACAAGTTCTATTTGACACCATGTATAAAATACTTATACCAGTAGATATAAATTTCTTAGTAATATTCCAAATGAAGGAGTCTAGCCAGCAGTATACTAATAATTCAATCTGACACAATAGTTAGTGAACAAGCTGTACCTGTAAATGTTAACTAGAAGCTGCAATCAGGGAGAAGCAGGGCCCTTTTGACCTATAAATTCTAATATTCATTGATATTTTCCTGCCCAAGCGTTAACTGGAATGTGTGTGGCCTTTTCCTTAGAAGTCTTCTCAATATTTTAGCCATGTTCCCTGTTTATATGAGAAAAAAGATGACCAGGTATAAAATTTCATTTTTATATCCTCTCACCGTGATCCCTATCCATAGTAAAAATATATGTAAAATGTGGAATAGAGCCTGCTCTGGCATCATAGTTCTTTCTCTATAATGATCCAAACCACGTCTTTCGCAAACCAGTGTTACTCTTTGACTTCATGCTGAAATAGAATTCGTTTTTTAATAGAACTTACAATTTCCTTACATAAACTTAAGCAGTATAGAAATATTAAAGAAGATACTTTTTAGACAGCATGAACAAGCTTTTGTACCAACAGCTGAGAAGTGAAACCATGAGAAGCAACTGATTATATGAAAAGCCTGGTTGTGATGTCCATGAAGAATTATGGTCTTAAACTTATACAGCACTTCTCCCGTGCAGCTCACAACAACCCTGTATGGCAGGTTGGGGTGGGGAATCAACGTCCATTTAACCACAGGGGAACAGACACACCACAGAGTGTGCACCTCAGTCCACAGAAAACAAAGCAGGGCCCCAAACCAAGGGTTACTTATGGTTGTTTCATGCTCTATTCCTTAGAGATAAAAATTAGGGATAAAAAAAAAAATTCCAGTTAAACTGACTGAAAAAAAACAACACAAAACAATTTCAGTTAAAACTGACTGAAAATATAACTTTTATATTTAAATATAAAAGTTATTCTAAAAGCAGTTAGTTGGTTACAAATTTCAGTAAAACTGTTAATACGACAAAAGTTTTAAAGACAACTTTTAAAAAAACCGCTTGTTAAAACTCAGTAATTGGACTAAGCATCTTCTTAATAACTCATAGATTGGGGTTCTAATTATTTCAGAAGGCTCTTTTCTTTTCTTAGAGCATGAAGTTCAACATGTCACACCATACAACTTGTACCAGACAGTCTTCAGGTGAATCACGTCAGCAGACACTAACACGAGCCAATTTCAGTACAACTGTCTTGCCAGTGATAGCAGGGTTGTTGAAAGAAACTCTTCTAACCTTTACAATAATTAGTGAAAATTTCACATCATCAATGGAATAGGAAGGATAGTTCTCACCTGCTTCACATGCTATCTCTTCTACTCTCTTTACATTCCATATCCATTATTTTCCTCATGTCATATTAATTTTAAATTCCTCCTTTCTTCCTGTAGAGTTCCCTTTAAGCTGTTCCGGGAAATTACTAATGTACTTCAAGGTTTCACTAAACTGCCCTGATCTGACCTGCGTGATTCAGTTGGTTGGGCGTCATTCCGCAAAGCGAAAGGTCTCTGGTTTGATTCCCCGTCAGCGCACATGCCTGGATGGCGGGTTCGGTCCCAGGTCTGGGAGCATACGAGAGGCAATCAATCGATGTTTCTCTCTGGCACTGATGTTTCTCTCTCTCTCTCTCTTTCTCCCTCCCTTTCCCTCTCTCTAAAAATAAATAAGTAAAAAAAAAAAAAAAAAAGGTTTCACTAAACTTCTGGGTCCTAACAAAATACAATAGAAATTTTTACATTGTCTCATATCTTATTGCACAACACAAATTTGATTAAAATGCATTAAGAAACATTGTGTGCTCAAGTCAACACTAACTTAAAATATTTGGTAGTAAAGAGCATAATTTATTTTAATATATTCCAACTTAGTATGAAGCTGAGCAGTTAGTTCTGAGGGTTTAAATATTTAAGCTAGTTTACCATTGAAACAAACAATTTTTTTGGTCTCTCTCTCTTCATTTTTGATTTAAAAATTTTTCCTCTTTACAAGTTCACAGTGTCACAGGAGTACAAAATAAGACTGATAGAAAGCACTCTAAAACATATGGCTTTATATACATAAAAAATTCAATAATGTTGCTGCAACCCCTCATACAATGTGATCCTTGTTTACTATTATCCAGAATATACTTCTGTACATATTAAATTGTTCAAGTATATCTACAGCAGTGCTTGTAAAAGTGAGGTCCCACTGCTAAATTAGTGGGTGTTTCTTTGAAGACCACATCCAATGTCAATACAATTAAGTAGAATTGCAACAATTTTTTGAGTTTACAATTTATCATATATTCTCAAATATTCTAAAATGCTCCAAGGAGCCAAACATATGATTTAATTTACATCTAGTTTAATCCCCTCTTTGTACAGCACCAAGGTTAAAAATGGATCTAACTAAATGTTCTCTTTTTTAATTATTATAGTTACAGTTTGTTATCATTTATTTCTACATTAAACCCATATTAAAAATGAAGACAACTCAGGTCAAACTCTTTCACCTTAAATAAATAAACATTTCATCCACTTCACACTTAAATACCTCATTTTTTTCATAGAGTATATGTTTCTGGACAACAGTTCTCTCTTGGAGAACTAGGCCAGTCGAATAGGATTCTCTAGGTTTGCTTTAAAACTTTCAAGGAACCTCGTAGCTAGTTCGTCATCTACTAGTCGGCCGTCGCTTGACATTGTGACTGTAATGAGCTGGTGCTGCTGCAGTCTGTCATTGCCCTCTTCATCCCGAGTGAGCTTCAGCACAGGGCGGAATCTCCCGACAGCCAAAATGCAGGCCTGCGGCGGGTTGATCACTGCAGTAAATTCATCGATGCCAAACATCCCCAAGTTGGAAATGCTAGAGAAAACAAAAAGCTCTGAAGGTGGCATGTCGTCAGTCAGATTAGACTTTCCCCAGGCCTATACTTTTTCTTTACTAAAAAACTATGATGCAGACATTATACCAAGTCATTCGAAGGCCAAAGATAAAAGACAAAAGATTGCTATTTACAACAGTATCGAAACCTGTGTATTAATTATTGACCCACATACAGATACTGTATCTAATATAAGCACCTATTCAGCACTGAACTAGATAGGCGGTGGCATATGGCAAGAAAAACAAATTAAAATATAAGGACTAAAATAAAAGTCATTATTCACAGAGAAATTGATTGTATACATAGAGTATCTAAGACTCCACCAATAAACTACTCTGATTAATAAGTGAATTTAGCTAAGTCACTAGATAAAAGGTCAATATAAAAATTCATTTTATATCTATACACAAGTTGCTGTAATTAGAAAGTAACACTTAAGAGCAATACTATTTGTAATATCAAACATATCAAGGAATAAATCTAATAAAACATTAATAAGACTTCTATACAGAAAACTACAAAACATAACTGAAAGAAGTCAAAGAGCTGCACATTGGCTGATGCCACAGAAAGTGGCTGGAAGACTCATGCTGTAAAGATGTGAATTCTCAAGCCAATCAAAAGCGTCAGTGCAATCCCAATCAAAATCCAAGCAAGCTCTGGTGACCAGCTGACCCTAAAAAAACCTACATACAATAAACAAAATCCAATTTCAGATGGATTATGATCTACATGGGAAAAGTTCTAATGCCTCCGGAAGATTACATACAGGAATAACTTTATGACTCTTTAGGCAATAATTCCTAACAGAAAACAAGGACCAACTATAAAGAAAAATACTGATAAATAGGATTTCATTAAAATTAGAAATTCTGTTTATTAAAAAACACCATCATGGAAGTTCCATGGAGAACATTAGGCTAAGTGAAATAAGCCACTCAGAAAAAGACAAATACCATATGATTTCACTCATACATGGAACCTAATGGACAAACTGAACTAACAAGGAAAATGGTGACAGACCCATAGATGGAGAGCAGGTGACAGCTGGGGCAGGGGGAGGTTAGGGGGTGGAGAGATTGAGTAAAAAGGGAAAAAGGACTCATGGACATGGACAACAGTGTGGTGATTACTGGGAGGAAGGGGTATAAGGGGACTAAATGGTGATGAAAAAAAATACAATAAAGATTAAATTTTAAAAAAAGTTCTAAAGGCAAGACATAGAGTGGGAAAAGGTATCTGAAATAATCCTATAAAGGTCTGTGGACCTGGAAATGAGAACTCCTACAAATCATTTTTTAAAATAGACACAAGACTTCAGCAGGTTCGTTATCTGATGAGTTACCAGGTACCCACATGACTGACAGAAAAATGAAAACTGTTTTCAACATCATTAATTTGCATTCTCCTGACCACAAAGAGTATCACTACATACTCCAAGAATTGTTGAAATTTAAAAGCTAGCATTACTAACGGGAATTCTCATACACTCTTAGGTATAAAGTTGTATAAGCATTTTGAAAAATTGTTTGGCAGTATCTATTAAAGCTTTTAACCTAGCAATTCTACTTTTAGTGTATATAATGAAAATATGTACCATCATCTTAAGACACTAATAAAATGTTCACAGCGCCATTATTTGTAATAGCGCCAAATTCCATGAACACCATAAATGCCCACCAGTAAAACGGATACTGGCATATTTTTACAGCAAGCTACAGAATACTAGATACTGCAATAATAACAGGTAAATGACTGCTTCACACAGCAACATGGTTAATCTCACAGACATTAACGGTGAGTGAAAGAACCCAGACACTAAGAATGCGTATGTAGCCCTGGCTGGGTGTCTCAGTTGGTTGGGCATTGTCCTGTACACCAAAAGGTTGTGGGTTTGATCCCAAGTCAGAGCACATGCCTGGGTTGTGGGTTCAATCTCCCACTGGGGCACATGTGGGAGGCAACTGATTGATGTTTCTCTCTCACATCAATGTTTTTCTGTCTCTTTCTCTCTCATTCCCTCCCTTCCTCTCTCTCTAAAATTGGGGAACATACCCTTGGGTGAGGATTAAAAAAAATGCATATTTGCATAAAGATCAAAGCTAGTAAAGACAATCTACAGTGATTTTGAGAATAGTGGTTACCTTTAAGAGGCAGGAAGGATAGAAGGGGTATATCCTGCTTTAGTTGGTTATACAAGTTTATTTTGTAAAACATTCAAGCAACAATGAGTGTACTTTATTGTGTGCCAGTTTCACTTAAAAATAGGGCTGGTAATAACTGAAGGGTCTAAGTGTTAATATTTTCCCCCAAGGTACTTTAACATAAGAGATCACAGTAGAAATAAACACAGTTGAGGTTTAAAAATCTATTGTATTTATATATTTTTAAATATAAAAAACAAACTCTGAATGTCATTCCATGAACATGTGAATGAGTTAACTAGCTAACCCTAAAGAGGTTCCTATTAGCTTTGATACAAATATCTGATTCATCTGAAGAATGTTTTCACAAATTCTGTTATCTAAATACAGTATGTGATATTTAGCTTAAATTTAAAAGTTTCAGAAAATAAATAAAACAGGTTAATATGGGCTTTGTAAGTCTTCTATTTGTTTGATGCTACTGATAATTAAGAGTTTAAATTTTACCTGAAAGATCCTCCTTGGTATTCTTCAGGTAACAATTTTCCATCTCTTGCTTTCTTTGATAGAGCCTAAGAAAAATACAAACAAAGTGTGTCAAGTAACACTGTGTTATACATAGTACAGGTTATTTGACATTTGAAATATTTGCACAAGGTATAGTCTCATCTCATATGCTTTGATATGACTTAATAAGATACATATATATGGTTTTCTCTAAAATAATTTTATTTTATTTTTAAAAAATATTTTATTTATTTCTAGAAAGAGGGGAGAGGAGGGAGAAAGAGAGGGAGAGAAATATCAATGTGTGGTTGCCTTTCACGCACCCCCTACTGGGGACCTGGCCCGCAACCCAGGTTTGTGCCTGGACTGGGAATCGAACCAGCGACCCTTTGCTTCGCAGTCCGGCACTCAATCCACTGAGCCACACCAGTCAGGGCTCTCTAAAATAATTTTTAAAATGAACAAGATGGAATACAGATAACCTAAAGAAGCTAAAGAGGTGAATCAAAACTCTAGAAAAATCATTTCCTTTAAAAATTCTTCAAACATTGGAATTACCTTACATACCATTACTATGCAGAATGTTTCAATGTTTTCTATTTTGTCTATAAAATTTTTCTTAGAAGATAAAATATCAGAAGAAGCCATTTTTGTCAATCTAGTATTTTAAACAAACTATGCAACAGCAACGAACCCACAACCAGCGTATCAGCTTTTGCCTCTTTTTTACTCATAACATATACACAATTTCCGGCAGTTGTTAAAAAATCCCATCACTCTCTACTCACTTTTCAATATTACAAGCATCTTCTGTGTTGCTAAGTCTTTATAAACATTTTTTTAAATGTTTGCTTAACATTCTAAAAACTGTATCTGCCAGAATTTACTTAGTCATTTCCCCAGTGTCATAATTTGGTTCACTGGCTCCTTTTGAATGATTTCATAAAAATTCTCAGAAGTAGAATTACTAAGCCTCAGAAAATGGACATTATTTTGGTTCTTGATCCTATAGCTGAAGCATTTCCTGCATGAGCTAGTCCAGTTTACGCTGCCACACAGAATGTAGGAATGTGGTAATTTTATACCACTCTTGACAATACTGACTTCTAAAAACTTAAAGAGAGAAAGGCAGATGACATCCTGAGAGTGACTTAAGAAAAGTCATTAAATTTTCCTCTCCTTGCACTTGCAATTAGGCACTTTTGTTCATTTTTATTTTTCAATGCTTCCAAAATAAGGAAACAGAGGCTGAGTCATTACATATGCAAAATTAATAATGAGTTATTTTATGAAAAGAAAAATAAACCTTTTGTCATTTGGATAAACTAAATCAGGGCTTAATGTTCTGTATTATGTAGCTAACATCATACATAGTTACAACCACCGTTAATATCTACTTAATTTTAAACCACAGATGATTTCACTTTTGAAAACTAAAACATTCTTTAAAAATCTAAAAACATCTTAATGTATCATTTTGACTTAATGCAACTGAAACAACTACAGATTCATACTACTTGGATGTAGTTACTTATAAACCTATTTCAAACCAAAAGGAAAAATGAAGAGACTGACTGTATAGCCCATGTAATAAGAGAGGTAGCGAGAACAATCTACAAATGTATTTTCCCTGCCGTAAGCAATACAACTGTTCACATGGCTTTAACAGGTACACATCATATGGACTCTGACAGGCACTTCTTTCCAGGCAGATGATCTCCACCTACCCACATCACACTAAAACAAACAAAAAGCATATTCATTTTAAAAACTAGATGGCAAGGACACATAATACACTTAAAAAAAAAATCTCTGTAAACCCAAACTACATCAGCAGAATATTCCTATCGATGAAACCTAAGAGCCTAAAATAAAAAATAGAATCCGAGGAGGACCGTTGGTTCTAAAAATTCCTAAAGAATTCTCACTGGATTTTCCTGGTAATATGAAAATATGAACTTAAAATAAAGCAGCTGTTGCCTGAAGCAGTCAGCTAAAAGGACGTAATACAAGACGACTAGCAAATATTTCTAAAATATATCACATGCCTTATTAATTCATTCAAAAATTATACTGGGTACTAATGAGGTAACTTTACCTCTGTCTTTTAAAAAAATATATTTCATTGATTTTACTATTACACTGGTTCCAAATTTCCCCCCTTTGCCCCACTCTGCCTGGTACCCACATTCCCTTAAAGCATTCCCTTCCCTTAGTTCATGTCCATGGGCCATGCATGTAAGTTCTTTGGCTACTCCATATCCTACACTGTTCTTAACATCCCCCTGCCTATTCTGTATATACCGATTTGTATTTCTTAATCCCTGCACCTATTACCTCATTCTCCCCCTTCCCCCTCCCAGTTGATATCCTCCCAAATGATCTCTGTATCTAGGATTCTGTTCCTGTTCTGCTTGTTTGTTTAGTTTGTTTTTTAGATTCAATTGTTGATTGCTGTGAATTTATTGCCATTTTAATGTTCATAGTTTTGATCTTCTTTTTCTTAAATAAGTCCATTTAACATTTCATGTAATAATGGATAGGTGATGATGAACTTCTTTAGTTTTACCTTGTCTGGGAGGCATTTAATCTGCCCTTCAATTCTAAATGATAGCTTTGCTGGATAGAGTCATCTAGGTTGTAGGTCCCTGCTTTTCATCACTTTGAACACTTCTTGCCAGGCCCTTCTAGCTGCAAAGTCTCTTTTGAAAAGTCAGCTGACAGTCTTATGGGAGCTCCTTTGTAGGTAACTCTCTTTTCTCTTGATGACTGTAAGGTTCCCTCTTTATCTTTAACCTTTAGCATTTTAACTATGATGTCTCTTGGTGTGGTCCTCTTAGGGTCCAACCTGTTTGGGACTCTCTGTGCTTCCTGGACTTGGATGTTTATTTCCTTCACCAAATTAGGGAAGCCTTCTTTCATTATTTTTTTCAAATAAGTTTTCAATTTCTTGTTCTTCCTCTTTTCCTTCTGGCATCTCTATGATTCGGATATTGGCATGTTTGGAGATATCCCAGAGGATCCTTATTCTGTTTTTGTTTTTTGAATTCTTTTTTCTTCTTTCTGTTCTGCTTTAATGCTTTTTTCTTCCTTATGTTCCAAATTGTTGAATCTCGGCTTTATCCCCTCCACTGTTGGTTCCCTGTGGATCTTCCATCATTTCACTTAATGCAACCTTTACTTCTATCTGGGTCTTTTTTATGCTATTGCAAAACCCAGTGATTTCTTTGAGTATCCTGATCGCCAGTGTTTTGAACTCTGCAATAATAGGTTGCTTATCTCCAATTCATTTAGTTCTTTTCTTGGAGTTTTGTTCTGTTCTTTCATTTGGGCCGTATTTCTTTGTCTCTACAATTTGGCGGCCTCCCTATGTTTGTTTCTGTGTATTAGGTAGAGCTGCTTTGACTCCCTGTCTTAGTAGCATGGTCTATTGTAGAAAAGGCAGCCATCTGGATGACTGTGGGTTCTTTAAATCCTTGGTTGTTGGACTTCCATACAGCTCAATTTTCTGACAAATTTGGGTGATGTTTGTTTTGTAGTTTAGTTGTAACTTTTGCTGTAGTTGTGCATGGACGCAAAGCATGTTTACCTATGTCTCCAGCTTGGCTGGAAATCTCTTAATCTGGCATCAGTGGATTCAAAGAAACGCAGATGGCTATCCCAAAAAGTAGAAAGGGCACAATAATGGACAATCTAAGCAGGTGTTTCTCAGAAACCTAAAGGTTGCCTCTAGGAAGCCTTGTGGAGCCCAAGTGAGGTATTTCCCTGAGGTCCATGGCCCTTAAGCTATCTTCTAACTGAAGATTTTCACTAATTTCTAAGTGAAACTTAGCATTTTCCTGGGTTGCAGGTTTGATCCCCAGTCAGGGTGCATGACGGAGGTGGTTGATTGATGTTTCTTTCTCTCTCTCTCTCTCTCTCTCTCTCTCCCCACCTTCCTCTCCTTCTGCCCACGGCCAGCCGGGTGGTCTGGGCAGTGGCCCCTCCCACACGCTGTGCCACAGCACAACTCTACCTCTGCCTTTTACAACAGCTGTAAATAATGAGGAATTAAGAACAGTGTGGGACCCAAGTCTTGTTACTATATTACTCTATTTAGGGAATACAATCTTGAACTTTGCTGAGACATGCCTTTAGCACCATACACTGACATCCTTGGGACAAGGAAGTAAATACTTAGTGCAGCTGTTCTTAACCTGGGGGTCCATGGATGCATTTATAGGGGCCTACAAACTCCCTGGAAAATTAATTTCAGTAAGAGTTTTTATTTTACATGAAGAAAAACTTTATTGAGCAATTACTACCTTCCAAGCACTCTTGCAGAGCTGGATATATGGCAATGAACAAGACAGTCAACATGAAATAGCAGGGAGCATAGCAGGGTCAACAAATAAGGTAATTTCAAAGACTGATAAGCCAACTGAAGACAATAAACCAGGGTGATGTAGGAAGTTATTTTAGCTGGGGAAGCCACAGAAGGCCTAAGAAAGTGGCATCTGAAAATGAGGAATGCCGGGATTTAAATAAATCCCCACTTCCACTGCTTTCTAAATGCATCATTTTGGGCAAATTTCTAAAAGGTGTTAAACTCAGTTTCCTCAGTTTAAAAATAGCGAAGTTTAGGTTCCGACTATAATATTGGGCCAACAGGATTACATGAAATGGTAAGCCTGGTGTATCACAAGAACAAGAGAATGGAGTGTTGATCACAGACTGCAGGGTGGGAGAGAGAAGCAGGCAGAATGAGAGTATGGATGAGTAGCGAGAGCACAGCAAACTGTAGCGCTGCTGGGAATTACAGGGAATGCCAAGGATTACTGGAGGCCCCGCGGCACCCTAAAGGGTTAGGACTGCCCTTCCCATAGCGGGGAGGCTGCTGACAGTGCTTCTTTACCGTCCCAACTTTGGTTCTTTCGGGATGGAAGGGAGAGAGAATGTTACTATAGCTACTTTAAGAACTATTTATCACAGAAGTAAAATTGGTAAATTAGATCAAAGAAACCTTCCTGTAATTGTTAATTTTTTAAAATTAAATACATATAAAGGTAAGAAAATTCTAACTCTACAGTTAAATTGAATTCCATTTGACTTTCACAAAGACACTAAAATACATGTAATTTCACTGCTGCTGAAAACCCTTGATGAATGAAAGCAATGCACTACCCTAGTAAACCAATCTCTATTACTTTGACTTTTAAATTGGACAAATTAATACCGCCTCTCAATTACAAAATAGTTGCATTTTTATCTATAAAAACACACGCTGCAAATCTTTTCAAAAAGGAGTGAAGAATGGCTTTAAAGTGACAATTCTACTAAGGTCATCTTTAATTATATGTAACTCTAAGATACCAAGGGTATGCTTTTTAAACTAGATTGTCTTGCATTTATTTATTTATTGGGCAAGTAGGTCTACATATTTATATACGGCCAGCCCCCCAAAGAAATCTTATCTTCTACTTTTTAATCTCCCTTGTATCTTACTCTACCACTACACATACAACTGGTCCTTGGTAAGTGAAGAAAGAACCGCTTATCTAAATGCATCTGAATTTTCAATGCTAACACTATGATATTTCTGACCAAAAAACATACTTAGAAATTACTGAGGCTGTCAAAGCTGACCTACTGCTTGTATTTCTGCTTATTCCATGTGATACTTCTGGTAAAATCAGATTCTTCTATATTAGAACTACAAAACTCCTTTTAAAGAAATCCAGGAAAAATACAGTATTTTTGTTTTTGGAATACTAAGTATGTTCAGTGGTCTCAATTCTAGAATGGAAATGAATAAACTTTTAGCAATCAAATGATGTTAACAGTGAGGTCTATCTACTATCACTTTAATAGAAATACAGTTTCAGTTTTAACTATCTAAAATATCACCTTTAAAGTTGAATTCTAGACGTAAGTAAAGCATTCATCTGTAACTTGAATGCAGTGGACAGTGATTTATCCGTATGCTATTTTTGAAATTTTGAATGTTAAATGTTCTTAAACTGGGTCGTGCCTGGATAAAAACTTAAAACTCCATATACACAAATGACAATCATTTGAAATGCATACATACGTATATACATACACACACACACACAACTGTATATAAAAACATATTAGACATATGCATACTATATCAATCATAAAGTGACCAGATCATGTCAAGACTCAATTGGAAAGTAAATGCTGACATTTTGAAAGTCTAGTATTTCCTAAGGAGCACCTTCACAGAGTCTGCAATTTCCTGTATTCCCTTAGCAGCGGCATCTTTTATGATTGGTGTAATCAAGCCTTTATCTGTTGCCACAGCCACTGAAATGTCAATAAAGGGCAGTTGCTTTGGGCCTTCTCCATCCCAGCTTACATTAACATTTGGCATTTGCTAGAAAACAGAAACAGAAAAAAATGTGTTACTGAAGAAGCAGCTTTAGACCAAGATGATTACAAAAAAATAACACTATCATGCATATCCGAGAGTGAATATAGTTAGACAGAAGGAAATAAAAATTCTGTGTAAAAATGGTTTGGATTTCTCTGTTAATATCTTTTATGTTTGGGACAGACATAATTAATTAAGTGTAGCATTTTTTTTGAAGCAAGCTTGAGGAAATTCTGATGATGTACATATTTTGGTCTCTTTGTATCATGGTATAAAAAACAAAAAACAGTTCCCGGCCCTGGCTGGTGTGGCCCAGTGGACTGAGTGCCGGCCTGAGAACCGAAAGGTCGCCGGTTCGATTCCCAGTCAGGGCACATGCCTGGGTTGCTGGTCAGGTTTCCAGTTGGGGGTGGACGAGAGGCAACCAATCAGTGTACCTCTTCCACATCGATGTTTCTCTCCCTCTCTTTCTCTCTTCCTTCCCTTCTCTCTAAAAATAAATACATAAAATCTTTTTTTTAAAAAAAGGTTCTCTTTGTTAAACCTGATTGCTAGAAAGTACCACATTTTGCCATGTATAATGTGCATTTTTTGGCCCAAATTTTTGAGGGGAAAAATAAGGATGTGCATTATATGTGGGTAGTGCCTGAAACACCTTGTATCTGTCCTTGTTATTTTGTAATTATTTGTTACATAAAATTTCTTGTATCATACTATGTTCAAGAATAAATGCTAAAACTCTTTTATAACACAAAAATCAAGTATCTGAAAGTGTAAACAAATAACTAATTGAATTTTAAAAGTTAAAATGAAAGATTTTTTTCCTGAAAGTCTGGGCCAAAAATGTGGGTGCGCATTATACACGGGAGCGCCTTATATATGGCAAAATATGGTATTTGGTTTTTGTTCTACTTCCTCCCTCACCATTCTGCCAACATGACCTTGAGAAGAAAGAGGAGGAAGAAGAAGGTAGTGATATTCATCCACATCACTCCTGTGGCTCGAAGGAAGCTTGGCTTTCTAGCACAGCCCTGGTGGGTAACAGCAGGCCATTAATAAATGACTTCTGTATTTAAGAGAGATTCTTTATCTTCATAAACATATGATATGCCCTATACGTTAGCCTGTGTATATTTAATATGCACACAGCTACACTGAGGAGGATAAGCCAGATGAAATGATTAAATGCCTGGAAACAATGTGCACGGATAATGTCAAATATAGCAGAAAATGATGCTCAAAAAATAGATATCGAAAACAAATTTCTCTTCTCAAAATTCTTTGCTTTCTATGGAGTAAGACCTAAGCCTCTCCATGTGTAATGTAACATAGGCATCCACAATGTGGTTCCACCTTCCTACCCAATTTTCCTTCTGCCCCCTCCCCAACGATGAAGTTCCCACTGCACTCAGGCCGCTCACAGCCATGCTAGGCCCAGTTCCATTCCATCTCTCTTCGGCTGCTCTTTCCATTTCTCTATCTTTCAAGGTTCAGCTCATTCACTCAACAATCCCATTATGTCAAAATAATACACAATGACGTCCCAACCTCTTAGAAGATTTTGAATTCTTTAGAGATAATGGTAAAGTAAAAGAGAAAAAAATCCCTCACAAATGAAAAATAGCTGGAAAACAAATTTAATTAGAAAGTTATGTAACAAAAACCTATGGGACATAACCTAAGTTGTACTCAATGGAAAACTTATAATCTAAATAATCTTATTAATAAAATATAATTAATTACACATTAAAATTTTCTAAAAAAAAAAATCTCTAACCAAAATAAATCTAAGGAAATGAAGGAATATATAACGAAACAATATAAAAGGAGTGAGAATATAAACATGGAAGAATAAAAGCAAGACAAAGTTCAAGTTCAGAAAACCCCCAGGCATTGAGGAGACTGACATAAGAGGCAATTTAAACGACTCTAAGCTAATAAGTTTGGGAATATAGATGAAATAGATGATTTTCTGGGAATATATAAGTTTTTAAGATTGATTTTAAAAAAGCTGAAAATTAAACAGCTCAATAATTATGGGGAAAAAATGAGAAAGTTGCCAATGCTCCCTCCTCAATATAGAACCGAGATATTTTACTGGTGAATTCTATAAAACTTCAAGAAAAAAAATCTTTACAATACTGAAATAATCACAGAGAAAGGAAAAAAAAGTACCTAAATTCATTTTGATGAAGCCATTGATTTAAAAAAAACAAAACAAAACAAGGAAAAGCCTCAAAAAGCTAGCACGAAAGTTGAATTACAATTACTATGGCACCTGATACATAATTATGAAATGGAACGTTGACAAATAGCTAATGACCACATAAGGAGGGCAAGAATAACTCATAATTAGAAAATCATTACTGTAATTCAAAATATTTGGTCAAAAGACAAAAGACGTATGAGTATTTAGATATGAGCAGATGAAAAGGCACACCTTTAAATTACTATTTAACTGTTCAATAAATAAAAGAAATTCTTTATAAATGTACTTAACATGTAGCAATTGCTAAACAGTGACACAGAAAAGCAGCCTCGTTTACACAAAGGCATGACAGGAAATGGTGCCGAGCAGCGAGTCAGGAAGCCTGGGTTTAGGATGAACGTCTCTGGTCAGACCACCCGCCTTCCTGCCACCTCCACTAGGGCTCTATTAGGCTTCTCAAGCTTAATACATGTCCAAAACCACACTCGAGATTCCTGCCTCAAACCTGCTCCTCTCCCATTTTCCCAATCGACTTAGTGCACGGGGAACTCCATTCCCCCTAAGCTTGGGTCAAAATCCTCATCCTTCTTTCTCTTACATCTCATATCCCATATCCAATCCATCAGCAAATCCTGTTGGTTCTCCTTCTGAAATGTAACCAAAAACTCCACTTCACCCCAGCTTCACTGTTGCCACCTTCGTCCAAACCGTCCGCCTTCGGCGGCCTCCCAGGAGCACTCGCCACCTCCACCTCGCCCCTCCACAGGCTGCACTCCACACAGCAACCACAACTCTCCCTCCTTTTTCTACTGAAAATGTGAGTAGGATCACGTTAGTCCTTTGTGCAAAACCCTCCAAAGATGTCCTCCTTATTCATAACAAATCCCTAGTCCTTACCGTGGCCACCAAGGCCTCATGTACTATGGGTCACCCTCAACTCCATCCTCTTTGCAAAATTTTAAATCTTATCTCCTGCCCCCAGCTCTGGCTAACTCCACACTCGGCACACTGCAGCCTCAGTGCCATGTCTTTGAATGACACAGTGCACTCATCACAGTCTTTGTGTTGACCATCCCCTGGAATAATAATAATAATCTAGCACATTATCTACTCAGCCCACACCCTCTCTTTCTGCAGGCCTTGTCTCAATGATCACCTTGCCAGAGAGGCCTTCCTTTTGAAAATAACACCCCTAGTTATTCTGTCCCCATACCTGCTTTCTTTTTCGCCTCAGCACCTTCCCTATATGATTACAATATTTGTTTGTCTCTCCCAACTGAACTTAAGCCCTACGAGAGCAGAAAATACGTAGGCTTTTGTTCACTGCTATATTTCTAATGCCTGGCATATATTTAGCACAAGATAGGGGGTCAATTAGTGTTTGTTCAGTAAGTGGTCTTTATTCTACCATGATTAATTAGTTGTAAGCCTTTCTGATTCTCAGTTTCTTCATCTGTAAAACTAAGGAAGATTAAATGATAGAATGATTTTAGCAATAAAATTATAAAGCGTTTGTGCCTTAAAAATAGGAGCTCTATTTATCATATAAAAATTTAAAAATGTGCCATGACTGGCTGGCTCAGTTGGTTGGAGTACTGTCCCATACACTAAAGGCTGTGGGTTCAATTCCTAGTCAGGGTACATACGGAAGGCAGCCAATAGATGTTTCTCTCTCACATTGATATCTTTCTCTCTCTCTCTCATTCTCTTCCCCACAACTCTCCCTCTCTCTCTGGAAGCAATAAACATGTCCTCAGTTGAGGATTAAAAAAAAAAAAAATCAAAGATGTGAGACTACTTTAGGAACCAAAATTATCAGGGTTTGTTACTTACTTTAAGGGTAACAGCTGCTGCCTTGATGATAAAATCATTTACTGAGACTTTAATGTCATCTGAAAGAAAAACAAGCATATTAAAATTATTGTTCATAATAAACTTTAACGTTGGCCATTACCATTTCAAACTTGTAAATTATGGACTATACTTACAAACAATGATAAAAAACATTACAGGTTTCTATTTGTTTGTTTATTCAATTATGGTTCTGCTAATCAGAAAAACTTGCCTTATATGAGGTCCTGGATAAACAGTATTAACCATGTATATAAAAGTTTACTTTTGGACTTCTGGTCAAGATGGTAGTATAGGTAGATATGGCTTGCCTGTTCACACAATCACATCAAAATTGCAACTAAAATACAGAACCATCACTCAGAACCATCAGAAATCAAGTTGACTGGAAGTCTGACAATTACAGAATTAAAGAAAACATATCCATTCAGGCTGGTAGGAGAGGCGCTGACACAGAACAGGCTGGTCCCACATCCACGTGTGGTGGATAAAAATTTGGAAGGGATATCTCGGGAGTGAGGAGTCTCAGCCCTACACTAGGTCCCACAGCCCAGCATTCCAGTGCCAAGAAGATAAGTCTCCACAACTTCTGGCTACAAAAACCAATGGGGACTGAGTCAGTTGCAGAAACTTCTGGAGCCCCAAGAAGTTCCTCTTAAAGAACCCACATAGGGACTCACCTACTCAGACTCACTCTCTCTGAGATCCAACATCGGACCAGCAGCTTGAAAGGCACCAGTGGTATTCAGGGTGAAACTTGGGTATCTGGCATCAAGGTGAGCAGAGGCCATCATCACTTTTCTAAACCCTCCGACCACAGAGCTGGCAGGCTGGTGCCATATCTGAGACTCCATCAACCTTGCTAACATGGTTTGACCCACCTTGGGGGTCCCCAGAGACTCTGCCCCACCCAACTTATAGACCTACTGAAGCTGCTTTTCCATCTGAATGGCTGGTCATGGCTTATGCTTCACAACTTTCTAAATCCTCTCAAATAAGCAACAGCTGTCCTCGCTAAGCCCCAGGCCCAGCACTAGCAGCAGCCAGACTAGATTTACAGCTTGGCTTCTCCTGGGAATCTCCAAGCCCAAAACAAGAGGCAGTTATCTCAGACTGCTTTATAACTCAGGCAAAGTGGCCCTGGGCAAAACACAGGTGGGGGCTGACCTCAGCCTGCACCACTTGGGAAACTGCAGGGACAGCCCACCCCGTGAAAAGCTACAGACCATGTCAGAGCACCACCACTCTGCCCCTGCACAGCTGATCCTCCATGGAGGGTGTAGGTTGGCGGTAAGAGGTCACAGCCAATTCTTGCAGCTCTCTGGCCTGGGTAAATCCCTCCCACTGATGTGCCAACAGCAACCAAAACTCAACTACAAGAGGACAGTTACTCAGCCCACACAAAGGGCACACCTTGGGAACCCAGTTTTGGTTACAGGGGAGGCTGTGCCCTTGGGCCCTACAGGACACCTTCTGCATTAGGCCTCACTACCAAGACACAGAGTCAAAGTAGCTCTACTTAATACACAGAAACAAACACTGGGAGGTTGCCAAAACAAGGGGACAAAGAAAAATGGCCAAAGGAAAGAAGAGAACAAAATTCTAGAAAAAGAGCTAAGAAAACTGGAGATAAGCAATCTATCAGAGAACAGAGTTCAAAAAATTGGTTATAAGGATACTCAAAGAATTTAGTGAGGACCTCAACAGTATAAAAAAGATCCAGTCAGAACAAAGGATACACTAATGAAATAAAGAACAATTTACAGGGAAACAATAGAGTGGATGAAACCAAGAATCAAATCAATGATATGGAACATAAGGAAGCAAAAAACAACCAATCAGAACAAGAAGAAAAAAGAATCCAAAAAAATGAATATAGTATAAGCAGCCTCTGGGACAACTTCAAGAGGTCCAACATTTGCATGGTGGGGTGCCAGAAGGAGAAGAGAAAAAGCAAGAACTTGGAAATATATTTGAAAAAATAGTGAAAGAAAAGTTCCCTAATTTGGTGAAGGAAGTAGACATACAAGTCCAGGAAGCACAGAGAGTCCTAAACAAGATGGATACAAAGAGGTCCACTCCAAAACACATTGCAATTAAAATGCCAAAGGTTAAAGGTAAAGAAACTTAAAAGCAACAAGAGAAAAGAAGTTAGTTACCTACAGGGGAGTTCCCATTAGACTGTCAGCTGATTTCTCAAAAGAAACTTTGCAGGCTAGAACAGACTGGCAAGAAACATTCAAAGTCATGAAAAGCAGGGACCTACAGCCAAGATTTCTCTACCCAGGAAAGCTATCCTTTAGAATCAAAGGACAGATAAAGAGCTTCCTAGACAAGAAAAAGCTAAGTAGTTCATCATCACCATTATTATATGAAATGTTAACATTATTAAATGAAATGTTAAAGGGACTTACTTAAGAAAAAGGTAAAAACTATGAATAAAATGGCAAAAAATACATATCTATCAATTATTGAATCTAAAAAGTAAAGTAAGCAAACAAGAACAACAGAGAAAAAATCATGGAAACAGAGAACATTTGATGATTGCCAGGTAGGAGGGGGTGTGGGAGAATGGATGAAGAGGTGAGGGGATTAACAAGTACACATAGGTAGTTGCAGAACAGCCATGGGGATGTAAAGTACAGTATAGGAAATGGAGTAGCCAAAGAACTTACTTGCATGACCCATGGACATAAACAATGGTGTGGGGATTGCCTGAGGGAGTGGGGGCTGCTGGGTGGAGGGGGACAAAGGGAGAAAAACCAAGACAACTGTAATAGCATAATCAATAAAATATAACTTTAAAAAAATTTACTTTTGGGCCTTGATTATAATTCTTTTAAATTTCTCAGATGCTGTACATAAGAACTTGAAGGATACATTATAACCTCAATCAGAAAGAAAAGAACCAACGCCTATGTTCTCTAAAGAGACAAATGATTTCTCTGTAATGGACATAAATAGGATGTTTACAAGATGATTGATTTTTCTTGTAAATTGAAATTTTTCTTTTTACTAATCGGGTGTATGACAAAAATTTTAGACCACTGCATTAAATAAAATCTGCTTTTTAACTGAGCAAAAGAGGATATAGCAAATGCCAAAGATGAGGCAATGTTGGTGTAGCTTCTAGTATAATAAGTAAAAATGAGGTTTTCTGTCTACTTTTATGGTGAATCCATTGGAATTAATTTCCTTCCAGTACACATAATGATTTTAAGATAAAGCTCTGGTCCTCTCCCTCCCCACAGAGCTGATATCTGATATAACTAAAGCATTTGATTTACACTTTTGCTTTTCCCAGTGGACGTGAAAGTGCTGGAAAATGTAAACTATACTTGATTCTTTATTGCAAGAACTTCTAGAAGAAGTCTTTAAGATCAAGAGGTAGTCATTGGTATGTGGCAGGAATCACAAATCCTGTTATTACATATCATGGAATCCTGTGTGAACAACAGCTCATTCCAAAGGCATGCTGAAGGCTTCGGAAAGAGGTTAGACGAATTACCATGAATACTCCCAAACGGTCATAGTACCTGTCGGCTGCTTATTTAATTCACAGCTCTTCTAATTCAGATTTCCAGAAACCCACACGTTTTCTGTTTCTTTAAAATCCCTTTAGGAATAGAAATATAAATGGATTTCCAGTGCTTAGACTTTTAATGATAAACCATATAAGAGACTTGGTCTGTACAGATTCAGAGACATGGACACAATCTTTCACGAGCTCACTGTGTTTACCTTTCCCAGCGCCCTCAGCTTCCTCCTCTCTTGATCTACTATCCAGAAGCACCCGCAGCGAAGACTTCCCAGGCCACTTACCAGCTGATGATTTCTAAACCTAGCCCCCAAGTCCACAGTTCTCACCTAAAATTCTCTGCCCCAAACCTACTCCAACATTTCATAGTCTTTGGTTGGACAATTTTTTCATCTCCTTTCTCTTACTGGCTTCTTTGTCACTACACTCTTCTGGTTTCCTTCCACTCTTTGTCACTCACTCATTTTCAGTTTCTTCCTTTGAATGTTGGCATGTCTTCAGGTGAGAACTTTCAGTTCCATGGTTTTAATACCATTTACACGATGATTCCTCCAAATTCTACCTCTAATCCTGATGTATTTGGAGCTTCAGCCTTATACATACAATTTTTCATATGATGTTTCCACCTACATGTCTAGTAGGCATCTCAAATTGAACATGTGCAAAGGGAATTTTTTCAAGTTCCTTTATCGCAACTCATTATTATGGCAATTTTCAAACATACAGAAAGACAGCTGTCAGTGACATTTCTTAAGAAGAGTAGGAAATAGTTTGTGGGGGAATAGTGAACATTCTCATTTGCATGTTATTAGAAAAGAAAGTATGTGATGTGCTTATAGAATGTTATATACTATAACCTTACCTAAAAAAGGAGAAGTGAAGATACATAGGCTATACAGATAATGTGGGATCTTTGAAGACTTGCAAGGACATACGAAACCTGGATCATGCAAAGATTCTACACACTAATCTATGGTGTCCCTGAAAGAATGCTATTTTCTGCCTCATTACAGGAAGGAGCCAGGAAAATTACTGTCATAATAATCTCTATATCATAACTAAATAAGTATGATTTGAGACCTACAAGGGGAACTTCCAGGGTTAATTTTTAAAATATTAACCATTTTCTCTGAAATAACTTCCCATTTGGCTCCTTGAACTTTTAAGGGCTATTAAGTTATTTTCATATGTAATCTTGAAAGTCTGTATCTAAACTGATTTATTCCTCTTGCTTTCACTTATGATGCAGAATGCAGCACAAGAAAGTTGTTCCCATCCTAATAGGAGAAAATGCAGGATAAACTACAAAATCATAACTTTCTGGAGCCCATTAGGGAGCTGGGGTTACAGATCAGACAGGTGAACTGCACGGCAAAGGGTAGTCATCCCCTCTGAGGAAAGACGAGCAAAGTAGGTGGTTAATTATGGTCAGAGGGCGGGACAATGAGCACAACAGGTGGGAAATATCAGCAGACAGATGAACATTATAAAAACATTCAAATGGAAATATGGGGGAAACCATGCAATATCAAAGGTAAATAATTTTTGTTTAAGCCTCACAGACCTAACACAGCTGAGAAAAGTGTTAGGAAATGAAACTAGATTAGTTTGCTAAAATAAAACACCTTATGCACATATTCTGGGGCTTATATCATATGCAAAAGTAAAACATGAAAATAATAGTATAAAGGACAAGAGGAAGGAAATGTAGTGAAATTGTAAGTTTCCCACATTATTTGTGAAGTGGTATAATTGAAATTTGAAGGTAGGTTGTGATGAGTTAAAGAATTATACAGGGGTGGGCAAAAGCAGATTTCCAGTTGTTCATATGGAAAAAAAGGCATATACGTTATGATTATAATAATATAAGAATAAACTCCATGTTTTCTATACTCACAGTTGTAAACCTACTTTTGCCCATGTATCGTAAATCCCTCAACCGTCATTTATAGAACACTACTCCAAACAAAAGTAGAACATACATTCTTTCTGAGTACTCATGAAACATTCAACAAGCTTGACCTCTGTATGACTATAAAATAAATCTCAACAAATTTAAGATTTAAACCATACAAAGTATATTCTCCAAACACGATGGAGTTAAACTAGAAATCATAAAAAAAGATAATAGAAAAGTTCCCAAATATTTGGAAATCAAACTGACATGTCTAAATAATTCATGGACTAAAAAAGAAATAACAAGTGAAATTAGAAAATATCTTGAATTAAATGAAAAGGAAAAATAAAAACATCAGAATCTGTGTGATACAGTTAAGGAGGGCTCACAGAGAACTTAAAAGCATTATATGCTTATGTTAGGAATAAACGAAGTTTCTTATATTGATCTCAGTTTTCACCTTAAGAAACTATAAAAAGGTAAACAAATTAAACCAAAACAAATAGAAGAAAACAATAAAGATTAGAGCAGAAAGCAATGAAAACAAAATTACAGAAATAATAAAATGAAATAAAATGCTGGTTCTTTGAAGAGATCAATAAAATTGAAAAACCCCTGGCCAGGCTGCTTAAGAAAGTTAGAAGACACAAATTAGTCATGTTGAAAGTATCACTCCAGAATACATAGCTGTTAGAAGTATAATAAGGTAATGAATGACTTTATGCCAATAAATCAGTAACTTGGATGACATAAACAAATTCTTTGTATGACATAAACTACCAAAGCTCATTCAAGAAGAAACAGATAACTCACATCTATTTAAAAAAATAAATTTGAGTTAAAAATCTTCCCATTAAGAAAACCAGAGGCCTAAACAGCCTTACTGCTAAATTCTAGCAAACAATTGGAAATAAAACCAATTCTGCCCAAACTCTCTCAGAAAATAACGGAGGGAAAAATATTTCCCAACTCATTCTGTTAGATCTGATAACAAACCCAGAAAAAGTATCTCAATAGAAGAAAACTACAGGTCAGAATTTCTAATGTACACAGATGTAAAGATTCATAGCAAAATTTTAGAAAATGGAATCAAGCAATTATGCGAAAATTAATGATTAAATGAGTTTTATTCACTCACTATAAGTAATCACTCATGCAAAAAAATCAAATTCAACATTTGGAAATCAACCAATAAAATTCATCTTGTTAACAGACAGGAAAAGGAGAGATTATCTCGATACACAAAAAACATTTAACAAAATACAACATTCACCCAAATGTGAATTTCTTCAGCCAGAAACATTACAAAAACCTACAGCTAACATTAAAGACTAAATGCTTTCTCCTAAGATCAAGAAAAAGGCAAGAATGTCTCCTTTTACCACTTGTATCCGCTTGTATCCTCAAGTTCCTCTACAGCGCATAAGGCAAGAAAACGAAATAAAAGACAAATGGAAAGAAAGAAATGGCATAACAGTTTATGCTAAAAGTTCTTATGCCTCTCAGAAGCCTTAGTTTTAGTTCATCTTTGGGAAAAACATTACAAATTTAATAACCTAAAATGCATTTTGAAGAATTAAAAATTAAAACTTGTATGAAGAAGAGTAATATCTAAGACATATTTAAAATCTAAAACATTCTTAAACCAGTTTTGGATTTTATACTTTCTACAATGTTAAGGACTTCTTTATTCAGGCATCATACCAAAAAGTATGATTTATTCAATATTATGGAACCAATTTATTTCTTATAGGAAAAGAAAACCAATTCTTTTCTCTAGCACTAAAATATGCCCCGGTGATAAAACTGAAATAAAAAGCTACGCATGCATATATTATGAATAAAGGATTTCATGATGACACTTAATGTGTATTGCACTAAGTAAATTGAACTTTACTAACCTTTGACCAGATTTTGTCTAACTTTTAAAACAGCTCCAACGTCACAGTCAGCAGTAGCATATGCATGAGGTATAGTGCTTTTAGATTCAGTTAACCTCTTGGCAATAACTCTTCGAATATTGCTTGCTGGGATTTCAGTGAATGTACCCTGCAAAGAAATAGCAATCTGTCCATTAAACCATAAATGGAAAGGGGAAAGAAACAAACTTCCTAATGGAAATCAGATCTCAGTTATTTATGATAATAAAGATTAATATAGAAAAAGTACTATTAAAAATTCTTAGTATAAGAAAGAATGTAAGGAATCTGAGGAGTTTTAATGTTACAGTAGATAACGAGAAAGAAGACATGAAAAGTATCATGATTACAGAGCATATATATGGTACTGCAGTTGTGGAACCTGCAGTAAACTTAAATTCAATCTAATGTTTCTTCTGGAAGTTAGCACTGTACAAATAAATTTGATTTGTCCTAGGAAATCTACAAAACAAAGCATTTGGAGAGTTTTGTCTTTATCACTTTTAGCTGCTACTAAAACGGATTGCTAAGAGTACTTGTAAAACATACAGCAACGGTGCTTATTTTCTCTCCCACTTAAATCTGAAAAAAAAAATCTACTCAGATGACAATACCGCTGCATTAGGCTGGCCAGGAGTTGACACTGGTGGGATCATCGGCCGGGGATAAGATGGTTTGGCTGTGGCCTGTGAGGGCAAAGGTGCAGTAGGAGTTACTGGAGGGGCTGGGGTGGGTCTGGGTTCAGTGACCTTGCCCATCTGCTTCAACTGGACAAGCTTGAGAGCATCCCTGGAGATAAGAGGGAATCAGATAACCATGATTAGCAACAAGAGCTATAACAGAACTTTTGGAAAATGGAGGTGAGATGTGGAAGGAAGATACAGAAATATATACATGTCAAGACTATAATGCAAAATAAATTATTTGAGCTAGACAAGTAAATCTTGTCCCTTACCTAGGCTGTTGGTTCATTTTATTTGTTCAATGGCTACAGTATTAGTATATTTTCAAAAACCAAACAATTAGAATTTTATCAAAGTGTTGGGTATAGATATTCAAAAGTTATTTTTATAAAAGAAATTAGTCTTTTTTCTTGGGGTGGGCGGGTCATTTGGCAAATGAACAATTCATAAATTAAACCACAACCTTAAATTTGTGAAATAATTTTCACAAGGCACTCAGAAAGTACCAAGTTTATTATACCTATGGCTTTCATTAGGATATTTACTAAATAACTGTTAAGTTCAAATTAGCTTGTTTAAGGACAGAAAAGCACAGCATTATTAATTTTGCTCAATAAGCTATCAGTACAATCTAACATAATAAACCTAGCCCATAACATCAGTTAGAATGAAAAATAACTAAACTAGTAATAAACCTGCCTTTGTATCACTCTGTAAAACAAAGGAATCTTTGTTTTTTTAAAAGATATAATTAGATTATTACATATATCAAGCCCTCAATTCTTATAAATTTGACAAATGGAAGTAAGCATGTTGCTTTAAAACATTAACTCAACTTGAAAATTTTACCATTACTGCCAACAGAAATGTGGCACAATTACAGCACATATGAACCTTTCATCAGTTCATATGCCTATCTGACTAATCTGTGTCTTCCCATTAGAGTAAGTTTCAATAGAGTAGACACTGCCTGTTTTAACACACTCTTGAAAGACACAAAATTTAAACAAATGGGAAGATGTATCAGTGTTCTTGAAAAGGAAGAGTCAACATCAAAAGGATGCCAGTTCTAAGTTAATTTAAAATGTGACACAATCCCAATAAAAATATCATACGTCCTCTGCCAAACCCCGCCAGTGGGGCTAGACGAATTGTTTAAAATTCATGTGGAAGAATTAAGAGTGTGGTACAAAAAAGGATAGACAAAATAGAAAAGAAAACCCAAAAAGAGACCCAACTGTATATGGAAATTACTTTGATCATACAAGTGAATAAAATCCAAACAGATAAGAATAAAATTGTCTTTAAAAGAGTATTTCCATGTTTTAGAAATTTAAATGTGATTTCATATGAACATAAAACAATATAAAATTCCACTACTCTGCACTCTAATTTTCTACATTTATAAGGATCTGGCTTCGTTTTCAAATTAGAATTATTCTTCAGTGATGCTGCAATTATTCAGAAAAAACCCTTGCATAGAATACAATTTTATACAGGCAAAAGTAAAAATACAAAAAATACAGTGTATTTCCTTTCAAATCTTAACGCTGAACAAGTTCTTCTTTAAATACTTTCAGAAAAATCTGATCTTGATAAATAACAAAATTGGTTATTACAAAAAGCACACACATACTCTTTTGTGAAGATCCCCCGAGGACCAGTGGCTGTGCCCTGGCTGGCATCCAGTGTGTGTTTTGCCAGAATATTACGGGCTGCTGGACTTAAACGGAACCTAAGAAGAAAACATGAAGATTAGAGGAATCAATTAACACTCATATTTTATTCAAATATGTCTAAATGTTAACAGTTTTGCTAATAATTAAAAAAATAAAAACATAAGCTAAAATAGTCACAAATTAATCTGCACTAATCTGGTTTCTTTTGCTAAATCAAAACATTTTCATACAAACTTAACTAGTTACTATTTCAAGATATTCTTTTAAAAAGAGTAAATTTTTTAAGGACAGAGATTTTACTTTTCACATGGCTCATCCCACAGATAAATAAAGCACAAAATATAATGTTCCTCCATTTTTTTGTGGTAAAATATATTTAAAATTCACCATTTTAAGCATTTTAGGTATATAACTGAGTGGCATTAAGCACAACCGTCACCACCATCAATCTCCAGAACCTTTGCATCTTCCCAAACAGAAACTCTGTAGTGTTAGACAGCCATTCCCTGTTCCTCCCTCCCCACACATCCTGGCCACCATCACTCTACCCTCTGTCTTTGTAAGTTTGACCCCCTAGGTAACCCGTGTCAGTGGAATGCATACAGTATTTGCCCTTTTATGAGTGGCTTACTTTACTTAGCATAATGTCTTCAAAGTTCATCCATGTGGTAGTGCGTGTCAGCATTTCCTTCCTTCTTAAGGCTGAACAATGTTCCATTGTACGGATACAGCACACTTTGGACACACAGGTTGTTTCCATATTTTGGCTATAGTAAATGCTTTTATGAACGTGACTGGCAACTATCTCTTTGAGTTCCTGCTTTCAATTCCTTTGAGTATTTACCCAGAAGAGAAACTGCTGTATCATAGGGTAATTTTATTTTTAATATTTTAAGGAACTAGAACTGCCACACTGTTTCCCTCAGTTAGTAACTGTACCATTTTATATCCTTACCAATAGTGCATGACAGTTCTAATTTCTCTACATCCATTTCAACCTTGGTAATTTTCTAGGTTTTTTTTGTTTTTGTTTTTGTTTTTAAATAACAGCTATTCTAATGAGTGTGAAGTAGTGTCTCATTGTAGCTTTGTTCTGCAGTTCCCTATCGGTTAGTGATATTGGACATGTTTTCATGTGCTTATTGGCCATCTGTACATCTTCTTTGGAAGAAATGTATACTTGGGTCCTTTACCTATTTTAATTAAACTGACAATAACTGAAACTTGTTGGAATTTTCAGAGTCCACCAACTAAAGCTATGTAAAGCTAAAGTGAAACAATGTTTACTTAGTATCTGTGTTGTTGCAGAACAGCTAGACAAAACAAAACTCTAATGTGTCTCAAACTCAAATGCAAAGTAGCTGGAAAAGGAATGCATGTTAAAATGCTAATTTCATTATCAATTATACATTTAAAACTGGTACTCATAGTACAGTAAGTAGAATCCATGAATGGAAATACAGCAGGAGGTTTTATTTACTGAATTCCATTCAGGAATCCTCCAGCCTCATTCCAGCTCCGTGTGGACACAGACGGTTTTGTTCTCTACTGTGTGTACAGGACTTGCCCAGTACCTGGAACACAGCAGGTATTCAATAACTGTTTGTTTGTTGAATGAACAATGATGATAAAGTACTTATTCCTAAGTCTCAGTTTCCTAAGAGAAAAAAGGGAAGGTCGGCAACTTACTACTTAATGTGCAAGGATGTTTTAAATATTACATGATTAAAATACTCTAAAAGTTGCCATAACATACATATTTTATGTATGTATGTATAAATATATACATATATTTTATACCTCATCATTCAAATAAACATACTCACTGCAATTTCCCCGGTGCGTGTTCCTTTTTGGAAGGGATGGAAATCGGCGGTTCTGGTGAGGGGCGAGGTGCTGGCGGTTTTGAAGCGGCTGCTGGAGGACCTACATCTTTGGGAACTTCAACATGTTTCCAGTCTTCTCCTTCTTCAACGAGCAAGCCAATTAGTGAACCCAGCCGTATATTTTTAGATCCTTCTTCAACCTACATTTTAAAAAGAAAATCACTGCAGAGATGGAGAGGCTCGTGACCTCATGAAACAGTTTATTCCTTTACTGGGCAATTCTGTACTGATTAGAAGGATCTCTTTATTTGAGCTAAAATCTGCTTCTTCCTCCTCCTCATACTAATCCTTTGAGGCTGATTAGTATGAGCACTATTCCTAAAATAAAAGGACGTAAGTTTCAGAAGGAGGCTTTCTAAGTAACTAATTACTAATAGAGAAGACATGAAACAATGCTTTGATAAAGCAAAATATATACAATAAAATTGTATTTAAAACTCAGTAAGGATGTTTAAGGAATTGCAAGCTGTGGGAAATATTAAAAGAGCCAAGAACAGTTTGTTTAGTACTTTGTCACATACTAAAGTTTTAATTCTTTGGACTGCTTATTTGTCTTTACCACGTCAAAAAGATGAGTTAAGATTATCATTAGGCTACCATTATGTCTTCTAAAAGTGTCTAATTACCTGCTTATGAATTGCTAACTCAAAACCACAAAGTAAAATAGCTCATATTCTTTAAAAAATTGATTGAAAAAGCACTAAGTGATATAAAGTCCACTTGATATTAATTTTTATCAACGCTGAACCAGAAACAGGATCAATATCCAAGTACAAAGAACATCAGTCCAATGCGAAGCATTTTTTAAGAGAAAAGTTGTGTTGAATAAATATCAATAGATTTCTGAAATTTGAATCAGACACTATGTTAAATTTAAAACTGACACTTCAACTATTTTATTTACAATAAGTTGTAAAAATGATTCACATAAATACCCTACCAACTGATATCTTCACAAATAGGCAATGAGCATTTAGTACCATTTCAACTTTTACCATATCTAAATATTAAATAAAATTAATTTTTAACTACTCACATTTTTCCCATTAAAAAATGACACCATGAAGAATGATACCCAAGTACAATGAACAAGTAAGTGTATACTACCACGCAACTTGAATATATAATAGAAGTTGAAAGAAAATAAAGTCTATTTATATAATTCCATTTAAAGTCCTTAAAGTCACTAAATGAAGTTAAGATCATTTCTCTGACTTTCTTTATTCCCTGAGAAATAAGAGATCTTTTAGAGGTATGCTAGTTTCCTGTCGACTAGATTGCTGATGTTGCAGTCAGCAAATATTTAAAATTGGGGTAGGCTTAGTAACAGAAGAGTAAATAATGCTCCTTCCAAGTTGTGTTTAGAAAACAAACAAGCAAGCCTTTGTTACTGCTCCCTCGGTAGCTCTGCGGATGTGCTCGACTCCACTACAGCACCCAGTTCTTTTCCCAGGTACTTGGCTTACTTGATCAAAACCTCTCCTACTATTGTGCCTCTGATCTCTTAATATGAAATGCAGGATTTTTATACATAGCCCTGCTAAAACTTCTGATTAATGCTGAAATATTGGATCTGGACTCTGTCATTCAACGTATTAGTGTTCCCTCCCAGTCTTCTATAGATGTTGTTGGTTTTAATGCTGGTTCTGCTGCTTACTAGTTAGGTGGCCTTAGTAAAGTTTCTGTGTCTCACCATGACTGTTTCTTCATCTGTAATGGAAATACTAATAGTCGCTACTCATAGAGTTGTTATGAGGCAATAAGTGAGTTAGATACAAGACACAAAACAGCACCAGAAATCTAGTAACGATTACATAAATGTAAAAGGTATTATTATTATTATTATTATTATTATTATTATTGTGGTGTTGGTATTTTCCTCCAAGTTACTGATTTTTAAAACAAAAAATGTACTCAACGCAGATAAAGACTGGACTACAGAGGCGTGTCCGCTGGTAAGGGTTGGAAATTCATGCCTTAAGGCCCAGTAAACACAACACTGGAAGTAGCAGAGGGTAAACAGCAACACATGACACCACAGATAGTAAGGCCTGTGACAAATTATTTTTCCACAATACTCGTACAGAGGCTGAATTCTGGTCCCAAGACATGACCCCTAGGAAGGGGCCTGTCTACCAGAGACATCTCCACAGTCTGACAAAAATCACCTGCACATGTGTTCAAACTGCCACCTAAGCCCACTGGTGTACCAGAAAAGGAGAGATGAAGAGACAGAGTAACTACAGCAGTATTTCCCCAAGAGGAAAACTGTTTGAGAGGGTTCATTTTGCTTAAGTGCTGGTAAATACAGCGTTTATTCTGACATTAAAAAATAATCAGTTAGTTAAGCAATTATTTAAATATTTTTCTTTTTAAAAGTAGAACATTTGAGAGCTGCTAAGTGAGTACTCAAGTGAAGGGGCGGCACTGTGGCTGGTGCAAATGAGCTGAGTCACAGGGCTGACCTAGTTGGTTTGAAAACATACTAAAGATTTGCCACCAGGGTTTGAACCATTATACAGTTTTCAATTGTTTTTATTCTTTATTATATACTGATTAACTTATATAAGCAATAAACTGGGTTTAAAAGGAACATAAATAAGACAGATTGAAGCTAAAAGCAAATCAATGACAAGACCCGGTAAAATGCAGAGGGCCCGAAGAAACATTCACTAAGTCCCTGAATAAAGGTTTGTCTGGCATTAGCAGTAAAGTGCCAGGCTCTGTTCTAGCACATTATTAGCTCATTTAATCCTTCTAATAATCTTATGAGGTTAAGTACTACTTACCATTGCCATTTACAGATGAGGAAACTGAGGCATAAAAACGTTAAATGCTCAAGATCACAAGGCTGTCAGGTATCCAGCCAAACGCTGTCTGGCATGCTCTCATGCCAAGCATTCAATATGATCAGCACTAAATCTGTGCATTGCATTCACATGATCAAAATTATCATACTGCACCTCAGATAGTGCTACTGTTTTTAAAAATGGTAGCTTAAAGTGGTAAATTTGCTTAAAAGAGAAGTGGTAAAGTGGATTACAATTCATTTAGCTTTTAATTCTTGAGAAACATAGATTCATTTACCATTTCAATAGGAAAAAATTAGAACTGAGAATATCTTCCATTTAATAGAATTTGCTCTGAGCTTTGAGAGGGTATTTTCTCAATTAAAAATATTAGTTCACAGAGAGGAATTAATTGAAACTCTACAAGTTCAAATTTCAACCATAAATTTTCAAATTATAAAATGTAACTTTGAAGGCAATTGTGGGAATTTAATAAAAAAAATAAGGGGGGGACTGCCTAACAATAACATATTGAAAAAAATTCTTTAGAGAACACCATTGACATAGTATTAGAGATACAGCTAAGAAACTGACTGAAGACATTCTCTAATAAACTCTCTAAGTATGTCATCCTAATATTTTTTTATTATTTTATCATTTAAAACACCTGCCATCCAATTGGCTAAATAATAATATTAAGCTTATTCACTAATATGTGTGTAATAATTTAGGTTTTCTGTTCAAGAATTTACTAGTGATTAAATAGAATTTAACTTTCCCATTAACTGAACTAAATTGGAAATAAATCAAAAAGTATCTAAACTGACAGCAAATGTTCTTTATTAAGAGTGTCTAAGCTTTTTCCCCCTGGCTCTAGATGAAATGCAATAAATATTAATTAATTTATATTTAAAATGGAATTCAGATGCAAAAATTGTAAGAGTGAATACAAAGTAAAGAATCAAACTGTGGGGTGGGGGGAATGCAAAAACACCCTCGAAGACTGAATAAATCCCTGTGAATAGCAAAATAGGTTGTAATTTCTAATACTTTCAAAAACGTAGGAAAACTTAAAAACTAGAGCTTTATATCATCTCTTGGCTTCAGTAAGCTCAATTATCCAACTCCTTGATTCTGAAAGTAAAATCTCTTGTATGTATTCCTATAAAATCATTTTATTTTTATGCTAACATAAGAATTATTCCACAATGAAAGACAAGGGTATAATTTGCTTGTGTGGGGTTGGGGGACTGGAAATGAAGTGGGGTGGAAGACTGAAAAAAAAAAAAAATCCAGTAATACCACCTAATTTTTTTTCCATTTTTCCCCATTAAATTCCATACACTGTGACATTAATACACTCCCTATTTCTATTACCCAAAAAGCATGTGAAGTGATAATAAAGCAATAAAGCCCTAAAATATACATACAATCTTTTCTTCGGCAAGAAAATAGCTACTTGTGCCACTAAAGCTGCTATCAATCATATCCCCATTACCTTCCAGAGCATCGGGGCCAGATGAATAGGCGCTGCTGACCTATGACACTGTTAGTAATTTGAAATGCACCGCGCAGCAGCTAACTGGAAAATGCTATCAGCTCGGGAAGCCTTTCATAGCCAGACAATCCAGACAATCAAGGGCCAGGAACACAGCTTGACGAAAGCACACACAAGAAAATGGAGCTGGGCTTATTACACATGGTAATTCAAACAACTTTTTCTTTTCAAAAATGCTGTATAAATTAGTCGAAGAAACTACTTTTGTACGGGCATTTATATTTTTGAAGCCCACAATCTTAGCTGCCACATGATATATTTACATTTAGTTACAAAAGTAAAGAAATCTTCACCTTCTGTTCATATTTTCTCCAAGGAAGCATTTGCAACAAAATGTTTTACAAGGCTATTAATATTGTAGATGACAAATGAAGGACTTTTGGCAAACTGGAATGTAAAAAAATAAAATGTAAGCAACTAGAAAAAAGGGAAAGGGGATTTTCTAGTAAGAAACACAAAAACTGTATATGGATCTACATCTAATTAGAGCGTAACATTTCGAAGGTGGTCTTTGGATAGAACACACAAAGGAAGGCGTTCTATCCACGCTCAAGGCAGAGGTGAGCTGGAGTTTCAGAATTAAAAACACATCAACAAGGGACTACTGAAAATGTGCAGTCTATCGCTGCAAATCAAATTGTAGAGGCATGAATGGATACTTATCACAAACATGCATTACAATTTATTAGACAAACATACAGAAAGCATGGGAACTAATGGTCACCGGGAGCTGAGCGAATAATTATAATAATGATGGGAAGAGCAACATTTATTGATACTTGGTGAGTGACAGGTCTTGTGATGACTGCATATATATTCCCTCATTTAATCTCCACTATTACCCCATGACATAGGCATTATTATTACCTCCACGTCATTATGAAGAAAAAGACAAATAGAAGTTAAAGATTTTGCCAATCATTATATAATGAATAACTGGCACAACTTATCGGCTATATGAATCAGGCAGCAGTGTGGCTCCAGAGCCTACAGTATTAGCTGCTACACTATACTATCTATTAAATGTTCTGGAAGGTAAGAAACAAACACGCACCATCAATGCATATACCGTGTCCATGTAACCCTAAATAGTTAGGTTTTAAGCATTTTAATTTATTTACTTTTCACATAAACTCTCATATTTCATTTTAAAAATAATATGCTTAGTAAAGAAAATTTAGAGATTATAGGAAAATTGGGGAAGGGAGGTCATTTGGTTCCAATTCCCAAGGACAAACACTCAACATTTTTATAACATGTTATTCTTTTCTATACTTATATTTTTCCTTGTAGTCCTAAGATTATAGTCACTGTCTATATAATTTTAAAATCATTTTCCCAAAATTTTTGAATATTAATGTATAACATAGATAGAGAAATCACATTTTTAATGGAAATAATTTTTAATGGCTACAGGATATTTATTTTCTTCTGTTGTTTAAGTAACCTCCCTTACATTGTAACCCATTTTGTTTGAAAGGATGTACTAAGTTCAGGTTCTAGTAAAACCCGTAGAGTATCCAAGATATTGCTCCATATTTTAAATTAGTTATAAAGTAAAGACTGCCCAGAGAAGAGCTCTCAAAATGACTGTGACAGCAGGCCTCAGGGTAGAAGAGACCAGAGACGAGAGAAGTTAATCAATTCACAGCTACTGGGCAAAACCAACAAAAGGCTGCTTACATTCCCGAGTGTACCCTGAAACGCTGATGTAACTTCCAGGTGGCTATTTCCGGGATGATCTAAAGAGAATAACCAAGCAGCCTACTACCAGGTGCCTCTGCTTCTTACGCTTGAACTTTCTGGACTGTTGCCCACAACCAATCCAAAGGAACAAACACTTCTTCCTTAGGGACTATGCACTTAGCCCAGAACTAGCTCCTCTTGACCTTCTCCCACCCGCTATGTCTACGGCCAATGCAAATTCTTTCAAAACAACTTACATCTTTCTTCCGCAAACTGTTTGCAGAGCTCCTTCGTCTAGCCCTGTGCTGGTAGTTCAGACTTCCTGCTCCGGGACATGGTCCTTTCTCTGGCTAGCATTTGGCTTAACAAACCCTTTCTTTTCTAAAAACCTTTTGGCCAGTAGATGTCTTTATTTAATAACTGCATATATTTAAATTTAGATCTAAAAGGAAATGGCTGGTCTTGCTAGATGCCCAAGCATATTTCCCATAAAAATGCTTATGGAACAGAAAATATACTATCAACAGAAAAGACTGTCAACTCAACTGTATTCCAGTAACTAGAATATTCTATACACATAAGTTTTTATATAATATATATTTTAAATGATTATAAAAATGCCCAACTTGTAAGAATTTAACCAGACCAGTGAGTATGGCTATGAAATCTACAGACAAGACTTCACAGGACATCTTAAAACAGTCTTGTCTAAAGAAAGGAGCTGAGCAGATGAAAACTTTCACACTTGCAGTCTGGGACTCCTGGGGATCAACAAAGATAGAATTTTTTATTTTCCCATGATAAAAGTAAAAGATTCCTTCTTTTTGATAAACTTTGAAATTGCTAGTTCTAAGCTTTAACCTACTGCTTTCTTTGTCTTCAAATTCCACCTCAGATAGGTTTCTCTCATCCCTCAGGCCAGAACACTTCTCATTCTTGACCCACCATTGATAAGGCTGAAATAGTTTTCTGTTGTCTGAGCACCACTGGCTATTATTAGTCCTTAACACTAAAATATTTTATACATCTGAATTTAAAATGTATTATGTAGCAGATAATACACTATAAAAAAGAGGTAAAAATAAAGGGTAACTTTATTTCAAGGAGCTTTACATTTAAGAAATCTTCACCTTGTTGAAAACAATCCAAATAAAAACTTACCACTATTTTGGCCAAGACGCCGTCATCGCTTGCATCTAGGGTAACCATAGCTTTGTCGGTCTCTATCTCACATAAGGCATCTCCAGCACTCACAGCTTCGCCTGCAAAATAAGACTGCGTTTGTTTCATCTTTCAAAGTATGAATTTTGGTATGTGAGTTGGTGTGTGCGTATGTGTGTAAAACATGAATAATAAATGCCAAAATATGCAGTGGCTATTTCTGGGTTGTGGAATTACAATTCTCATCAAGTGCATATGTTTGCCTGTGTACATATGTATGCTCTGTTGTATTTTCCAGAAGCTCTATAATGGACATAAGTGAGAGTTGGTTTTTTTTTTTTTAGTTTTTAAAAATTGAATTTATTGGGGTAACAGTGGTTAATATAATTATATAGGTTTCCGGGGGTACAATTCTATAATACATCATCTATATATTGTATTGAGTGTTCACCACCCAAAATTTGTTAGAATAAAAAAGCAAGTACAAAGATTACTGAGCAAATACTAAAAATGAAACCACATTTTAGAGACAACAGCAATGAAGGTATATTCTCCTCTTAAGAAATCAATTCCAGACCCCACATTCCTTCCTTTATGACATACTTTGACTATTTTTCCACAAAAACCAAAGTTTTACAATTAATAGCACTTCTGGGTTAACATCGTAGGTTGAGCTCAGAAAACCTGCTGGCACCACAGAGCAGAAATAAATAAAGCGTATTAAGCAAAAAGAGAGATAGTACAGATACAATGAGGTCAAATAAGAAACATTTCTGTGCAACATAAACAGCATGGAAACTCAGAAATGTTGAGCAGGGCTTGACTTGCTGGTTTCTAGATCTAGAAGTAGATTAGGGGTAAAGTGTAGTAGTTTCTCTCTGAGTTAAGGAAACAAAAAGTGACCTTATGAAGCCAGGGGATTCAAAGCAGATTCTCAATTTAAAGCCAGGTCGGGGGTTCCTCTATTCCTAACAGGAGGCTGATAAAATACGCAATCAACACCTCTGGACTAATGCGGCTTTAATTAGAGCTGTGGGTCCGGGGAGGTAGGGGAACAAAACACTGCCTCAGGACTCGGTGAGGCGCCAGGCCAGCCTCTGGCTCCATTACTGCACCTGCTGGTATCTCTAATATCAATAGCAAAATCCCTGGTTAGAAGGTCGGGGAGAAGAGTAGGGGACAGGTGGAAAGACTTTAAAACACAAACACCTTCCACTGAAAAGGAAACTGCAAAACAAAGTTCCAAAATGTATGAAGAGATCTAATGCTAAGAAAGAAAACCTTGAAATAATTCAATCAATAATTGGAACAGAAATTCATTTTAGATGCAATTCATTTAGTGTGACCTGCCCAAGATTTTAAAGTAGTTGAGGATGTTCAGAAGTATAGATGAAAAGAAAGATCCATCACAAAAACAAGAGATAGAAAAAAACAATAATGTATAGGAATACAATAGTATCACGTAGAAAGAAAAAAACTAGAAATCTTGGAAATGAAATAAGTCTTGGAAGTGAAGTAAAAAGAAACAATCAACAGGGTATATCCTAGATGGACACAGTGAAGTGAAGTGGTAAATTACAGACAGCAATAAGGAACCACCTAGAACTTAATACGGGCAGACAAGAAGGTAAAAAATAAAAGAGCGGAGTTAGACATAGACTGAGATTGCAGCGTTTGTTTATTGCAGTTCCAAGGGAAGAGATGGAGGGAATGGTGAAGAAGCAGCACATAAAAAGCCGAGAATTTCTCAGAACTGAAAAGAAACATGTACCCTCACAATGAAAGTTCTGAATGAGTTTAGAATAACTATCGATGGTGTAGGAGGGGCGCAGGGAGCCTTGCAGCTTGTTGGAAATATCCTGTATCCTGGTCTAGGTGGTGGTAACCCGAATACAGGTGTACGTAAAAATTAACTGAGCTTACACCTTCTGCAAGGAATAACTTGCTATAAAAAAAGTTAAACTGAAAAAAAGAGTATCAGACTATATAAACATGAATCCACATTAGACACATGGTAGAGAAACTGCATATTACCAACAATAAAAACACAATCATAAAAGCTTTCAGAGGAAAAAAACAGATTACCTCAATGGAACAGACTGCAAGCATGCTTGTCAGCACCTGCTATAGAAGTCAGGAGACAATGGAGAAATGTATTCAAAAAGTTGAGGAAAAATAACTGTCTAGAATCTTAAAGATAGCCAAATCAACATTTAAGAATGAAGGAAAAGTATTCTTTAGACAAACAAAAGCTAAGAAAATTTACCACCTATTGATGACTTATTACAAAATGCAGCTCATCAAGAAGAAAAGTAGACACAGAGGCAACCCACGGGCTACAAAAAATAATCAGCACAGAAATTGATAAAAGTGTTAACTATTAATTATTTACAAGGTCATTTCTGAGTATTTTAAAGGTGTAAAACTTAAACTCTAAAAAAGAATAAGATGAATAAGGGAATGTTTAGGTGATAGTTAAAGCATGCTAAGAATTTTGATATAGATAGGAGGAAAAAAATACCAAATAATTCTGGGCTTTACTGGTAAAAATTAAGTAAATATGTACCTTAAAAACTTAATGGTGTACACCAAAAAGAAATATATATATATATATAATTTACAGTATTAAAAAAAGCTGAGGAAACAGAAAATAATAAAAACTAACATCCAACTGAAGGCAGACAAAAAAAAAGCAAAGAATAAAAACAAACAAAAAAGTAGAAGTTCAAATGTATCAGTAACTGCAATAAATATAAATGGATTAAAACCACCTACTAAAAGCAGAGATTATCAAAATGAACAAAAAAAATAAAATCTGGGTACATGTGGTTTACAATAGACAGACCTAAAATAAAAACGGAATAAAAAAATAAGGGCTAGAAAAATATGCAACATACAGATACAACCCCCTTACACACACAACAAAATAGCTGGTACAGTACCATTAATAGGCACACTCAGTAAAAGAGCATGAAGGAAAATCTAAAATGCTAAGATAACAAATAAAATGCTAAGATAACAAATACTCTGCAAGTTCACTGTACAGAAACTACTTCATTGTACACCAAGATTTCCACACAGATGGTTGTACTGTATCTTCTGTTGAAACAGCTTAGAACAACCAATATATACTGTTTTAATGAAATAAACAAACTTAGATATTAGATACTATCTAGCAAACACCTTTTTCTACTCAACAAATAGTTGCTGAAAACGCATTAGGGCACTAAGAACATAGAAGTGGGGGTTGGGGGGTAGTTAGGATTTCTGACCTCAAGAAGCTTACTTACTTTCTAGTGACAAGTTAATTACAGTAGCATTAGGTGAAGTCAGGATGCTATAGGAATACTCAGGATGGGCATCTAATTCACTTTTTGGAAGGTGAAAGACATCTAATTTGAGCCTGAAAAGATAAGGAGAAGACAATGAAGTAAAGGGGCAGTGATCCAGGCAAAAGGTACAACATACCCAAAGTCCCGTGGGCAAAAGAAAACAGGAAGCTTTGGAGGATCTGCCTAACAGCACCTGAGAGAAAGGCTAAGATATTAGGATTGTGAGGTAAGTAGCAATCAGACCAAAAAAGGCCATTCCTTCTGTGTAATACAGAGAACCCTAAAGTGCCAGATTACAGAATCTTATACACTCCTTTATGTAACAGGTGTCTTAGTAGTTAAAATAGATTGTACTTGAGCCCTGGCTGATGTGGCTCAGTGGACTGAGCGCCCGGCTGCGAACCAAAGGCTCGCCAGTTCGATTCCCAATCAAGGCACATGCCCAGGTTGCAGGTCAGCTCTCCAGTGGGGGACGTGTGATAGGCAACCAGACACTACTGTTTCCTTCTCTTTCTCCCTCCCTTCCTCTCTCTCTAAAAATAATACGTAAAAAAATATCTAAAAAAAAAAAGAAGAAAAAAAGGATTATACTTCAAAAGGGGGAATAAATCACACCTTTATATATTTCTGCTGTAACCATGAATAAGACAACTGATCTAGAACCCTAGCAATTAAATACTTCTAGAAAAGAAATTCTGGCCATAGGAAAAGAGAAAATGATGATTTATCACATGAGCTCACCTATATCAGATTCCGAACATCCTTTGAGAACCACCCACAAATTCTACTTCAGTCACAGATCAACATAGATGATTTTGTTTCAATTCCTGAATTCCTACAGAAGTTGTAATTTATTTCCAATGAATCAGAAATTGCATTATAAAATGTTATGTTAATTACATTTTAAAAAATTAGGCTTTCCTTTATTTACCAGACTATGAGCTTCTTCACAATAAGAACAGGACACACCTTAAAGTGTTTTATAGCCTATCTAACTCCCCAGGCTAGTACCTCACAGATAATGAGTTTGAGATTAAAACACTTCAGAAAAATAAATTACAGTAATTTCACACTTCCTCATTTCCTCATAAGGTATATATCAAAATGTTCTTTATATTTCTTTTGATTCTAACATTTGGTTGGTTGTATGCTTCTAATATTTAAAAACTTAGGTAGTCTGTTTCCCTTTTATTTTAATTATATATACATCAATTCACATAACATAGACATATATTAGCTATATGAGAATGCAGAGAGAGAGAGAGAAGGCGGGGGGGCGGGAGGGGGGAGAGAAACACAGGAAAGGATCTATCTATTGGGTGGTGAACTTTCCCAAGGAACCATAGCCAAATTTAAAACACCATATTATTATATAAGAGCACAGTATCCCTAATTTATCATGACACTAAGGTTCTATCAATTAATCAAACATAATCTAAATGCCAAAACTTTGAGACCAAATAATTAGCCATGAAGATTCCTTGACCAAAATTCAGCACTATAATTTAGAAAAGCTGCAAGGCAGAGTAGTCACACGGAACTCTTCCAACTCAGACACAGGTTTGAGACCAAGCTCTGACACTTACTAGTAATCTTGACCAAGCTACTAATCTCCCTGCCAGAAAGCTTTTAAATGTGCAGCTATATATATATATATTTTTTTTTTAATCACGGAATTGTAAATATTAGGTTAACTCTGCACACGCATCTTCAAATAACACTTTGCAACATCTTTAGATAAAAATGTTAGCTATGTTATTAAGTACCTTTAAGAACCAAGCCATTCTAGCTCCCTGCTAGGGTCCAGATCCTGTTATTTCAAACAGATCATTCAGCAAATATTAGTGTACAAGGCATTATGCTAAACAATGGGTATAGTATAACAGTAAGATGTGGTTCTGTCCACAAGTTCATAGTTGAGAGGAGAAGGCTAAGAAGCTAGGACAGACCATCAAGGTTGGCGCGGGGTGACAGACGGCTCCTCAGCTGCCTTGTTGGTGGCTGATGGGTTGTAGAAGAGATGGCTGCCATGCAGTGTCCCTGGGCCCTCTCCTCGTGGTGCAGCCGAGGTGGAGCGGGCCTGGAGCAAGAGTGCGGGCCCCAGGAGGGGCCAGAGCAGAGGCCCGCCCGGGGACCGCTCCCCAGCACCGAAGCCAGCATCATCATCCTGTTCCTTTTGCCCGACGGGTAGCTGCCAGAGCTGAGGAATAGAGTATAAAGAGGCTTCCCTTTCTCTTAGAAATTCTGGGTATGAAGTAGAGTTTTGACGAAACATAGTTAATGGTGATGTTTATGTTATTAAACTAAATACATCCTGTGGCTTTCACAAAATAATTTTGTTCTGCCAAAAGTTCGAAATAAAAGTCTTCATTTAAAAGATGTATGTAGTAGTAGAGTGGGGGAAGAGTTAATTTTTACCTGTAAGACCAAATAAATCACAACTATTTTAATAGGTTCATTTAAAAAATATCTCTTTTTTGTGCTATGTTGAACCATCATGACAACCATGATAGAGAGACAAAAGTACCTCAATTGTTTATTCAACAGATATTTACTAACTGCCCCAATGTTGAAGATTTTGTGTAAGACACTGCCATAAAAAATAGTAAGACAGACCTGCTTCAAGAAATCCCTAATCTGATTAATGAAGAGTACGAACAGATGAGCAGCAACGCCACCTCCACGCAATCAGTGCCTAGAGCAGTGTGGGAAGACAGAAGGGGCCCCCGGTCAGCACATTTGCCAACTCTTTTCATTTCATCGTATATGTGTTAAGAATACTATTTGCATGGCCCGAGACCCCAGGTAACCAGGCTCCTAGACCATCTGGGGTTCTGTCTGGAGGGCCGAGGGCATGCATAGCAGTTTGAGAAGGAAAATGCTAGGCGAAGTTCTAACTCCCTTATATCCTCCTGACCTCTGACATTTTATTGCATTGTTCATTTCAAGTACTTAACACATGTGGTGTATACTGGACAGTGCAGACACAGAACATTTCTATCACCACAGAAAGTTCTATGGATAATACTGTAATCTAGAATTCCACTCACCAATTCTAAAATAATGACAAAACAGAAATACTAACCATAAGAGTAAAAAGCATAACAATGGAATGTTATTTAGCAACAAAAGGAATGAATTGCTGATATATGTTATAACATGAAAGATCCTTAAAATCATGCTAAATGGAAGGAGCCAGTCACAAGATTATATATTATATTATATTATATTATATTATATTATATTATATTATATTATATTATTCTGTTTATATGAAATATCCAAAAAAGGCAAAATTTCCGAGTCAAAAAGCAGATCAGGGTTGTTTAGGGCTAGTGAGGAAAGAAGAAAGTCCCAGCAACCAGGCACCAGGTACTTTTGGGGATGATAGGAATATTCTAAAACTGGACTGTGGTAGTGGTTGCAAAACTCCATACATTTACTAAAAGTCATTAAATTGTACACTTAAAATAGGTAAATGTTATGTAAATTGTACCTCAATAAAGCTGTGTTAAAAGAGGTATAATGAAAGACTGTTGATATTCGTGACATACCCATTTGAAAAAATTTCCATTTTAGCACCACAAACATGTTATAGAAATACTCCCCAAAACAGAAATCAAAGCTCTTCTAACAGCAGATGCCAGACACCCATATAACTCTCTCAGTGGTATCTAGTGACAACACTTCAGAGACTCCTTTGAGACAGTTTTACTTCTGAATTTGATATACTATTCTGTAGCCTAAGACTTACACAAAACTGCTTGAAATATTAAAAATTCCCAGTCACCTGACAGAAGGAATACCCAATAAAATGAGAGAATGAGAGAGAATACAGAGAGCAGTAGCAGCAAACGTCACTGACGAAACACACGCTCCGTATGTCCCAGACCCACGTGTGGTTAAGTACTTCACCTGACTGCCTCAGCCTGGTTCTCTTCCAGGGTTTCATGATATGCTCTTAAATATCTCAAGAAACAAAACAATGCTTTTCATACCCTCAAATATCCTCTCACCAAAGAGGGAACAAGAATATTCTCTTCTTTTATTATTTTAACAAATTTGACCTTCCATATGATGAAAAAGTAAACTATATCCATTTTAATTAAACTGAAAATATCAGAAGCAGACCTTCCCCCCAAATAACAAACTTGTAACAAAGGTGCAGAATTATAACTCAATTCACCTTGCAAGAAATGTGGCATGTGTTACCTGGCACTTTAGAGGCATTTTCCCCCACTACATTTATGATGCATATTCTTTACTTAATCCTCAGACCAAAATTAAGTATTCTAATACTCATTACATAACTACTTTTTCAAACATCAGATCAACAAAGACAGGAATAATTTATATACTGTATTACTGCATGTTGCTGTGTCTTAAAAAAAGAAAATGAAATTAAGTTATCAGAGAATTCTAAAACCAGGGATATATCCTAGGTCTCAGTTAATTCAACTCATTCCCAGGTATCTCACAGCAGAGTGGAAACCCCAAAAGACAAACCATGATTCCTAGGCCAGCGTTCTTTTCATTGTACTCATTGCCTTAGCTTAAAGCATGTGTGCACATGCACACATGATGTTAATAACCGTAATTTTAACAGTCTCAGATTTATTTTCAAGAAACTTTAGCAGAGGTGTCCAACCTTTTGGCGTCTCTGGGCCACACGGAAGAAGAGTTGTCTTGGGCCACGCATTAAATACACAAACACTAATGAAAACTGATGAACAAAAAAACAGCCCATGCATAATTTTCATGACATGCACCACCACAAATAAGCAAAAAGCCCTCACATGTGGCCCGCAGGCTGCGGGTGAGACGTCCCTATGCTAAAAGACCAAAATGCTATCCATTAAAGGTTATCAGATTAACCTTTGCTTATAAACAAATTAGATTCATGATGAGCTACAACACTATTTTTTTTATGAAAAGTCAATATCTTAATGTTTGAAGGTTTAAATTCATTATTTTAAATGGTGATCATACATTAATAAAGATCTCAAGATATACTTTAAAAACATAGCTAATAAGAGAAAAAGGTATATAAAGTTTTCTGCTAGAACATATATGATTTTAATATAGTCTGAACCAAGTTATCATAAACATATCAAATACAAAACATACGTAGGCATACACAGTCATACCCATGTGTACAGTATATAAACTTCAATAAAAAGTAAATTATGCTCAGTTAAATCACAAAGGGAATGAACTTAAAAAGAAGCCAGAGAATCACTGAGAAACAAGGATTAAAGATGCTCTCAATTATTTATAGTGTGTTAGCAAATAAACATTTATCCTCAGTTAACAGGGCACAATTTTAAGAGCAACTTTGAGGAAGACATGATGCATGGACTTAAAGTACATCTTGGCTTCTCCTATATAAAAATAGCACATTGTAATCAAAAGGAAAAGGAACAGAATGATGAGGCCATTTGTCTCCTGGCTCTTCATCCTCCTCTCTATATTCTAATGGGTGTGAATAACTTATCAGGTTGCCAATGAGCTAGAAGTCTGAGAGAGAAAAGTGGCCTGAAGAATCCTCTTATCTACTTGTCTATCAGCTCTCAAAGTGTAAAAAAAATTAATCTTTTTATAATAACCCTGAAAGGCTGTTCTGTGTCTGAATTATTATTTAATAACACCAACACTCTATCATTCTGAATATGGAAATAGCCTAAGCTCTGTAATTTATCAGGAAAAAAGAAAGTTAAAAATAGCTCCCAACTGGTTACATTATTTATAGAGGGGAAACTTTCTTAGATACTGATAATTATTTTAAAAGATGGCAACAGCCATGCAGAGCCAATTACTCAAAGTGCTTTCCCTAATGAAGCACTGGTTGTTCCAGTTATATGACATGTTTTTCTCAAATTCTAGGAAAGTCTCTGCCACTTTTTCTTTGACTATTACTTCTTCCTTAATCCCTCTTTTTTTCTCCTTTTAGAATTCTTCCTATTGGATTATTGATTGAGTCTCATTTTATTCTTCATGTTCAACTTCTCTTTCATATTTTCTACTGCGTTCTCTCTCTGTGCCACACACAAGCTAATTTTTTCCAGTTGGTCTTCAGTTCACAAATTCTTTGGTCAGTCATGTTTTACCACACTTTCACCCAGCCTTGAGCTTTTATTTTTTAATTTTAGAGACAATATTTTTCATTCCTAAAAATGCTATTTGTCCTTTTCAAATCTGTCTAGACTTTTTAGATAGCTAGTGTTTGTCTTTTTTTGTATTTTCAATTCTCTTACATTTTTAATCATTCCAAACATACATTCGTTTTATGTATCTAGTAATTCCAATTAATTGGAGTTCCTGGAAGTCTAGTTCTGTTGCTAGTTATTACACCTAATGACTTTTGCCAGTGTTAACTGAGAAAGAATTCCTAGAAGTAGAATTGCCTGGATATTGACAAATTCTCTTCTCTAGGGTTTCTATCATTTTTATATCCTCCAGATATGTATGAAAGTGCCTGCGTCCCCCATTCCCTCCACAGCCTCATCAACTGAATAGCTTATCAAACTTTCTAATTTCTGTCACTATGGGAAGAAATGCTATCTCAGTGTAGTATTAGCTTGCTTATTTCTTATTAGTAAGAGATTACGTATCTTTCCATATGTTTAAAGGCAATTTGCAGTTCTTTTTCTGAAAGCCATTTGTTCATACATCTTTCCCTTTTTCCTACTGAGTTAATAGTTTCCTTATTCTCTAAATTTTAGGGATATTAACCCTTTGTGATTGCAAATATCCTTCTCCAATCTGTCACTTGTTTTTTACTTAGTGTGTTTTTAGCCATACAAAAGTTATGATTTTTATCATTGAACTTTCAACATTTCCCTTATTGCATTTGGATTTTGAGCTGTAGTTACGATGTTTATTTCACTTCCAGGGTCAGAGGTATTCACCATTTTTCCCCCTAGTACTTGTATAGTTTCATTTTTGGTATGTTAAGTGTCTGATTCATTTGTAATTTTTCCTTGACACAGTACAAAGACTAAACCCAATACTGTCTTCCTTCATTATATTCTAAATACCCATGTTCAACTAACTGTTTATTTTCTCACTTTCTATTCAGTTCTATTATTCTGTTTTCTTAAACACAAATCCTATAGTTTTAATTATGGGGCTCAAAAATATGTTTCAATATATAGTAGAGAAACAGTCTTCCTCCACTATTCTTCCCTCTAGAGTTTTCCTTATTATTCTTACCAATGAAATTTATAATCAACTTGCCTAGCCCCAGGAAACACACACACACACACACACACACACACACACACGCACACCCCGAATCATCATAAAGCTATAAATTAACTTAAGGGGGCTGACAAATTTATAATGTTGAAACTAAAAGTTAAGTATTAGGACTGAAACTTGGGGGAGAAAACCCGTAAAATATTTTACCACTCTCTGCTTATGAAAAGTTACAGGTTGAACCCAGAAAATCTTTGCTACATTACCATGAAAAAATTTGATTGAAAAAACTTAGATTAACTAGCAGAGTAACCCAATTTATTTCATTTATCATGTGTTATGTAATACAACTGATTAGGGAAAAAATGATCAGATAACACAAGGCATTAATAATACACTTGCTCACCTTCCTTTTTTAGCCATTTCACAATGTTTCCTTCTTCCATCGTCGGAGACAGGGACGGCATTAGTATCTTAATAGGATCAGCTGAAAATGAAAAACAGGAAAGATTAGCCACAAAAAAATAATACACCTCACAAGGCATCAACAAAAAGTTCGAGCAAATTAATACCAAATTTAATTTGAGAAAGAAAATATTCCAAAGTTGGAAAGATTCCCAACTGGTCAAACTAAGTATCTAGGTAATAGTATGGAAACATAAAACTCTCAACTTTTTAAAAATAAACCATTTTTGGAATACTTTCAACTAATTTCTCATGGTCCCCTAGTACTCTGTACATATTTTCAAGCCAGGTGTTCACAAAATTAAAAAATAGAAAAGTTGATTTATGCTTCATCTTCACCTTCCCCTCCTGTTGCTGTAAAAAAACATTTACAAGTAAAATGATCAAAGAAACAAAAAAGGTCGGGTTCGCATAACCTACAACAAAATAATCAAGATAGACTTTAAGAAATTGGTTGTGTTTTTATTTTCCTCTAATCATTCAAGAACCAAAGGTTCTTGTGATGTGCACTTGAGGCCTTATATGATAGTATTAACCAATATCACCCCAATAAATTTAATTAAAAAGGAGTAAATGCATAAAAAAAAATTGGCTGTGTTTTTATTTTCTTCTAATATTATATTTTTCTTGGCTGGTATGCGTGAAGGAAAGGTTTGTCTTGTCAAGGATGATCAGGCAAGTGAACCTAAATGGTTAAATTAACCTCAGATTGTGTTCCATACCACAGTGCAACTGGGGATCCAAAAACATAGACTCTAGGCAGGGTGATCTCTCAATGAAGCACAGCTACTTTTTCTTTAGACATCAGAAAAGGAGATACTCTAAAATATTTGGCCAGATGTGTTTCCCAATAGTCACCCACTGAACAGGGCCATATTCAGAGAGTACACAGATGTTATATTACAATTTACATAAAGATTATACTAATAAAACTGTTAACAGCATGCTCCAGTTCTAGCAGTAGCCATGGTAATGAACCTATTCTCTCCTCAGATTATTCAATAATCTGACTCCATAAGACAAAACACCACTGCATGTCTAACATATTTCAAATGTGGAAGAGAACAGAAAGGGGTTTCTTTCTTTTTTTCCAATGATTTTTTAGGGTTAAAAGCAAGGGTACTGAACACTAATATTAAATGAGGTTAGAACTTCTGGGCAAGATGGAGGCATAAGTAAACACGCTTTGCCTCCTCGTGCAACCACACAAAGAATTACTAGGCCTTAAAACAAATAACATACAGCACCATCAGAAAATCATGCTGTGTGGAAGGAAGTCCAACAACCAAGAATTTAAAGAAGCCACATTCATCCAGACGGGTAGGAGACGCGGAGATGTGGAAACAGGCGGAGAGGCAAGGAGACATGGGGTGGCGTGGGGTGGTAGTGGAATGGGCGCTCCCACATTCACATGGAGGAATACCTTCTGAGTGAGCGATCTCAGCCCCAGGCCTGAATGAACAGCCCAAGGTTCCAGCTCCGGGAAGATAAATCCCCTTAACTTATGGCTTAACTTATGACAGATAAAAAACTAGTGGGGGCTGGGGTGCCAGAAGAAACTGCCGGATTTTTAGGAGACTCCACTTAAAAGGCCCACACAGATTTAGAATGTATGTAGGTCCACACTCCCCTGGGATTCAGCACCAGGGCCACAGCTGGAAGGGCACCAGTCGCATGCAGGGAGTAAGTGAAGGGACTGGAAACAGTGTGAGTGCCCTGCAAAACCTCCAGAAGCCAGGCAGCGGCACTGTTCTCTTCCCGAGCCCTCTCCACACACGTAGCCACAAAGCAGTGAAGCACCCTGATGATTACCTAAGGCTCTGCCCCACACAATTTACAAGAGCCTTTCCTATAATAGGCCATGCTACTTAGACAGGGAGTCAAGCCAGCTTTACCTATTACACAGAAACAAACACAGGGAGGCTTGCCAAACTGAGGAGACAAAGAACCATGGCCCAAATGAAAGAACAGAGCAAAATCCCAGAAAAAGAACTAAATGAAACAGAGATAAGCAAGCTATCAGATGCAGAGTTCAAAACACTGATGACCAGGATGCTCAAAGAACTCACTGAGTATGGCAACAATATAAAAAAGACCCAGGGAGAAATGAAAGTTACATTAAGGGACCTAAAGAAAAATCTACAGTGAACCAACAGTGGAGGGGATGAAGCCGGGACTCAAATCAACAATCTGAAACATAAGGGAGGAATAAGTATTCGACCAGAACAGCAAGAAGGAAAAAGAATTTAAAAAAATGAGGACAGTATAAGGTGCCTCTGGGGTATCTCCAAACATACAGACATCTGAATCACAGGGGTACCAGAAGGAGAAGAGGAAGAGCAAGAAATTGAAAATTTATCTGAAAAAATAATGAAAGAAAACTTCCCTAATTTGGTGAAGGAAATAGACAGACAAGTCTAGGAAGCACAGAGAGTCCCAAACAAGTTGGATCCAAAGAGGCCACACCAAGACACATCATAATTAAAATTCCAAAGGTTTAAAGATAGAGAACCTTAAAAGCAGCAAGAGAAAAGCAGAGTTACCTATAAAAGAGTTCGTATAAGACTGTCAGCTGATTTCTCAAAAGAGACTTTGAAGGCAAGAAGGCACTGGCAAGAAGTACGCAAAGTAATGAAAAGCAAGGACCTACAACCTAGATTACTCTATCCAGCAAAGCTATCATTTGGAATTGAAGGGCAGATAAGGTGCTTCCCAGACAAGGTAAAGCTAAAGAATTTCATCATCACCAAGCCATTATTACAGGAAATGTTAAACAGACTTATTTAACAAAAAGAAGATCAAAACCATGAACATTAAAATGGCAACAAATTCACAACTATCAACAACTGAACCTTAAAAAAAACTAAGCAAACAAGCAGAACAGGAACAGAATCATGAATGTGGGGATTATTTGGAGGGTTATCAACTGGCAGGGTGTATGGGGAGAACTGCGGAAAAGGTGCAGGGAATAAGAAGCACAATAGGTAGGTACAAAACTGACAAGGGGATGATGTTAAGAACAGTATAGGAAATGGAGAAGCCAAAGAACTTATATGCATGACCCAAGGACATGAACTAAGGTGGGGGGATTGCTGGAGGGAATGGGAACACAGCGTAGAGCGGGGCAAAGGAGGAAAAATTGGGACAACTGTAATAGCACAGCCAATAAAACATACAAAAATAATAAAAATATAAAAAAATTTTAAAATGAGGTTAATTATTTTCTTTGGGAAACTGAGCTAATTTGGTGTAATTCAAATAAAATGTTCTGATGGCTTCATGATAAAGGAATTCCTCCTCTGAAGCATTTGGAAGGAAGCTTCTGTTCTCTTTCCCTTTTTCATTCTTTCCTTTCTAAAGGACTGGGAAAAGGACCCTGCCTCAGCCTTTTCTTCTTTTTATTTTAAGATCTGCCTACACACAGGGAACCTGCAGTTTCCTTTCAGTTCTGCCATGTGCTAGGAGTAAACAGACCTGACTTTCAAAGGCAGATAGCACGCCCACCTCCTCTGTACCCACCATCAGGGCCCACCGGGTACACGAAAGGAATTCACTATGTGTGTTTCCTTTGTCTACACAAACTCTCCCTCTCAAACAAAAGCCCAAAGTTTGAACTTGAGGTTGTACTGGGAAGTCGAGCTATAGAAGGTCACACATCTAAGTCACATTCTTAAACTTAATAAAACCATCGGCATTAAAACTGTTACTTTTGATTTCTATAAGCTTTTTGGCCTCTCTCTCAACTGGTATTGAACTCTAAGAATAGAAAAGAACAATAACAAAGCCCCAACCAAACTCCAAGCCGACACACCCATTTCATCAATGAGAAAACTACAATGCAGATTGATGAAGGGATTTGAATTCTGCCTAACCCTCAAGGTTGTACTCTATTACACTGTACTACTTCTTGTCATTAATTACAAGTAAGGATCATCAACTTATCACTGGTTATTTATAGCCTATTCACCCGGAAATCCAAACATAAACCAGACATATCAAGTCCATGTGAGCATTCTTCTTATGGTTAATCAAATATCCTAATAAACACTTACCCTACTGTGGGCAAAAAGAATTCCTGTACTAAGAAACCACTTCTACTACTGACAATGAATACACTGAATTTGGAAGAAAACAGGTCATCTTTAAGTGCATTAAACATGTATCTTGGAAATCAGGGAGAAAAAATAGCCACAAGGAGTTTCCTAACTCCTGATTTATAACTAAAGAACAGTTATCTCAGAAGAGGCTGAAAAATCTGTGCACTATGTCTCTCAATAACTTTCGCTGTAACAGCTTCATTTAATTTCCAAGCAACCTCTAGTTGAAAAGCAAATTATGTCTACAATATAGCTTTAAAAACTCTTGGTTTTTTTCTTAGTAAACTAAGTCCTCACGGACTAAAATAGGCACTTTGAATAGGTACAGAATAATATGGACTACAATATATAACCTCAGGGTATTGCGTCTATAAAACACTGGAGCACTAAATTCTGAGTGAGGTAAATTAGAATTAGAGAAGTGCATTTAGGTTAAACACACACACAGGCAAACTTATGCTGTAACATTCAAGACATATCTCCAAATCCAAACCATCACATGCCTACACTGAACTGCAAGAATTCTTAAACAGCACTCAAAGCTTCCCACCGTCAATACGTTAGGAAACAATAAAATGAGCTCTCTCATCCCCTACATCATTTGTATACATATCACCTTTTTTATTTTTTACATGGCTTGGTGGGCTTGATGAAAAAAAAGTTTGCCTAAAGAATTCAGAGCCAGCCTAAGCCCAAGCATTTAATTTTTTAAAGCTCATAGTGGAAAAAAGCAAAAAAGCAAAAAACCAAAAACACCTACAATCTAATAGCACCATGATAAGAGGCCATCCTCTCCTTGAAAAGCAAAGCTTCAAACAAATCCCAATTTGTTTCCTCTAACAAAAGAGGTCAACGCTGAGATGGAATATTTCACATACACTTATATATTAAATTTATATCAAATAAAGTTCTATTTCAAAGAAGCAAAATAAACGGGCTTCAATGATTCTATGTCCACATTCCCATTTATGACAAAAACTAAATCAATTCTCTCAAAGCGAAGTCTGTCTTCAATATTTTTACCTCTTGGTTCTAGTTGCCTTGATACAATTCATGTTTATTTTATGATTCTGTGTGCCATTATAATCTCTCACCTAGGAGACCTTCACATTTCCATTAGTCCTGACATTAAAACTATATTATAAAACTTTTGCATTTATTATTTTTCAAACTGCCACATCAAAAGCCTCAAAATTGTTCATATTTTAAAAATAAAAAGAATGTAATCATTCCTCACAAAGCCACCCTTCATGGATGAATTGAAATTGCTTCTCTAAATAATGACAATAAAATATAAAAATTGTGTAATAGATCACTATCCTTACTCTGAAACAAACGTGACAGAAAACAAAGACAGACATTTTCGACATCTCCATTATTCAGTACTATCTTTTGATTGATTAAACAGGCTTACTATGGAAAGCAAAATGTACAATGTATTTTCTGATTTATCCTCAAACTGTCTTGCTGGAAATAATATCAAACATAAGCATTAATTTATTACTAATGGTACATATTTCATTCTTAATATATCTTCTTTCAACTGGAACATTATACACAACTTTTTCTAATGTATTTTTCCAGCGGGAAAGTCATTATACAAGCACGATATCAGCTTTGAGAGATGGGGTTGCACAAAATTAATACCCACCTTTTATAGTTGCCATCAATTATACTGAGATAGTGTGGCCTTTTCCAGATGCCTCAGAATCTTAATCTATACCTAACATTGTTTAATTTCACTAAAAATTCAATATGGCCTCCTTTTTCATTCCAGTAAGCAGTACATTCTACCTTTCTCCTATCAAATTGAGGAGGTCTTGAAATGTGCACCAGTTATATTTCCTATGAACAAGTGGTCACCTGTACAGATAAGAATAAAGAAAACATGTGTTTTTTCCCTCCGCTGATCACACAGGATATTTCAAGCAGTAAAAATACCACAATTAATAAAAATACCTCAAATTTAGTTAGAATTTAACACCTTTGTATTCATTTTAGTGCTCTATTCCTTTCTATCAAGCTAACAAACTATACTAATGGCTTTTAAAGTCTGTCCTTCTATAGCAGTTTAAAAAATATTTAAGATGACTATGGTAATGTACATTTCCAGTTTATATTTAAATATACTGATTTTAAAAGTGGGGTCTCAGAAATCATGTGAACTGTCAATCTTTTTGTTCATGAACAGAATGACACCATATGCTAAAATTTTTGCTTCACATATTGCTGCTCTACCTGCCATATCGTGCACATGAGAAACCTATCAATCACTGAATTTTATAGCAGTTTCTCTAAGCAACTCTTACATTTCTTAAAATCTGTTCTTCCAATTTTTCTACAGCAAAATTCTGCCTTTAACATCAAATACAATACACTAATCCAACTGAAGTTTCTTGTTCCCTAAAGTATTTTTTACCCTAAGAGCAAAACACTCAAACTTCAGGCAAATCATCTATATCAAAGCTTTAAGCTTATGATGTATGTATCGGTTCTGAAAGTTCTCAAGACTTAAAAAAAAGATAAAATAAGCAGACAACATAAAAGGCAGATCAAATTGCTTTGTGGCTAAGATGAAGCAGATCTAGGCTTCATTATGCAACCGAAAGTAATTAAGGAAATTCAGCAGTTTACACATAACAGCTCAAGTGTTATTCTAGCCTGTTTATACCACTATAATCCAAACACAAAAATTATGAAATGAAGACAGGCCAAATGAAGAAGGAAATTACCCAGGACTTTCTTAGTGTGGCTCCCTGTTCCCAACATTAATTTGCTTCTTTATTAGGAAGAGATGCTGCTCATTTAATCACCTCTCTTTTCAGGGCAAGAACGCATTAAGTATAACTGAACCTTTAAAACTTCCACTCAAGAGAACAATTCTGCCATCTGCAGGCTGAATAAAATAAAGCAGAATAAAGTCTACAGGTAATTTAAAAATCAACACCTGGGCACAGAATAATATTAACACTGCAGCTTTGAATAAAGGCAGCCAAAGCAATTTTTTTAAAAAATGGGTGATTGTCATGTATGTCTTCTTTATTGGGATAGTTATTTTGGTATGATATTAGTGTAAGAATACACTGAAAATATCAATGGATGACAATAGAAAATGTATGCATAACAGTCTGTGTGAAAAATAGCATTCATAAGTCTTGACATGGTACAAAACATATAAGAGATGCCCCAAACAGTATATATAGCATAATATAATTTCTACCTGCTTAGCTTGTACAAAAAGACTGAAAAGATATATTCCAAAATGACAACAGTAGTGATCTCTAGTTGGTGATATTATTACAAGTTCCTTTCATTACGTTTGTTACTTATAATCTACATGTTAACTTTCTACAATAAATTTATCTAATTTTACTCCCTCTCCAAAACTTACCTAACACCAAGTAAAAAATGTGCTTTTGTTTTTCTTATATTTAGGCACAAACCCACAAGGACAGGGAGAAAAGAAGGGATAACTGCATAAAATTTTGGAAGCAGAAAAGTAAACAGATGAGTAACAGTTAACTAACAAGACTCTAGAAAGCCAAAGGTAGTGCTGGGTAACAACCCCCCGCTTATGCAACAGAAGGCTGGAGGTGGTGTTCTCTGGAGAGGGTACTCTGGAGTGGCGGTGCAGCCTGCACACCTGGGACACGAAGACATTGCAAATGGAAGTTAACTGGGATTATCTGATGTGACTGGCAATACAGAAAATAGTGCTGAAAGCTAGCAGATGGGGTGGGATGAATTCAAAATAGTTACAGAGAAAACTAAAGAAAAAATTTTAAAGACAACCATGTCAAGAAAAGCAAAAAGGAAGGGTAACAATCATAATATAGGACGACATATGTCAATCCTCAGTTGTGTAGGATATTTGTTTAGTGTAAACAATGAACACGGATTTAACCAAGAACTGCAAAGGAACTATATTAAGAGAAAGGGGGAGTGAAAATATAGGGGGGATTGGCACTGACCAGCAGTCATCCACAGATAATACAAAAACAGAAATACAGAGAGAAGCAGATACCAGAAGAAAGTTAAGAGATAAAATCTGTTGCATCTCAAGAAGAAGACTTGGAGAAGCAGAGAGAGACAGGGCAGAGACCTACTTTACTGTTAAAAAGCCTTTAGTACTATTTGACTATCTAAACCAAGTACATGTATTACTGTGTTAAAATAAGTTTTTTACTGACTATATAATAAAATGTTTAATTAATCTAAAAAAACTTATTCCACCACTTACGATCTAATCATTCTATGCCTCAGTTGCCTCTGCGGTAAAATAGAGTTTTGTAAGGATTAACTAAGGTAAATACATGCAAATTCTTTAACATGGAGCCTGGCGAAGAGTCAGTCTCAACCATGTTAGCTATTTTTTTTGATAGGCAGCACAGATATGGTTAAGAGGGTGGGCTCTGAAGGCATCCCGTTGGATGGATGTATCGCATTATCATTGTTTACAATCCCTTCCTCCAGTGATGAGAGATGATGGATTCACGGCTTCCTTTAAGCTTCCCAGCCTAAACTTGGTTTCCTTTTTACATTCTCCTTTGCCTACTTCAGCTTTGTTTTAACAGCTGAAGTACACTAACTCATGACCTTGATTTTAACTGTATTTCACATCTGAAAATTAAACTCTCCTAAAATCAGTGGCAGATGTTTTGGTGGACTGTGTAAGTTTAAAAAAGCATGTTGGAACTACTACCTTAGTTTACAGTACCTCATAGTACCGTAGTACCTTATAGTACACTTTAAAACCTACTTAATGGTTTGAGGTTATTTCAGTAGCAATAGAAAGCCAGGAAAAAACTTTTGAGCAAGTAAGAGAAATAACCACAATAAGAAGTTGAACTTGTCTGCAGTTCCACACATATGGCTAATGTTCACTAGTCAATTTTTTAAAAAGATGCACATGCTTTGAGATGGTCACAACTTAAACGTAAGAGAAAAGCTAAAATAAGTACAAAGATACCCATGAATGCGTTTCCTCTTCTCCTTTACTCAATTAGACCATTTGACCTGAGGGGCTGAAAAGGCACCTAGGGACCAGGTCCTTCTATAAACTTCAGGCCTTCTTCCTAAAAAGCGTTAGAGAAATGGAAGGGTTTTAAGCCAGGGTGTGGGTATTTCTGGAAGATCAGTTCATGGCACAGGAGTGGAGTGAGGGAGAAGACAGAAAAAAACCCTTTGTGTATTTATTTTTAATTCACTCAACATTTATTTAGCACCTAGTAGGTAGGTGATTCTAGAGGCTAGAGGTATCAAAGGTGAATAAAAGACAGTAATCCCTACTCTCATGGAGCCTGGCTTCTAAAGTAAGGAGACAGAAAATAAATAATATGTCTGGTGGTGATATGAACTAAGAAAAGAATGGAAAATATGAGACAGTGACAGTAAAGGGACTATTTTATCAGTTGATCAGAGAGCCTCCTCTGAAAAAGTGAGCAGAAATGAATGGAGGAAGCTATGCACATACCTGATGGAAGAGCCTTCTTATCAGAGGAAACCGCGAGCACAGAGACAGAATAGTGTGCTTGTATGTTCAAAACACAGGGAAGCCAGCATGCTGGAATGGGTGAGTGAGGCATGGCAAGGGTTGAGGTCAAGAGCTGGAGGGCATTCATCTCCTATGGGGCCTTATAAGCCACTGCAAGCACTTCAGGTTTTATTTTGAGCTTAACGAGAAGCTCTTGGAGGGTTTTCAATGACATGATGACTTACAATTTACAAGCACTCTGAAAGCTGCATGGGAAACAATCTGCACTGGGTCAAGGGTGGTGGCTGGGACATCTACTGAGGCACTCCTGCAAGAATCTAGATTAGAGGTAGCTTGGACCAGTCTAGTGGGTAGTGGTAGGCATAGTGTGTAGTGGTCAGATTACACTTAAAAGGCAAAACCAAGGAATTTTTTGATTGATTGGATGTGGTATAAGAAAGTCAGGAGTCAAGGATGAGTTAGGAGTGCAAGTGAAAAAACAAAAATCAGAATCAGATGCCGCAGCATCAAAGAAAATCTTTTTTCCTAAAAAAAGTGCCCAAAGAACATTTGATTCCTATTCCACTACTCAAATGTAGACTGAAAAAAAAAACATGGAAAATCTGGTCAGTTATAAAAACCCTGAACTTAATCTTGTGCAAGACACTGGCCTAAGGACACAATCCTGGGAAATTATACTTGATTCTTCCAAGCACAGAAATTATACTTGCTCTCTTCACCTCTTAGCATGAGAACTATGAAATGCATATAAGGTATAGTACTTGCTAGTTTCAGTGCTAAAACTGGGGTATAAATGTAATGACTAATGAATGTGAGTCCACTGGGTATGGGAGGTATCCCCCATTTAGGTTGAGAAGTACTTCTGCAAAGTAGTACTTCTCAACCTTCCCCCACACTATTGTATGGGCTTTGGCCTCCAGCTGGGTTCCACTGAGGTTGGAGGAGAGTGAGGACAGGGTATTTATTTCCCCAGCTACCTCCTTGTGGGGTCACCTGGGGCTGGTTGGATCCTTTAACTAAAGGGCATAGCTCTATCACAGGACTTCCTACAGGCTCCCTCCTTCCCAGTTCTGGTAACTGGCCTCTCCCATGCCTCGTCAAGCCTAGAAGTGGTGACAGCACCTTGCCCTCAAGAGCCCCTTAGTACAGCACCATCTCTATACTCTGATTTACAAAAATGGTTATTTATTAAAATCAGCTCAAATTACCCACTTTTAGAAAGCCATCTGTTCCCTGCCAAGACCCTACAGAAAGACTTAGGAGGACGGCACTTAACTAATGAGAAAAATGTCAAACCACAAGGTCATTCCACTAGAAGGAACAACATGAGCAAACGAAAAAGAAGTATTGATGTTAAGGGAAAGGTGAATGGTCTGAGGAGCCTCAATGTAAAAGTCAATTTAATCCAAACTCAGCTCTGAATCAAGATTTCCAAATTAGTGCCTCTGTTGTAGTCTCTTATGTAAATGTACCCACTAGTCATTTATTTATAGCTGGCATCCCTATTGTAAGACACATCTTCCTTATTCTCAGATACAGATATACTATTTTCCATAGGAAATGCCCGAAGTGTTTATGGAAAAGGGTAGGCAGTATTTATAAACTGCAGGGAGTTCCCTGGAATCACATAATTTTACATGTGTGTATTTTCCTGAAAAAAGTGGTAGAGCTTTTAACAGTTTTCAAATAGATTTATGCCTCTCTAAAAACCAATGCTTGCAGGAAATTATCTAGATCACTAGCTACTATGAATGCACTGCCTAGATCAGTTTACTGGCTGCCACTCTGCAATCCTGCCGTGGACTTCTATGTCCTTTTCTAACTTTCTAGACTTTTAGCTTACCTAGATGTTTATTTAACATCTGTAATATGCAAGGCCTGTAGCTACATATTAGGCAAAGCACTACAAAGGTTGAACCTCATTTATTTTTCTACTCACATGTTATTTTAAATTCAACATGTTATTCCTCAGAAAGAACTTAAAACCAATATTATTAACATCTTAGTTATTAATTAAAACCCAAATCATGTCGTTTAGTCTAAAAGGGCAGCAATGAAAACTCTCCAAAATTAACTGCCTAGGCCAGTTTGAAAAACTGTTTACAGATGCGGTATCACTTACGTAAATACCACATCTGGCCTCCGGGCCTTTGTATCTGCTGTTCTTTTAGCCTGGAAGGGATGCCACCTCTAGGAAGCCTTCGTATGTACTCCCTATTATGCTGAACATACCCCTGAGAATATGTTAGGACCTGTAAATATGTTAGGTTACCTGGCAAAGGAGAATTAAGGTTTAAGAAGGAATTAAAGTTGCTAAGCAGCTGACCTTGAGGTGGGGAAAGCAGCCTATATTATTGGGTGGACCCAATGTAATTACAAGGGTGCTCATACATGAAAGAGGGAGGCACTAGGAAACTCATGCAGCTTCCTTGGGATGTCATGTCCTTTTCCTCACAGATGATGTCAAGCAGTCAGACAAGCTACTCATGGCTGGGGGAGGAGAAGAAGGAGGAGGGTAAAATGTCCTGATACATTGGATAAGGGTTGCCTAAGTGAATTTCTAAAGGCAGGGGTCCTTGAACTGGGTCTAAGGAAAACTTCCTAGCCTGCATGAACATATGGTCATTTCTCTGTAGAGAGGATATAGAGCATTAAATATTCTCAAAATGATCTGTTTTACAAACAAGGTTAAAAACACTCTTCCTAGATTATTTCCAACACTGGGCTTTTTATTATTCCATGCTTTCCTAAGGCAGTGAGTCTCAAAGCGTAGCTGGTCAAACACCAACATAAAATATCAAAATTCCTCTAAGCCTGTTTGTAAAATTCAAATTGCTGAGCTCCACCCCAGGCAAAATCTCTAGGCGCTGCAGGAAAGTTCAATATTTAATAACCTGGGAGGAAAAGGGAATTCTTTACACAGTTAAAGAACCACTGCTCCAAGTATCTGATGAAACATTAATTTGAAGAAACTGAAATTATCCCAACCACAAAATCTTTAGAAATATCAGTGCGCTCATCTTACCGTGTGACTTTGTGTAACTTACTCTTTTTTTCCTGAGCCTCGGGCAGCCCAAAATATGTAGGTAATATCTACTGTACCTAAGTTTTTTAGATGAAAGTTCATTGTGTGCAGTTCCAGAAAGATGACTGGTTGGTAATGGGTCACATTCAAAAAATGTTAATCCTATGACCCGCCCCACCTCCATGTAAAGATAAACAATGCCTCACATGCTATATTACCTACTGACAATTACCGGAAGAATTGTTAGTTGTGTCAATATCATCAACAAATGATGATTTCCTATAATAAACTTAATGGAATGATTTCCCCTCCTAACTTTTCGCTTTCATGCTCATGCTTTGCCGGACCTATGCCTGCGATGCAACGGGTATTTACAAATTAAGTCCTTCACTAGTCGCGTGGGACAACCCGAGTGGCCTAGAAGAAAGGGTCTCCCACTAGGGAAAAGCCAAAGGAATGAGTAAGAACAGCCAAAAGTGACGTTTCAATCTCAGCACCCTTAGGTAGTTTTTCCCTGACAGGGATGCTTGACAACCCTAAAGGAACTTGAGACGTGACTAGGAGTGGGCCTCAGAGAACGGCAATTAGGACCTATCTTCGCGCCTCACACACTCACCCCAAAAACCCAAATTCCAAGGCAAGGTCAAAAGACACGAAACCAACCGGGGGCCAGAGACGGAGTCAAGTTCTACCAGCTCCCAAGAAAGCCCTTCGGGGCATGCACGTATTAGGCAGTCAAATCAGCAGAACCCTCCCCGAGAAAAGGCCTGGAGAATAGGGAGCCCCGAATACCTCCAACCAATGCAGGCCCTCAATCAAAGAGCCCCTGACCCTGGCCCAGCGTTCATTTACACATAGAAGCTGAGTGAGCTCCGGTCACTCACCCCGCTGCCACTGCGTGCAGTGAAACCATCTCCAACTAGGTCCGCGGCCGGCAGTCCAGCCAGCAGCCCCCTTAACGAGCCCCAGGCCTCGCCGGCCGCCGAAGCCTAGGAGGTAGTGCAGCATCCGCAGGTCACAGCCTAGCCTCCAGGAGGCCGCCATCTTTCCAGCCTTCTTACCGGCTGTTGCGGCACAGCCCTATCGCTCTGTCATCAAGCCCCGCCCAGGCTCCGCCTCTCACCCGGTTAGCCACGCCCTCCAAACGCCAGTGTTGTCTGAGTTCTAGTCACAGCCTCCTAGCCCCGCCTCCAACCTCGTTGGCCCCGCCTCCCAGTTAGGGCTGAGTCTCTGGTTTGCCAGTCAGCGAGGCCCTCCCAGGCCCGCCCTTCTCCTTGTGCGCCCCGCCCCTGGGATGTCCTCGGCACCGCCTGATTATATTTAAGGCCTCGCAGCGTTAGTGCATGTGGGTTACAGGAAGCAAAGTCGTACGAATAACGGAGGCAGCAGGTGTTCTCAGTCTGGGCCATGTCTGGCTGTCTCACTCCGGATGGAAAGTGTTGCTCACGGCAATGCGGCGTGCAGGTAGGGGCGGGGCCGTGGGTGTCCTTTATTCCTAGGAGGCAAAGCGCCGGTGGGGCTTGGCGGAGACTTCCGGGAGGCGGAGACGCGACCCCGGCCCGCGCAACGCTACTTGGCTTTTCCTGGCGACCTGAGGTCACGGCCTGTAGCGTCGTCTGCTGGAGCTGGGCTGTCCTATGGCGGCTGGAGCTGGGCTCCAAACGTTTAAAAATGGAGAAATCACGGAGGAGAGCATTCGGGGCCTTAATTGTGTGCTCTAAAGCAACTTACCAGGAAGACAGACCAGTCGAGGGAAATGCAGAGCTGGAGTGGAAATGGAGCCAAGACTGAGCACTCCAGCTTACCTTTGCGCACTGGCTACCAACCGGACATTTGCGAAGCACGCCATAGGCACGCCAGGAAACTGTCGCCTGGACCGGAGCTGTTCCTTAGTAGCCAGCATTTTCCGTGTGCAGTTTTCCAGCCTCAGTTTAGATTGATTATGGAATGATCATACAAGCTATTCTTCCTTAAGCTGAAATCAAAGGAGCATCCACCCTAGGGCTGCTATGCTTTTCATTTACTTACACACACCAGCAGTTTTATGGAGCACCTACGTTCTCATTGATATAATGACGATGAAAACAAATGACCTAGGGCCTAGAGGAATACTAGACAATTTCATTACAATGTGAGAAGCCTTGCTTATGAGGCAGGGATAAAATTATCCCCTTTATTCTTCTCCCATTTTTCTAAAGACAGAAGGTCCCAATTAAAAAGTAATAACCAGTGTGAGATTCTTTTATTGTGAAATACTTGTGGAGGAGGATGAAGTTCTCCCCTACCCTTCTAGGTTCTTTTGGCTGGTCTAGTAATCAAATCAACATGAGATAGATTAATAAGAGAAAATAACTGAATTTAATAATATAGTAAATGAGGAAACACCATATACATGAGAGGTTCAGAGGCAGAAAGGTAAAACAAGGAATACGAGGTTTGTCCAGAAAAAGTCCAGCCATTGTTAATATAATAATGTTTACATGACATTATGTAACCTGGCAGCCAAGGGGAGTGGACTAGAATGTGCATGTGTGAACAATGACAACTTCATTGTAGTCAGTGGGGGCAGTAGATGGCACTGAGTGAGCATGTGTACTGTGTGGCTGGCATATTCAAAATGACTGTGCGAGCAGAGCAATGAATCTGCATCAAATTTTACCTTAAGCTTGAACATTCCTCCATGGCTACTATGCTAATGATTCAGAAGGCTGCAGTTATGAGCAACTGGTGATTGGCCGCTTCATCATGACAATAGGCCTGCTCGTGCATCATGTCTGGTACAGAATTTTTGATGAAACATCAAATCACCCAGGTGACTCAGCCCCCCTACAGCCCAGATTTGGCACCCTGCAACTTCTGGCTTTTCCCAAAACTAAAATCACCTTTGAAAGAGAAGAGATTTCAGATCATCGATGAGATTCAGGAAAGTATGATGGGGCAGCTGATGGCAATTGGGAGATCTGTGTGAGGTTTCCAAGGTGCCTACTTTGAAAGGGACTGAGGCGTCGTTGTCCTATGTACAATGTTTCTTGTAACTTGTGTCTTCAATAAATGTCTTTTTCATAGTACATGGCTGGATACTTTGTGAACAGATTTCATATGTGACTTTCTGAGCTAAGGTAAGATGCCTTGGAGCTTCAGAGGGGAGAGGAAGGTCATTCTTAGAATGATAAGAGCAGATGTCAAGTAATTAGAAGTTTGCCCTGTCTTATAGAGAGGTCATGAAAAGTTATTTCTGGTAATAACTTATGACCAAAATGTAAATTCCTTAAGGGAGTGGTAAAAGTTTCTCCTAAGTCTGGAGGGTCTCGGTTGCCTTCCGCTGAAAACAATTCACATGCCAAAATGGCACATCTTGGGGAGGCCTGTTCTGAACCCCTTCAGTGTCTACAAGTATTGTGCCTTATACTATCCTCTGAGCACCTCGGTCCCCTGGGGAGCCTCTTTTTGCAGTCTCCCGAGTGGCTATCCCAAAACCTCACCATCTACTCTCGTCTACCTGAATCCTGTTTTGCAGCTGAACTTGCCTCCAGAATTCGATTCCAAGGAAATCGAAGCTATTAGGTGTGAACTTGTCAACTTCAGTTTCTTCCTTTTTCCACATTATAATGTAAAGGGTTAAGGACTAGGCATCTAGAATCAGATTGCCTGGGTTCAAATCTTCTCTACCTGGGTGGCTTTGGATAAGTTAATCTTTCTTGGAATAATATGGTTATAATAAGGATTAAGTAAAGTCCATATAAAACCTGTGGGATAGTGCCAGGCACAAAATAAGCACTCAAAAAATGGTAGCTATTCTTGATATCAATTGTATTATTACATACAGAGTGGGGCAAAAGTAGGTTTACAGTTTTATGCGGAAACACAGTTTATTCTTGTATTATTACTTACCTATTACTGTATTTTCGTAAGAAAAACTGTAAACCTACTTTAGCCCCACCCTGTATTTACTTGCATTTTTACTCTTCCTCTTGTCTGAGGCGAATATTTCCCTGTTCTCCTAATTCCGGCTTCTGTATCGCAAATACTGATCTGTTATTTAGACTATTGTTCTCCTATACCTTTAATCTCTCTCCCTAATTTTACCTCCTAACGTGAAAAACTTTAACCAATTTTTCCTTCTGTTTCCCTATTGAGCCCTTCATAGCAACACTACTAAAAGAGGTTTAGAATTCTCTGCCTTTCAGTTTTATTCATTTCTTAATCCATTGTGATCCAGCTATTATAACTAATTTGCCAAAACAGTTGTTACTTAAGGTCATGGTTGACCTTATTTACAAATATAGTTGGCCTAGCGAAACTCCAGCCCAAGGTGCACGCTACTATCCATGCTGTTTGTAACTGCACTGTTCAGCTGAACATGGCTAGAGAAGAATTACACAACTGTGCTGACGGTCCTCACATCATAGTCAAGATTTTAACCTCAAATTGGCACTTAACACCGCCCAGCATTCCTCCTGTGTTTCCCTAGTAGTTCGTTGTCCCGCTTGTGGAGATGACTGGCTGATACCTATTAGTCTCTTTTCAAGGCTCTCGTACCTTGTCCCCACACTCTCACTCACCTGATGACTTTGTTTATACTTAAGAAAATAGAAGTCATGAGATACGAACTCCCTACCACAAAACCTGCAGATCTGCCTAAATGTGAACCCATCAACTTCTTATTTTGCAAAATGGATGGCCAGTCCTTCCACTTGTGCCCTGGATCTCCACCCGCTCTCACTTTCGGAAGTTGTTTCTCTCCCTCTGCTTGTCTCTCTTACTGTGAATCAATTCCTTTTGTGGCAGAACTGTTCTCATCAGCATGGCTTTCAAGCTCCTGTGTGATCTGGTCCTACAAATTCGTAGTCTATCACTCTCAACACGTCATCACTCTGCTCTAGCCAACTAATCATCTTTCTATTCTTTAAACTCCTCAAACACTTTCTCACTCTTGGGTCTTCACACCTGCTGTTTCCTCTGCCTGGAATGCTTGCCCCTCCCCAGCACAAAATCTTCCCTGTGCACTCACACTCATCAGTCATGCGCTGGTTTTTCCACATCTGTTACGCCTCAAATGTTTCCTACGCAGAGAAACCTTCCTTACTCAAAGTTGATCTTTGCTATTTTTGTCTAAGTCCCTTCTTTGTTTCCTTATTGCAATTTATTTATTGCAGTTATTAATTTATTCTTATGTTTATAAAAAACTACCCCCTGCCCTGTAAATTCCTTTAGATCAGGGACTTTGTTTTGTGCATAACTGAATTCCAGAAGTGCTTTGCCAGTAAGTACTCAAGAAGTATTTATGATTCACATCCCAGTGAATGGCATCACTATCTTCTTAAACTACTCAGCTAACCCAAAACTTGGAGGTCCTCGAAGCTTTCTTTTCCTTCAGTTCTCTCATCGAGAGTTCTGCTTTCTTTTTAACTTCTAAAATACCTTCCAAGTCCATCTCCACCATCACTTCCTTGCAATTTCCTTTTAAAACTTTCTACAGCCTCCTTATTGGTCTGGACTTTGGCTTTCTTGATCATCACCCTTCATCCCCTTCTCTCCACTGCCACAGTAGAAATGCTTCAAAACCAAGATCTGATCATGTTATCTATCTAAAACTGCTCAGTGATTTTCAGCTACCTGTAAAATAAAGTCCAAACTCCTGTGCATGGCATGATAGATCCTATGTACTCTTCCTTCCTTTCCTCTCCATCCCACAGAATGTAGTTTATAACCAGTTGCAACTACTGAGAGTTCTCTCTGACTGAAATGCCCTTTCTCCACTTTACCTACCCAGCGTATTCCCACTTTCCTTCATTAAGACTTAGCACAACCGTCCCCTCTACGAAGCTTTTCCTAACTCCTGCTCCCTCCCACCCATAGCTTCTGCTCCCACCATACCCTGGATTATCTTGCATTGTATGTTGCCTTGTTCCTTGTAACTATTAACTTCTTTACTAGATTGTGAGTTCTGCAAGGGTAAGGATTTTATCTCGTTCACATTCATTATTGGCAGACCTTCAATAAAAGTTGTTGAATGAATGGATGAGAGAGCTCCATAATTAATACCAGGAGAAAGGTATGTAGAGTAAATGTGGCACAGAGTCCAAGGAAGGAGTGATCACTTCCTGGTGCAATGAGAGAAGAAATCATGGATGAAGTGGGTAGGAGGCCTGGAGTAAAGGCTGACAAGCAGGAGCCTGACAGCTAGAGTTGGGATTATTGGAGATCCAGCATGAACACTGACAGTGCAAAGAAAAAGAATGTATCCTCGGCTGGCAAGAAAATGTCTCAGTTATCTGTTGCTGCATAACAAGTATCCCGAAATTTCTGCTTAAAACTCAAACATTTGTTGTCTCAGTTTCTGAGGATTAGGAATCCAGGAGAGTTTAGCTTGAGGTTCTGGCGCAGGGTGTCTCATGAGTTGGCAGTCAAGCTGTCAGCTGGAGCTACGGTTGATCTCAAGTCTTGACTACAGCTGGACTGAGCTTCCAAGTCCATGCGTGGAGTCGTTGGCAGGCCTCTGTTCCTTGCTGACCGTTGGGCTGTCACAGGCCTCAGTTCCTCCCCGTATGGCCATCTGCATAGGCTCTCTGGGGATCTTGAGCAGCTGGCTTTCCCCACACCAAGTGATCCAAGAGAGAGAGGGCCACCAAACTGGAAACTGTTGTCCTATAGCCTAATCCCAATCCCAATAGTGACCTGCTATCACTTCTGCAGTAGCCTGTTGGTCATATAGACTAACCCCTGTACAATGTGGAGAGGAGCTATATACCATCATGTGAATACTAGGGGATCATTCAGACCACCCTGGTGGTTGACATTCACAACTAGACGAATAGAACTGGAAGACTTAGTAAAAAAACGAAAGAGAGTATTTGAAAAGTGAAATCAGGGCAAGAAAGCAGAAGGATTTAGACTAAGAAGGTGATATGTAGACATTAGATGATGTGAGGAATGGAGTTCGATGATCAAAGTAGTTTATTATTTCAGTATTCATGGTAGAGTGAAGGGTAAGCTGGAGAAGGAGGAGAAAATGTAGGCAAGGGAACCAAATAAGAAAAGATAATATTAATCCTACCCCAAATGTCAGTCTAAAAGAATTTTTACTTGACTATTGCAAAATAAGAAAAATTAGGACAGTAAAAAAGTGAATATCACAAAATTAATTGCATTCAATTTAAAGGATTATCTTCTTATTCTGAGATTATCCTTTCTATATTTTATGTTTAAAATATACTTTATTTTTCGAAGAAGACGATAGTGATTGTTAAATATAATTAATGCTGTAACTTAGCAACCTTATGTTAGTCCCTAAAATTTAAAAACACAAAACTACTGATCTTGAAATTCACAAGTCTGAGAATCACTGATTCAGATTATTATTATAAGGAAACCCCTATCCAGAAGGCACTGACTCACCTGAGGGTCTTCTGGTTTTTAACTAACATGAAGAAGAGTTTTTACGTATGGCAGAGGGCTTTGAGTGGAGGTAATTTGCAAAGAAAACCGATATGCACAGAGAAGAGAATGGAGCAGACGTGAAACAATGCTGACAACTGCTGTGTCTCCATGCAATCCCTTCCTAAGGCCAGTGTCAGGAAAATTGTGAAAGACTGAAATGATCAAAAAAGGTTACTAGCTGTCTTGGGCTATCTTTGAACTACGTTACAACTCAGTGAATTGTTGAATACTGACAGTAATGCAGATGCTTATTGTTCATAGAAATGCAGTTCGTGTTATGCACATTCAGTTTATTGCTGTCTGGTGGATATTGTCCTGTTTTTGCATTATTTGTAAATCTAGAATTCCTGATTACTTATATGTGCTGATGTTTGTTTTGAATTCTCTTTGGTATCAGTTGCAACATATTTCTGGTTCCCTCATTAATTGATGGACTAAATGTCTTTGACACATGTTTATTTTATTTTATTTTTTAAATCACATTTTAATGGCTTATGCTGTCGAAGTTTCCCCAATTTTTCCCCATTTGCTACCCTCCACCCAGCACCCACCACTCCCTCAGGTAGTCCCCACACCATTCATTGTTCATGTCCATGAGTCATGCACTTAAGTTCTTTGGCTACTCCATTTCCTATGCTGTACTTTACATCCCCATGGCTATTCTGTAACTATCAATTTGTACTTCTTAATCCCTTCACTTTATTACCCATCCCCCAAGAACCCCCTTCCCTCTGGCAACTACCAAAAAGTTCTTCTTATCTATGCTTCTGTTTCTGTTTGGCTTGTTTGCTTATTTTGCTTTTTAGATTCAATTGTTGATAGATAATATATTTTTTGTTATTTTATTGTTCATAGTTTTGATCTTCTTTTTCATAAGTCCCTTTAATATTTCATATAATACTGGTTTGGTTATGATGAACTCCTTCAGCTTTTTCTTGTCTTGGAAGCTCTTTATCTGCCCTTCGATTCTAAATGAAGCTTTCCTGGGTTGAGTAATCTTGGTTTTAGGTCCTTGATTTTCATCACTTTGAATATTTCTTGCCAGTCCCTTCTAGCCTGCAAAGTTTCTTTTGAGAAATCAACTGACAGTCTTATGGGAACTCCCCTATTAACTGCTTTCCTCTTAATGTTTTAAAGATTCTCTCTTTATCTTTAACCTTTGGCATTTTAATTATGTGTCTTGGTGTGAGCCTCTCTGCATCCATCTTGTTTGGGACCCTCTGTGCTTCCTGGATTAGTAGGTCTATTTCCTTCACCAAATTAGGGAAGTTTTCTTTCATTATTTTTTCAAATAGGTTTCCAGTTTCTTTCTCTTTCTCTTCTCCTTCCGGCACCCCATGATGTGAATGTTGGTATGTTTGAAGTTGTCCCAGAGGCTCCTTACGCTATCCTCATTTTGGGGTTTTTTTTGGATTCTTTTTTCTTCTTGCTTTTCTGAATGGTGATTTTTTGCTTCCTTGTGTTCTAAATCATTGATTTGCTTCTCAGCTTCATCCACGCTACTATTGATTCCCTGCAATTATTCTTTCTTTCAGTTAGTGTATCCTTTATTTATGACTGAATCTTTTTTACACTGCTGAGGTCCTCACTAAGTTCTTTGGGCATCCTTATGACCAATGTTGTGAACTCTGCATCTAATAGATTGCTTATTTCCAATTTGTTCAGTTCTCTTTCTGGAATTTTGTTCTTTCATTTGGGCCATGTTTCTTTGTCTCCTCATTTTGGCAGCCTCCCTGTGTTTGTTTTTATGTATTAGGTAGAGCTGCTTTGGCTCTCTGTCTTGGTAGTGTGGCCCAATGTAGTCTGTGTCCTGTAGGGTCCAGTGGCATAGCCTCCCTTATCACCCAAGCTGGGTATTTGAGGTATGCCCTCCATATGGACTGAGTGTAGCCTCCTTTTGTAGTTGAGCCTTGATTGCTGTTGTCAGGTCAATGGGAAGGATTTACCCAGGCCAGTCAGCTGCAAGGACTGGCTGTGACCACTGGCCACAAACCTCCGCCCTCCATGGGGAATTAACTGTGCCAGGGCCCACGCCACAGCGCAAGACTTACTTTAGTAGAGCTTTGGTGCCCACTGAGTCTACCCCTTGAGTGTGTTGCTTGTGGAGGTGGTAGGGTGGTATTTCTCTGATGTGGTCTGTAGTTGTCCACTGGGTATGCAGGCTCTGACCTTTCCCAGAAGGTGCAGGCCAAGGTCAGCCACCACCTATGTTCTACCTGTGGCTACTTGGCGTAAGCCATAAAGCAATCTGCAGATGACTGCTACTTGTGCTGGGCTCAGAGGTATCCATGTGTGGCCAGGATGTGAACCAAGGCCAGCTGCTGCTAGTGCTGGACCTGGGGCTACTTAGCAAGAGGTACCGGGCTTGCTGAGGTCAGCTACTACTTGTTTGAGAGGATTTAGGAAGATTTGAAGCATGAGCCAAGACAAGCCATTCCTATGGAAAAGCCACTGTTAACAGCTTGGGTGGGCCTATAATTAGGGTGGGCAGGGCCTCAGGGAATTACCAGGGTGGGGCAAACAGTGGGAGCCAGATTGATGGAGTCTCAGATATGGTGCCTGCTGCTCTGTGGCTTTGTGGGGGGGAGGGCTCAGAAAAGGAACAATGGCCTCTGCCAACAGTTCTCTCTGGGAGAAAGCTGACCTGCAGCTCTCACTTTGATGCCAGACATTTCAGTTTTTCCCTTTATGGTGCTGGTGCCCTTGAAGCTGTTATCTCGGTGCTGGAGCCCAGAAGGAGTGAGTCTGAGTAGGTGAGTCCGAGTAGGTGAGTCCATGTGTGGGTTCTATAAGAGGAACTGCTTGGGAATCCAACAGTTTCTTCCCTGCTGGTTTTTGCTATCAGAAGTTATGGGGACTTAACGTCCTGGCCCTGGAACCCTGGACTGGGAGGCCTGGTGTGGGGCTGGTACCTCTCCCGAGATATTCCTCCTGATTTTTATCCACTGCATGTGGCTGTGGGATGAGCCCGTTCCACCTCTCTGCATCTCTGCCCCTCCTACCAGTCTGGATGGATGTGGTTTCCTTCACTCCATAGTTCCCAGCTTCCATTCAACTCAATTTCTGATGGTTCTGAGTGATGGTTGTTCTGTAGTTGTATTTTTGAAGTTGGTCGTGCGAGGAGGCAAGGTTTGTTTAACTAGGCCTCCATCTTGTCGTTTTAGAGTCCCCAGGAAAATCTCTGCACTATACAAGCCTCTGTTATGCTGAAATTGAAACGAAAGGTAGCAGGTACCTCAGTGACAACTGAGATTGATTTCCTCAGAAAGATAGATTGAAAAATCGGAAAAATAAAATACCAATTGAAAAACTTTAAACTTTAATGTTTTTAATATACACAAAATACTGTATAGTGTTGAATGTTTCTCCTTCACTTAGAGCAGAACCTCTACTGTAAGCAGTTGATTGTAATCCATCTTTAGATATGTCTTTCAAAATTCTTACTCTAATTGAAAACCAGATGTAACAATAATAGACAAGTAATGTCATTGACATTCACAGGAAAACTAAATACTAACTAAACCTTTCCTTCCTGTCAATTCTTATTAAAAATATATATTCTGATTTTTACTCTCGACAATTTAAATAACTGCATTTTTACCACATATGTCTCTGTTGGTTTCAGTTGCTAAGTGATTATTCTCCTTGAAATTATAATTTTGTGGGTTTAAACTATTGAATGAACCTATATTAACAACAGCTGCCCTATCATTGCTTTTCCTGTAGAATGAAGCTGGCTAATTGTTGTAATACCTCAGTACTGGAAAAGACAAAAAGGCAAAGGGAAATCCTTAATAACAGACCATTTTCTATAATGTTTGCAACTTGCTGGGCAAATTGGTGCTTTTAAGGATTGGAAAACTGCAGGAGTCTTCTCATTAGCTGTACTTTACTATATAATTAAAATAATCATTTATATCCCTAAAAAAGGAAATAGCACATTTTACGGGGCATGGATAACTTGGCTAGATTTCATAAGGACAGATATAGAAAAACCAATGTAGCTTTACTATCAGTTTTAATTCAAGAACTTTTAACTCATTAAAATGGAAAGGAAACGAACATTGACTGTCACATATTATGCTGGTTGCTTTATATTCATTATATCTCATTTTAATCCTCATAATGTTCTCATTTCATGGATCAGTAAACTGAAACTCAAAGTCATGTAAGCAAAAAATTGTGTAATATGGATTTGACTTTTATGTCCATTAACTCGTAAACCCTGTGTTGAATCAGAACTTTAAAAAAATGTCAACATTCCCATGTCCTTAATATTATATTTTGAATCTACTCCATCAGATTATCATTCATAATACCTAAAATAGAGTGTATATGTTAAATATTAACAGTGAATTTGGAAAAACACCATGATTTCAGAAATCCAGTCAAGTAGCTGAACATTGCAGCAGGTTCAGTAATAATTCGTTTGACCTCAAAGATGGTTTTTCCCTTTTACTCAGCACCAAGATTTATGTAAAGAAGCTTCCTTCTGTGCTTTTCTTCACTCCGGGCCTGTTTTAGCGAGAGGGTATATCCCCATGGGGTCTGTAGCACACACAGGGATTTTCTGTCGGAAGCCTCGCTTTGAGCACGCCATAGGTTTCATCTGTGCTTTTAGTAGTTTGCATAGCTGTGCAAGTTGAAGCTCAAGGTCACCGAAGTTTTGCAAAAACCTTCAGGGAAATGATGGCTTCGGAGCTCACTTGCCTTCTAGGTAGACTTACTCTCATTTCTTTTATGGCCCCTGTGAGGCCTTACTTTCTTGCCAGCTCAAGGCATTTATTTTGAAATATTTTTAAAAATAATTCATTCAGCATTTTCGTTGTTTTCAAAATTAGGATTGTAGATCATACTGCCAAAAGTGGAGTTCATTGTATTTCTTCATTTTTGTTTTCATTAATTTTAACTTTAAAAAAGAGGGAAAAACAGTGGCGTTTTTCCCTAAAGAATTATTAGACTTATATAAAAATAAGGCTCATATTTTGACTAGACTTACTGTGCTGATCATTTCACAGTATATAAAAATATCAAATAATTGTGTCTGTACACCTGAAACCAAAATGTTATATGTCAATTATACCTTTACAAAAATAAATAAGACTTAGTGTTTATCCCATCGTATATGCATGTGTTCCTATACACACCTATTTTTACAGAAATAGGCCCAGGAAGCATATTAATTGCGATGGTTTCTAAGTGAGTGTTTTTTATGTTATTTCCTTGACTTTACATTTCATAATAAGTATACATTGCTTTTGTAATAAGAGAAAATAAAACAATCAGTGTGGTAAAAAGACAAGGTATTTTTAGAACTAAAAAATAATTAAGCCTACGGAGTATGAACAAATAACTATTATAGTATATCATATATAGTGCCTCAATTAAATGTTGTGTGTACTAGAAATTGACTAGTTGATAAGATTGTTCCTTTCAACACTAGATTTTATTTTATTTCAGGCACCTCAATAGACACTTGGTAACATATACTGGGCATTTCCGCACTTTGTTCTCATAGACTACTTCATAGTGTTGGACCATAGGCCCTATACTGAATAATTCCAGATTGTCACATTTTATCGTAGATCCTCTTTGTAAACACTAAAAACAAAGTATCTTTTATAATAGTTTTCTCCCTCACAGCATCCTGTCTGTGGTAGATTTTCTTTTGGTTCTCAGGCTGGCGATCCATCCACCGAGCCACACCAGCCAGGGCTGGTAGATTTTCTTAAACTTTCTTAAACTGGCTTCTTAATAGAAATTTCAGCTAAAATAGTCACTTGTCAAAATAATGTCTGGTTTTAAAATCATTGTCTTCTTTTTAAGGACAAGGAACATCCAAGATACCTGATCCCAGAGCTTTGCAAACAGTTTTACCATTTGGGCTGGGTCACTGGGACTGGAGGAGGAATTAGCTTGAAGTGTGGGTAAGTTTCTGGCTGATTTCATTTCTGGGAATTCTCCATAGAAGTAGACCATGGAGAGCCTAACACACATTATGTCCAAAGAAAACTGATGTGCAGTTTTGTGTGATCCTGAAGGTATTTCATTTCTACTTGGAGCAATAGATATTTGCATAACTGAGTGGAACAAGTATAGTTTATGTCGAAGTTGCAACTGTAGTAAATACTTAAGGATCTGAGAACACAGTTTCTAATTAGAATAATTTGGTCTTTGGAATACCAAAGTTAAATAACAGGCTGTCAAGTATGTTCATATGTCTGGAATTATAAAGGGTCCCCTCGAGATAGAAAGGATTTGTTTAAAAGGTTCAGAAACATATTTTAAAGTCACTTAAATACAGGTTACTAACCATTGAATGCCTAAAAATTATATTTTATTGAGTCAAAAGAAAGGCAATATGCTGTTCTAAAGCACACGTATCATTATTGATGGACTTAGCACCTGCTGGTCCATATTACTCAGAGAAAAAAGCAAGAGGTACTGAACTAGAAGCAGAAGGGATGAATAGTATTTCATACTTCATTAGATGTATTCAATGTCTTTTCTCCAAGAGGATGAAGAAATAAGTAACTCACTGACAAGGAAAGAGAGGTTGTAGACTCTCATTCTCTTAAGTGATTTTTTTTCCTCCTGGAATGGTTAGGAATATTATCGTCTGGAGACTGAATGTTAAACTGAGTAACTTGATTTATTTTTTTATCCTAATTCGCTTTCTTTAACAAAATTGGATTGCTACAATATTTATATAACATTCAGTGTATCGAGTAATACCCCCAAGGAGGCTGCATTGTGTACAAGGAATGGGACATAAAATGTAATCAGCATTTTGAACAAAAGGGATTTTATGGCATACCCCAAGATGGTACCATTGTGATTTCACCTGCTTCAAGTGACCAAGTACCTCCTGAAATATTAATGGAACTGTGGGAAATGACAGAAGCGGCCTTGTTAACAGCTGACCCCGTAGTGTGTGTAGGGATACTCTCCGTGTGAAAAGGCCACGTTCCAGGTGCATTGTACATTCATCCAAGCCTCTTAACATCAGCCCAGCACTAACGTGTCAAGTCAACAGTGTGCAGACTTTCAGATTATTTTGCCAAAACTTTTAAGATGACCTGTTTCCAGCAAAGTCCTACAAAAGCAACATTTGTTGTTGTTTTATCCATTCAGGAGTTGAGTCCTAGTACTGGTCTCTCAGCTGTAATATTTAAAATAAATCACATTTATCTAAACATTGCCTTTAATTGACTGCTTTTTGTCTCCATATACAGAAGTAGTTTTTGTATGTACCAGACAGAGCTTTCTAACAAACTGAATTAAAATAACCATTTTTAAGTGGTTATTTTTTTTTTAAAGCAAAGTTAAAAATAGAGTGCAGATAAGAAGTGGTCGTCGCAAATCTCGAAGGAATTTTTTTTTTGATCATAAAGACATAAAAGACTATGTTCATTTTAGAAGAATTTTACTGATCCATACACTGAAATCTTGTGGTCACCCTGAAACACTCACTAGTACTTTTTAAAATTAAATGGCTTTTATAGCACTATAATCAGTTTATAGGAAAGTTGCATCACGTGTGAAATGCTTTTGCCTTAGATTCTCAGTGGGTGCGGAGCGCCTCCTGGAGGTCACAAGAGAAAACAGCCACAATTTTTGTGGCACTGTGTTTGGAGTCTTACTCAATTTGTGCCTTACATAGTAAGATAGGTAATTTGTACTAAAATGTTGAATTTTTTCTCTGAGACTTAAATGACTTCATAGGCCCGTATCAACTACTGTATCAGCAATGTTGCTCTCATGTTATTAGTGAAAGCTTGGTCTTCTTTGATGCTTAGAACAAATACATTTGGAGTGAAGTATAAACCCAGTAGATTATGTCTCCAGAATAATACCGACAATAAACTTTCTGGGAATAGGAAATTGTGTACTGATTGCAAGGTTTGGCCGATACTACTCCAGCTCATGTTACTGATGGGTGATATACCAGGAGATGTATGTAAAAGACGGCTTAAGACACATGTCAGCTAGGTCAGAAGGAGGAAATGGAAGACCAAAACAATGGCAGCAGCCGAGGCAGCCCTAGGCTACGCAGCAGCCATTGCGTTGAGGTTGGTCCCTCCGATGCACATTTAGCATTTCCTTTTTTTATGACCAGAGGTGCCAATCCCATTGCATGCTATGAAGTTAAAATCAGTAAAACAGGCTAGGTAATTAAGGCGTAGTAAGATTTAAATGACTAGACAGTAAATAAAAAATAGATGTATTACGAACTCTTGGGTTTTGTCTGTGTGCTTACCGTTTGTGAAAGAGCAGGGAGTATAGAGAAATATATTCCAAAACTTAACACCTTAAAATTGAAAATGCTTTTTGTTTGTGGCTTACAGCACCAAGTAAATACTTTACTTTTAGTCTTTGGCATATTTTCCTCCTAAAAAAAAAAGCTCTGTCTTCTTTGTTATTTTTATACAGATATCTCCTTCTTTGTAGGTGTAAATATATCTTTTCTAAAACCTATTTACCTAATCTTTTAATTATCCGAAGTCGATCTAGTCTGAACTAATTTCCATTTTACAATGGTGGTAATAAAAACAGATTTGGTATACCAAGTCATTTGGATGAACAGAATAAATACCCTGGATTTTCCTACTTTTGTAGATGGATTTTATTTACAAGCAGACTGTTTTGTACTTTATTTGGGTCTGTTCCCAGGACTGCATGAATTTCTCTCGCATGAGAAGACCTGCAAGTCCCCTTGCCACCGGAGGTGTTTAGAGTCCACCACACACCATTCTAGAGTTTCTTCCCTACCCGTCCCCTCTGGCTCTAGAATGCCACTCTATGGTTTTCTTGTGCAACAAAGCTTTAAAGCACTAGCTACTTTGTGAAAACAAATGTTTGAAAGTTGCTAACGTGCTTTGGTTTTCATTGCTATTATCAGGGCGGGCATTTATTTCCTAGACCTTAGTTTACCAGTGGGTCATTAAGGAACTTTCATTGCCTTGCATTTTCGTCATTCCCAAGTCAGTAGGTTTATTAGTGACCCCAGCTTTGACAACTTGATTCAATACAGGTTGTGCTTCTCATTTTCACTGTGAGACAGTTAATATTTATTCCGTGTCCTGTCCATGCCTCAGTGGCAAAAGCTGCCTCAGTGGCAAAAGCTGGAGCACGCATCTGCTGACATTCCCTCGGTTGCATGCATGTGGCAGCTCTAACACCCCCTGGTAGCAACTGAAACTGATAAATAAGCCAAAGGATCTGGGGGTGGGGGGTGGGTTGGGGGCAGTGGAGAGAATGTAGAGAAGATTTTGAAATTAATTTCCAAATCAAATTTGGGAGCACCTTGTAGTAAATGGTAGTGAATAACACAACATTCTGTAAGAGAGAGACCTCCAGATGTAGCCATGTGTTTTATATTTTTAACTTTTGTAACTGTTTTTGCCTTATTACCAAATATTTTCATAAGGTAGATGTTTTTCAAACAGGAAGCATACTGTTCCCAAAAAGTAGCCATGTGAATGCTGTAATTTTAATAAACTGTCCAGCAGAGGTCTCCGAACTTCATGTTTTATAGTAAGAGCATTTAAAACAGTAAAATCAAACCTGATTATTTGCAAGACAGATTTGTACTCTTAGTGAGCATATTTCCCCTGATTGGATTTTAGATTAACTGTATTCTACATAAACTAAGATAAACTCTGCTTATTCATGCTTAAAGATTCATGCTACAGACTTGTTTTCAGATTTTATTTCTCCTAACCAGATAAGAGCCTGGTTACCAATGATTTTGCCCCATAAAAAGAAATAAAGAAATATATATCAAAATGTAGAAGACTAAAGCAACTACCACCGTTTTACTGTGTCACCAGCATTACAAAGGCATTAAAGTATTTGGTGTCCTTCTATATAGCCTATACCATTAATTAAATCAAGCTGCCACTTGTATAACTTTATTTATATGGAGCGTTAATGATTGGACTGCAAGGATATGTTTTTCTCTGGGAAAGGCAGAATATTAGAGTTAAATAAATACTCATTTCTATATTTTGTGTTACCAGCAATGAAATCTACATTGCTCCTTCAGGAGTGCAAAAGGAACGGATTCAGGTATGGTAAAGGGATCCTTCTTAAATCCAAATGTCTTTTCTTCTCCTCTTGACTATTGTTTTGTGAAATGGAATTAATTTTAAAAGAAATGTTTGTTTCGAAGGGTGGTTATATTATGATAATTTGAATAACTAATTAATAAACATTAGTTGAGTAACTATTAAATTTGTTTTAAGGCTGTAATTATCCTCCAGGCAACCAGTATGTTTTGAATTCCCATTCAACCTCTAGAGGGCAAAAGTTAATGGAGCAATCTTAAATCGTAGAATAAAAAAGGGTTCTAAGTTTGCAGCTTTATAACACGATCTTTGTCAGACTAGTAGGATAATCAAATCGATGGCTTCAAGTGAACCAAACTTGATTACTATTTGATAATAATAAAACTATTCCAATCCAAAGTTATAAAACATTTCAAAACTTTGAGAAGACTCATTTGTATTAACACTAGAATAATACCCCACCTCTATTTTAAATGACCACCAAGTACTTCTATCTATGGCATAACGCTTTATTAATTAAACATTTGTAATAAACCCTGTAGTTTGTAGTTGGTAATAAACCCTGACAGGTGCAAGCTACAAGTCAGAAATGTGCATGCATTACTCGGAAATATCTGTGACTCTACATAAGTCCTTAGAACTTTAAGAAAAATATACCTTGTTGAGATTAAGATTTCTGAGTACCAGCTAAGTATCTCAGGGGATAAGAAAATTTTACTTTGTAGTTTTCCTCTTATATTATGAAATTCAAACACCCATCTTAGAATAATGGCTTCTTTATATAGTCTCTCTGAAATATACTTGTGAACCTAAATTGATGAAGTGACAGCCACATCATTGCATACATGTTAAATATTCCAGATCAATTTTTTCTTCATATTCTAAAGGAAGATATTTTTAGCTTCCTTGAGAATATTTTCATTAGTATAAAATATTTTTTATTCTCAAATTGGGTAAAAAATTTAGAGAGAAACTATAATTATATGAATATTTAAAATGAGTCGAATATGTGTACATATAATCACTCTATGTGTGAGTGAATACTATATATAGGGGTGGGCAAAAGTAGGTTTACAGTGCTAATACAAATATAATACAATAATTAATAAACAGTAATACAATAAACTTGCGTACTCACAACTGTAAACCTACTTTAGCCAACCCTTGTATTACAAGAAAGGGGACATTTCTGATGATATTGTATAAACCTTTTTTTCTTTTTTACCCTCTATAAATAGCCTGAAGACATGTTTGTTTGTGACATCAATGAACAGGACATAAGCAGACCTCCACCATGCAAGCATCTAAGAAAAAGCCAATGTACTCCTCTTTTCATGAATGCTTACACTATGAGAGGTAGGCAGAAAATGTGTTTGATATAAAGAGCATTTGTAGACTAGGCTCCCCTGAGTAACGGTAGTGACCATCACAGGTAACATTTCTTGGGTAGCTACTATGTGCAAGAACTTTCAATATGTTAACCCCTTTGACCCTCGCATCCACCTCTGTCCTTTATTACTCCATTTTACACTGGGGAGGACAGAGGTTCTGGGAAGATTTTTCCCAAAATAAACAACTAGTGAGAATTGGGGCCAACATTCCAACCTAGATCAATGGGACTCTATTAGATTGTCAAATTGGCTAAATATTATGCTGACAATCAAATCCCCACTCTCAGTTTAGAGTTACACTTCTGGGAATTTGTGGTAGAAGTAAATTAGATTACAATGAGGGAGAACCGGCCTTTTCCTCACCTTGGTGGGAGTAGTCCTGTCTGTTTGAAAAATTGACTATGTGATAAAAATAGGAGTCTTATTTTAATTCCCAAAAATCATGGTAGAAAACCAGCCTGGAAAGGTTGAACCTAGAGGACAATGTAAAAATAGAAAATTATAACTGAAGTACTGGCTCAGCCATGGCAATGAGTCATTAGAACTATATGACTTTAATATGGTCCCTGAATGAAGTCAATACTGAGTAAGCAATCATGCTATGTTCTGTTCCTGAACGTTATCAGCTGTCTCTGAAAGGATAAAACTTCAGGAGTAGATTCCAGTAGCACGAAGGACCTTTCCCGGCATAAAGCTAAATAAACTTCCAATTTCAATTCAGCAGCAATTACTGAATTCTATAGCATTCAAACCCTTTTCAGGTAAATTTATTGCATCTGTACCTTAAAATCCCTACCATCCCTTATGCTACCAAGATATGCCCTGGACGGTAAAGCCTAACTTGGTGACTAAGGGTCAGACTGACCTGGTTCAAATTCAGGTTCCGTCACTAGTGTCTATGAATTGCGGGCAAGTTTCTTTTAACTCCTCTGAGCTTCCGTTGACCACTAAACGGTGACCTCTATGGTGGTTGTGATGACGCAAAGAGATAGCATATGAAAATGAGGTTTGCTCAGTGCCTGGCACATAGGAATCCCTAAGTAAGTAGCAGTGTTATAATTGTGATCTCTGTGATTATTATAGCTCTGCTTCAGGCCGTCTCAAAGTATGAGCACATGTAGAGTATTATGAGTTCTTCTGATACTGGATAAAGTGTAATTTTTTTTTCTTTCTGATTCCTCTTTAGCACTTCTTCCTCCCTCCCTCCTGCCTTACTACCTACTTCCAACTTATTCCATGCCAAGAAAAACAAGTCCATAACCATGTATAAATGCGTGTGTGTGTATATTTCTTTTTTTTTCTTTAAAAGGTATAATTCAGCTTTCACCGAGCCTGTGACTTCTTCTTCCACCCCCAGGAGCAGGTGCAGTGATTCATACCCACTCAAAAGCTGCTGTCATGGCCACCCTTCTTTTTCCGGGACGGGAGTTTAAAATTACACATCAAGAGATGATAAAAGGAATTAAGAAATGTACCTCAGGAGGGTATTATAGGTATTTTTTTTCTACTTTTGCTTAAATAATTTGAAAAGTATTCTTTCTTCCTTTGATAAACAGGCTACTGATTTTTTTTTAATGCGTATGATGAGATGTTGTGGGATCGATGTTAAATAATAACCCACTTAATATTACACTTCCAAATCTGTTCTTAGTGACACCAGTCAGATACCTGCCCTCCCCCACTCTCACCACAGCCGGCCTTGGTAAATTATTAGCAACATGAATAATGAAATGTTTGTCAGAGCAAAATGACAGAACCTTGGCTGAGACGTCTATAAAGATGGAGAGATTATGTCCCTATATTGAGGCACTCAAAGAGCAAGATGTCCCCACCATCACTTTGTCTGCAGGAAGTTTCAACCCTGACTGAAGTTTTCACTTTGTTTTCATTTGATTTAGTATTTCTAGAATATGTTCATATTTATAAAAGTTTCGTTATTATTTCAGTTAAGTATATCTCCATATTTAAAAAATGTTTTCACTGTGGAAAGTGGCATAAATAGTATAGAACAAAGGTCTCGATAAAATCAAATAAATCCACTAGCCCACAAAAATGTAGTAATTATTCATCAATCTAGAATATAGTGACGTGACAAAACATGCTCTCAGAGCTCGGATACAAGCTAAGCATTTCATTTGAATGTGCTGGCATTCTTACCCCTGAGTCTTCACCCTTCCAAAGTTTCTTAAAGGTCCTTGTTTAGAGGAAGAGGGTGCCAGTTTTTCTAAAGTGTCCTTACAGCAATACCTTATTGTTGCGTGTCACAGAAGGTACATGTTTAAACTAGTGTGCTGAGAAATTAATTTGATTGGATTTTAGTTAATATTTATTGTGTGCCTAAAGCATTCCTCAGCACTGTGAAATACCTATTTACAAAAGTTAAATATTTATATTATGAAAGTGTACATAATAAAGAAAGTATAGTTGCCTTTTCCATATCTGGGTCTTGAAGGAAAGGCATTATGTGTGATATCAATTTCATCAGCATTTGATTGCTTTCGCGAAGGAATAAAAATAGAAGAACATATGAGAGGGTGGGTAGAGGAACAGAGCACAATAGAGAGCTTTGGAATTTTGTGGGGGGTAAAAAGGACATGAATTTTTGACAAGATGCCATTTCTTATGCATTATAACATACATATTTGCTATATTCTTGTGAGCGTTTCAGAATTTAAAGAATAGAAACTTTCCTGAGCCGCCCCTTGCAATTCTGTTTTAGCCTGGCTGGAAAATCAGTAACAAGGGCATTATTTCAGCTCAGCGGGGAGTGATGTGTTATCCAAGTTTGGGGAGAACCCTAAGAGCCCACTTTTCAAAGGAAGGAGCAATAAAACCTGAATGAAGTAAGAAAAGAAGATCCTGATAGTCTCTGTTCCATTTTTTTAAGTCCAAGTTGGGGAAAAAATTTTTGAAATACCTAATTCTTATCAGCAGAAGTTACCATATTCAAATATAATTGTCTTCCCTTTCAGAAGCAATGTGTGTGGTAGAGTAAAAAGAACACTGTTGGGTGGTCGAGGACTATTCTGGCTCCGCCCCTCATTTAACTTATAAGGATTAGTGTAAAGTAGGTGGCTTGGATTGAATCACCTTGCAGGTCTTTTTTGCTGTGGAATTATTTTGTCCATGAAAATATGTCTGACCATTCAGTATATGCTAGAGGAAAATATAAGTCTGTAGTTCTCCTGGCTAATATTAGGAAAGATTGGGGACTAGCAATTCATTCCTTCCATATTTAAGAATATTTAATAATTACCTCTACTTTGCATAAGTGAAATAATGAGCAACTTTATGCTGTTAATAATGGTTGGCCAGGTTACACATGACACCTACTTTGGCCTGTACCTGCCCTAAAGTAGCAATTTCTGATATTGCGTTAGCAGAACTTTTAGGTTAAGTTTAGCCATTACAGAGGGAGTGAAAAAGCAGGTATTATATTACCAAGGCAAGAGAAATTCATGTAAAAAGGAAAACATGCCTGTGTTTTGACTGGTTATAAATAACTTTAGGGATAGACTTAAACTTTACAGTAACTAAGTTATTTGCTTAAATGTCCCTACATGAATAAAAAGAAAAACATATATTCTGATTTTCTCACATGTATTTACTGAAACAAGGCAGAAGTAAAAGAAGTTCTGACACCTCGTATTTAAGAATGTTCTGAAATATTATCATGTCTTTAATAGTGATCTCCAGAAGTTTCTTGCTATCCCAGTGCCACAAACCACACCTGTATTTTATTTGTCTGAGACACTTTAGGGTCCTGCAGAGTTAAAGTAGTATGTTTTTTATCATTGAAAAATTCCTCTGTAAAAAGTAGTTCAATTATTAGTGCCTCAGTTCTGATTCTGAAGTCTGTCATTTCCCAGCTCCTGTTAAAAATATTTGATTGTCTCTGCTTCAAGGAAATACTTGTGTGATCTTGATCATTTCTGTTAGGTCTTGGCATCCTATACAAATTACTGCCACTTAGTCTTAGGATCAGAATAGTGCATGCTAAATACCCAAGGCATCTTTTGATACAGATGTTTGTGCAAGATACACAGAGTAACATGTAACATCTCGTTCATAATTTGGAGTGGCTTTCCAGATATGAAGAGGGTGTCTAACTGGTTGCTTGAAAAAAATTTATAAATTTTACCTATGAATACTTCTGTTTTAATGGAAAAAATGGCTTGTTTTGTTTTGTAGATATGATGACATGTTGGTGGTGCCCATTATTGAGAATACTCCTGAAGAGAAAGACCTCAAAGAACGAATGGCTCGAGCAATGAATGAATACCCAGACTCCTGTGCAGTACTGGTCAGACGTCATGGAGTTTATGTCTGGGGAGAAACATGGGAGAAGGCTAAAACTATGTAAGTATAAATGAAAGAACATTTGGCACAAGTCACCACACTCTAAATGTGGAAGAAAACAAAATATGTCTTAGGATTTTAAATGAAGTGTGGGTTTTTTAAAATGTGTTATTATTGGTCAAATTGATTTAAATTTAAATAGTTTATTATTATTATTTCTAGATATTTGATGCATTGTTATTCATTTAACCCTGGCCAGTGTGGCTCAGTTGATTGGAACGTCATCCTGTAAACCAAATGGTGGTGGGTTCGATTCCTGGTCAGGGCACATACGCAGGTTGCAGGTTTGATTCCCAGTCAGGGAACGTACAAGAAGGCAACCAATCAATGTCTCTCTCTCTCTCTTTCTCTCTCTCTCTTCCTCTCTCTCTCTCTCTTCTCTCCCAGTCTCTCTAACGGCAATTAAAAAACTGTCTTCAGGTGAGGATTAAAAACAATTTTTTTAAAGAAATATTGGATGAGCTATCATTTGGCACAGTGCTATGCACTTGGGAGAGATAGATCTTGTTCTTGGAGTTTAAGGTTCAAAGTGAGAATAAAGCTAATCCAAGTTATGTAAAGATTTGTTACATTTATTTCAAAAAGTGGCACAGAGTGAAAAATGAAAAATTTATGTAAGTGGTATATTTTAAACTCCTTTTTATATCCTGAGAATTATATAATGTGGTTACATGATTCGATATTATTTCTTTCCATGTTTTAATAATGTTGGGGGCAAAATAAAGAACATTTAGCTTGAAACTGAGAAAACTTCCTAACCCTGCTAGAAATAGGGTTAACTGGATGGAGAGGAGAAGTGTGAGTATTAGGATTGAAGAACTCTGTTTCTCTAAAGACCTTCAGTTCTTTTTGCTTTTTCTTTTATAGGTGTGAGTGTTATGATTATTTGTTTGACATTGCTGTATCAATGAAGAAAGTAGGACTGGATCCTACACAGCTTCCAGTTGGAGAAAATGGGATTGTATAAGTCAAATGGAAGTTTATATACAGAGGCAAAGCTTATCTTAATTATTACTTATATGAAACCTATTTTTTTAAATTAATTGGAAATTAATTTTCATGCTGCCATTAATTTGTCACTAAATACTGCAGATGATCACCCTGAATCTCTTCTGACATTAATTTGCTTAAATTCTTGTAATTTTAAATGACAATGCAGTAGAATAAAAATTTTACAATGAATGTCTTTTATTTATTTTTAAATACAGAGCAGCAAAATATTTCCCTTTAAATTAATCCTCTTTTTGTATACACTCCCAGGGGATTTCTCTTATTCTTTAAAGTTGCTGATGATAATAGAATTCATTGGGACATTTCCACTTAATTATGGAATGAACAGTTTCTTGTTTTCGCCAAAGTCAGTGACCAGTTCTCTGTATTTTATGTGACTTTACAGTAGCATTGCTAGTGATCACTCCCTGCATAAAACATTTTTCTTGGGCTTCCATGACACCAGACTGATGTGATTTTTCTGCTCACTTCATTGGTTGTTTTTATAGTTATTTTATTGAATTTTTCTCTTCTATCAGACTTAGAAATGTTGGAAAGTCCAGGCAGGGCTCTCTACCCTTAACCATGGTCTTCACCTATACTTTTTCCTAGGAAATCTCATGCAGTGACATAGCTTTAAATATCATCTATATGCTAATGCCTCATGATGTTTTATCTGCAGACCAGATCTCTGCACATTCCAGACTTACTTCTCCACCCCCTACTTCTCACTATTTGTATGTCTAGGTGGCATCTTAAACCTACCAGTGCCTAAAACAATACTATTGATTTTTCTTCCCTGTAAGCCATTACTGTCCTGTCACCCCAAAACATTTTCTGAGTGCTTATGCCAAAAACCTCTCTGAGACGGACGTCTGTGTTGTTCACTGTAACTAAGAAAAACGCTGACACAGTGTACAACTCGGTAAATACCTGTTGTCTGGATTCTTGGTGGAGATTCTCCCGCCAGGGAGAAATAGCTTTGGTCTCTCTGCTTACCGTCCTTTCTACAGTGGAGTTGATGGACGAGATAATGCGTGTGAAAGAGCAGTCATCTGACCCGCGCCACAGCAGAACCCATCTTTGTGTGCTTCTTGGCCACTGGAAATGCAGAGAAGGTTTACAAAGCCTGGTGATAGGGATTTTTAAAATTAATTTATTTTTTATTCAAAAGAATACGATCCCTACAGTGTGAGTGCTAGGTGCTGAGGTGCAAAGGTGAAGGCAAATACAGCTTGGGGGTGGGGGAGCTTATTTTGTGTCTGGCACATGGGCGTTAAGTGCGTATTTGTGGAAGGGGGCAGTAGGCATTCTTCCCATGCCCCTGTGACGTTTGCTTTCTCAATTATTCCTCTTTAAATGAGGGGAAGGGTTGGCTATGAATGAAGGATTAAACTAGTAAGAGGTCTAGATTAAACACTTTTATTTCATTAAGTACAGGACATTCCACTCTTAGATTGAATAGGGGATTAACATGTTTTAGTCAAGAGTCTGTCATTTGTTTCTCAAATGATTTCAGAGCCCTTTCGTTTGGTCCCACCCAGCTCTCTTTTTTAGAGGTACCTCAAAATAATATAGTTCCCCAGAGCATGTTCCAAACAATCAGAAAGGCAAAGTCATAACCTTAAGGAGAGTTTCATTTTATATTTCAATGTGCTCAAATACTTCCCTTTCAGTAAAGAAAACTGACATCTCATCAGCAATTCTAGTCAAGTGGTTGGATGTGGGACTTAGTGACATTGACAGCACTTTTCAAGAAGCAATTCAGATTCGCTCAGCACAGTGCTTTAAAACCTGGCTACAGGAGAAGGAGAGTTTGGTTTTCATTTCGCTAATCTGTATCTATAACCACTGAATCATCCCCTTTTGGATGACAGTCACTGAAATAGGCATTCTTTTGTGATTACAAGTTATAAGCAGCGTTCATCTCTTTCACAGTCCTAATTGTATAATTTTATTGTTTGAAAGTATACTTTCTGAAAATTAAACAATCCTGACTTAAGAAAAAATAGACATAGTTTTTCTCTATTTACTCCCTCCTTGTTTACATTTCTACAAATTTTTCATTATGGGACTTTTAGAGGCCATAGAATAAGCAAGCCAATTTTTATCGTAAATGCTGTATTAATCTCCTCTATGATTGTTCTTGAAACTTTCTGATTTAGAAGTAGTTGAAGGTTAAGGGGATAAGATGAATTTATCCATGTCATTAGAACGGCATCCAGCACAGGCCTGGTGTAACTGTAGTGATCACAGCAGTCTTTATCTTTAGGAACCCACAGACTATAGTAAGGACCTTTAAATATAGCACACTACATCCAATTCTTGTAAGAACCCTGGAAGGTATTATTATCCCCATTTTACAGATGAAGAAAATAAAATTCAGAAGTTACACTATCCAAGTAAAAAGTTTGCCAATATCATTCAGTAAGTCCTCTGCACTTTGCTGCATTAACTCAGCTTTATCTCATCAGCATATTACTGCTTGCTCTCTTGGGTGTAAAGAGAACTCTCTCTTAAAGGACATGTGGCTTTTGAGATAGGTATTAGGGACTCAATTCTAACAGAATTTTTAATATGTCCACAAGGAAGCATCTTTAGCTTTACTGACCTAATATTTCCCAAAATTTCTTCAGAGACCATTTATTAATGATTCATTGTGTTTCCACTTATTATTGAACTATAGGATTAATTTTTATCCTTTTGAATATAAATATAGAATTGTTATTATCATTTTACTAAGTACTTTTTACTTTTCTACTTGGTACTCTTTTTTTTTTTATTGCAGTGAGGACTACATCTTTGCAAATGAAACCCAGGAATTATTTTCTTTTTTATAAACAGAGCAGCTGCAAGTTAGGTTTGAAAGTTAACAAGTAAAGTGAAAATTTCCAGTAGTCATAATTACCATAAAAACATCCTTTAACTCACCTATAAAGTACAGTACTATAGATATGATTTGTGAAATTAACTTAGTCTCTCTCATTCTTTCGGTAGTAAGTATTTATCTATGGTCCTCAAGTAATCATACTTTTTTTGTTTCTTGAGGCTATGGATGAAGAAGCGATAACCATTTTCCTACTATTTGAACAATGAGTTTTAAAATCACAAATTTTTCTGTTGGTTTCAGGCTTAATTGCATTTATCACATTTAATATAATTAAGGAAACAGGGATATTGTCCTGATGTGGAGCCCCTTTGAGTTAACACGAACATGATTCAACACCACTATTACTGGAACTCACCAGCTAGCTAAGGTTCCTTCTCTTTCCTCATGCATGGTTAAAGTTTCCAGTTAATAAACTTCTTTCCCAGGCTCTGAACATAAAAAGATTGTGTGTGTGTGTGTGTGTGTGTGTGTGTGTGTGTGTGTGTGTGTGTGTTCATTTAGGCTTGTATTATTTTACAAAAACTGGGTGAAAAGCAAAATACCCTATCCCAATGAAATACAACATATGACATGTAACAAGTACTCTCTTGAAGCAGGCGGTTGAGTCGATGTCAAATGTAAGGGCTCCCTAGTTGAATCACTGATGACAACCTGTAAGCTTATCGGATTGATGCAAATGATCTAAAAGACACAAAAAGGGTGCAATTGCAAGAAAATGGAGTAGAGACATCCCCAGGGCACTGAATGTTCCTGGATGGAGAACCTTTACCCTTCAGATGATAGCTGCAGACCCAGGGTAGTAAGGAGATGTCAATAGATGTTGAATGAATGTTTCTTGGCCATCCAGCAATATTAAAGCAGATGGGTATTCTAAGTAAAATGGAATGTCTGACTCCTTTGGGAGAGAATTGAGCCTGGGAAAAATGAATGTCATGTTAGCTTTTTGGAATAGGATTGAGAAAATCTTTAAATCCCTGTTTAGGACAGAATTAGGAGGGGGAGTTATAAATAAACCAATATTACATCAAAAGGAGGGGGATTGGGTTATTAAATAGAGAAAGAAAGAAACGCTTATCTGATATCTATTGGATGCCTTTATTTTTATGAGTCTTCCCATTAGCAAACTATGAATCACTTTATTCATTAACTAGATTTAATAATAATAATTGTATGACATCTACAGTTTAGCAAACACTTTCCCTCTTCTTTTCAACTCGACAATCCTGTAATTGTAGTGTTATCACCATCCACCAAAGAATAAAAGCATCTGGTGAACCCGGGCAATGTTCTATCAATTTCCATAACCCTGTGCCGACATTTAGTAGACAAGCAAAAATGTTTGTTTTTTGCATAACCCCCCATTTTACAAATGAAAACATAGGCGCAGAAAGATTAAATTGCCCAATGCCTATGAGTGGTAGAGGTGGGAATTTGTCCTAGGCCTTCAGCTCTAAATTCTGTGGCATTTGCCAACCTGGGTAAGAAAATACCTATCAGCAAATGCGGATCTATGCATTTGGTTGGTTAATTTTTTAAATCATTCAAGATAATCTACATAAGGACATTTTCAGGTTGATTTATCTGTTTTCACTCCTCATATAAGTTTCAGATATATTCTTTCTGACAGTTTACTAAAACTAAAACATTTTAACAATATTTATAGAGAAGAGTAACATCAAAGTGTTAGAATATTAGGATGTTATTAAAGAAACAGTTATTTCCCTATCTCCCCCTACAATTCTTAGTAATGAACTTACGTATAAACACTGATAAGGCTGCACATTCCTGCCTTTCCACTTAGTTCCAGTAACTCATCACAGATAGGAGAACCTGATAACCTCTGTCTCATGGAACTTAGAAATGCATTGATTCTGTTTTAAATTCAAACCCCTAAGGACTTTGTACCTAAGTGACACTTTCCAATGGCACTTTCCAAGCAATTCCTTTTACAGGATGTCAGGTATAATTCTGCCCTTTAAATTCCCTTGTTTTTAGCAATTATTGCAGTTCATTTAATTGCAAGGCATCTCTACATACTGATCTTATCACACAATGGAGTGAATTTACCCATTTCAGTCTACATTCATTAATGTCATGTCAGCAATCCCTGTGTGCTTTTCATAGAAATCCTTTGAAAAGGACCTTTCCCTCCATTTTCCTGAGTTTCAGAACCTATTGTAATGCTTTCTTTTGCCTCTTTTTATCCACTCACTTCAAGCTGCTGATTTCCCTTCCCAGCCTAGAATGACATTGTTAAAACCTTGTGTTGTGAAAGCTGGCATTGTGAAAGATAATACTTTTGCCCCAGGTAACTTCATAAGAATTACCATTTAGCATTTACAACAATTCTGACTCACCAAGCTTATAAAAAAGTGTGATTTTAACCCAGGCTTTAACTACTTCTAGCTGTTAATCTTCAATCATTCAATGTCATTCACGTATTCTTCAGCCATTTTTTTTTGTTTACTTAAGAAACAAATCACCACCTATAGTTCCAATATGAAATAAAAGCTTTACCATGAAGCAAATCCACATTGTATTAAAGTATCTGTTATCGCTCACAATCTTTCTTAAAACTTTCACACTCTGGGACTGAAGTTTTCTTGCTGGCTTGCCTTTCCCTCAATCCTTTCTGCCTGTCCACTCTCGACGAGGGGGATTTTATTCATCGCTTTACTTCTTTATTTTTCCCCTTTGCCTTTCTCTTGTTTCTCCTCTTTTTTATGCTTTAAACTTTTAGCTTTTGTTTCATACTTTTATCCTTCTGTCCTGACATACTTTCTTTCCTAACACTTATATTCTCAACATATTGGCACTTTGAATATTTTTACATCGACCTTGAGCAGAATCACTTAAACTTCCTTCCATTTTTTGGCTGTTTCCTAACGATCTTTTAATTCCTAATTTGAGCTACTTTTCCTTTACACCCAGGACCCAGGTATTAGTATTATTAGAGGTAGACTATTGTGGGAGTCTGCCCGATTGTCCTCACTCAGTGAACCCATTTTCACCCAACCCCCTATTCTATGAAGTTCTGGCATAGCTGCCAGTTACAATGTCCCGCCTGCCCCCTGGCTACAGAGATAAGCACATAACCCAGGCCTGGTCAATCATGGCACACCCGTCTCCTGCCCACAGGGATGGTACCAAGTCTAAGGTGCTGGACTCAGAGACCTGTCAGGGCCCTTCTTCCACTCTCTGCCAGGCACAGAAAACCTGTCTCCTGTTGAAGAAAAAGACCCAACCCACAAAGAGAATGGGGGGAGAGGGAGGGGAACAGCTGTAGAAATAGAGACTTCTAATATGGAACCATCTATTGAGAAAGTGAGTTTTGATACCTGTGTCCAGCCGTGAAATTGGATTCACCGTTAGCCTTTTGAGTCCAAAGGAATGAACACATATGCTTTGTTTTTTTGACTTGTTATTTTGAGGGGGGCTCTTTCCCAACAGTCTTAACTGATAATAATGCCTGAATAATAGATGCTATGCAATGGCATGAAATAAAAGGCTAACCCACATTAATACTGATGAGACTAGTCTTTTAGGGATGTTACTGCATACAGAATTGGTAAATAGATCAATGAAGTTGGTATATTGGCATCATTGGTATATACATACATAATTTTTCTCAGAACATTGCCTTAGAGCCATCAGGGCAAGTGCTCACAATTGAGAAGGCTTTAGAAAATAGGAAAACCTCAGGGAGAAAACTGAAAATCTGAAGAAGCCTGTGTTTTACTGCCTCCCACGCACCCCCCCCCCCCAAAAAAGGCCAGTTTAGGAGCTCTGCCAGCCCTCAGTGTTTTCACTCTTTTGAGCTCTCTGGGGCAACCATGGTGAAGACACCAAGAAGACAAGTCCCCTCCTTCACACACATGTGGAGCAAACACTGGAAGAGAACTAATTGCACTGGCATTTTTATTAGTAATGTTACTGTTCTTTTTGCTGTCCTGGATACTTTGTCCCATGAATTTTTTGGTCTTGTCGATCCCATATGCCTTATTATTTTAAGCACAACAGGGACTCTTTAGAAACATATACATAGTGTTAGAGCATTTATATTTCCTTTACATATACCCACACTCATCCTAAAATGGACTGAGGACCATATGAAAAAGATGCCTTGGGGGAACAGCGAAGGGAAAGAAAGAAATGGAAACACAGACATTAATGCTGGAGGATAAAGTTAAAGTCAAGGCTGAAAAAACACGAATGTTGTAAAGCCCTGTGTTGGTAGGTATGCTATTCAGACTTTGTTTAAGGTCAGGAGGCAATTCCATGCCACACCAGTTAATTACGGCTACTATTCATCTCAGCCCGTCCAGCTGGCTACATTGCTTTAGACTGAAAAAGAAGAGCATAAACTTGGTAGAAATTGAGTATTTTTACCCATTTAGTTAAAAAGGGAGGTGGTAGACTTTTAGATCAATAAAAACAGGGGTTTTGTCTATTTTTTATTTTTGAATATTTAGGTTCCTGGCACATAATAGGTACTCAATAAATATTTGCCAAAAGAATGTATTTAAAATAGTTTCTATCTTTAGGTTCTAAATTATTTCTTAATCTATTTTCATGGTTTTCTAAGTAGATTTTTCAACTTAAATTCACATTTGCAATGTACATATACACTTACTTGATAGAAAAATTCAAAATGTACAGAGGAGTATCTCTCTGTTCTCCTGATCACCTATTTCCTCTCTTTGGAAGCAGCCACTGTTACCAGTCATGTGCATCCTTCCACAGATGCGAATATAAAACTATGTCTATGTGCATCCATACTGGACACAGGAATGCGCCAGGCAGATCCCTTTTCGTGGATGGACTTCCTGCCCCAACTTCCGAGTGCTGTCAGCAGACAACCTTTAGCTGTCAATCCCATTCAGAGATGCCTCAGCTGCAGAGTTGCTCGCACAAGACGATGCCCTTCCCAGGACAGCCTACATCCAATGACTGAGGAAGCAGGCGTATAAAAGCCTGGCCATTTCAGCCTGATGCTGGGCATGTCGGATGGGCCAACTTAATTCCAGAAGTCTTTCTCTATGGGGTTGTCTGAGGCCATTGGGCCTGCGTTGCAGCTTGACTTCTCCTTTGACCAATCCTGCTTCTGCCCCTCCCTTCCGCAGGCAGGGTTACCACCTGTCCTGGTTTTCCAAGGACTGAGGTAGTGATGGTGGGGGGGCAGGGGGTGTTGATCCAGGATGCTGGCTTTTCAATGCTAAAACCAAAAATGTCTCAAAGATAACACATAATACACATCTTGTATGCTAAACTTGGTCTCAGAGTCCACTACCTGGGATATTTAGCCTGTGATAGAAGCAAGAGTAGTCTGAGAAAGTAGGTATAGTACAGAGTTTGGGATCTGATTCTCTTACCACCAAATGGGCACTGAGGACCCCGTCCAGTGGTAGGTGGATTAGATAGTCCCTGCCACAGGTAGTGGTCCAACAGTTAAAACTTTCACTGATAATAAAGTGGGATAGTACACCAAGGAAGGGAAAACACTAGTGCACACATTATATCTAGCATTCGAAAGTTAGGCAAGAAATAGTTACTATAACAGTGGGACTGCATGGTTACTCTGATTATTGCTCTGGTAAAAGATAACAAAAGGCTAAGGGTGATTAATAGGTCATTGAAAGCCAACACTGAGAGCCAGCGAGGTTCCTTGGTAACCAAGGGATTCTCATATCCTGTAGTAGGAGAGCAAAGAAAGCTAAAGAACAGGCTGGGTTTAAATTATCAGAGTATTTGAGATTCGAAGAATATTCGACTCCCAGAGAAGGCTGGTCTGCCATAACGAGGTCAAGGCTTTTGTTGGGAAAGAATGGGACCTTGACGTATTGGATGGGGAAATCAGCAGGATGTCTCCGAAAATCTTTAATTCCCAGATTCCCTGAACTTTCTAAGCCTATAGAAATGAACTCCCCTCCCTATTAGGAGCTAGTACTCCTCCCCTGCCCTTCCCCTTAAGGAAGTATCCCCCAAGATCTGCTCTCACCTCCTCTCTTGTCTGCTAGGTGAATAATCAGGGCTAAGTCACAGAATAACACAGCCAGGGTTGTGCTAGGTTCAACAAGAGAGGAAAGAGACGCCTAAGTAGCTGCAACACCTAGTTACAGGTACTGACCAGAGCCAGGGGAGTTCTGTGGGGAAAAAGTCAAGGGTGCTTGATTAAGAAAGCTGGACCATAGGCCAGCTATGGGAGAATTTATTTGTTTTCCTTGGGTTAATGCACTCAACCGTTGTTGGGCACAGGGTCTGAAGTGACATTGATAGCTAGAGACTCAAAGTGTCATCATGGCCCACGACCCCATCTAAAGTCAGACAGGGCCAGCTTATAAATGGACTGTTGACCAAGTTCTGGTTCACAATGGGCCCCCTAATTCCACAGACCCACCTGCTGGTAATTTCCAAACATACAATTGGAATAGACATAGTTGGAAGATGATGCAGCCCCCACATTGGGCCCTTGGCCTGTGGAGTAAAAGCTCTCTCACAGCAGAGGCCAAGTAGAAGCCTTTGCAGCTGCCACCTACTCCCATCCTACCCCCGGCCACAATTCTAAATAAAAAGAAATGTACTTCCTTGAAAGGATGACAGAAATGAATGCTAATCTTAATGATCTAAAAGAAGGAGGGGTAGAGATTCCCATTTTACCCCCTCTAATTCACCAATTTGGGTCCCTGCAGAAATCAGACAGGTCTCCTGGAGGATAACAATACACCATTACAAAACCAACTGCAGCTGCCATGCCAGACATGGCATCTTTGATAGAGAAGATTAACATGGCTTCAGATATATAATATGGGGCCATTGATTTCTACATCAGAAAAGAGGCTAAGAAACAGTTCACCTTTGTGTGAAATAGGTAATCATTATAATTTGCCCCTAGAGCTGTGTTAGCTCTCACTTTCATCATACAGTACAAAGAGATTTGGATTTTCTGTATATCTCTCAGAACATGGTATTGATTCACTGCATGGATGACATTAATACTAAATGAGCTGAATAAGCAAGAAGTGGCTAGTATCTGCCTCGGTGGCTGAGAGATTAGCCCTATGAAGATTTTGGGGTTTAACATGTGAGAAAAATTTTAAAGGTTCAGTGGTTAGGAACATGCCAGGATATCCCATTCAAACCAAAAGACAAGTAATTACATCTTGTGCTTCCTATTAGAAAGAAGGAGAAACAATGCCTTGTAGGTCTTTGGGTTCTGGAGATAGCATATTCCACGCATGGGAATGCAGCTGCAGTCTATTCACTGAGTGTCTTAAAGGTCTGCTAGCTTCGAATAGGACCCAGGGCAGAAAAGAATTCTGCGGTAACTCCAGACTTTGATGTAAGCAGCGTGGCTGCTTGGGTCACATGATTCAAAAGATGCTACGGTATTTGCGAATCTATGGTGGGAAATGGTGTCATGTGTAGTTTATGACACGCCCCCCTAGGCCGGTCCTGGGACTCTACGACGGAAGATAATTTTGTGTTTTGAGCCCTAGTGTACTCTTGGGCCCTGCCAAAGACAGGACTTGCTTATGAGACATCAAGGGCGATGGCTAACATTGTGTGTCAGCTTGGTCAGGCTATGCTGCCTAGGTGTCTGGCTAAACATTAGCCTAGATGTTTCTCTGCAGGTATTTTTTAGATATGATTAACATTTAAAGCAGCAGACTTTGAGTAAAGCAGATTACACTCCATAATAGAGGTGGGACTCCTCCAATCAGTTGAAGGACTTAAGGGAAAAGATTGAGGTGTTCTGTGGAGGAAGAAATTCTTCCTCCAGACAGCCTTCAATTTCAAGATGCCAACATCAACGCATGCCTCCAGCCTGCTGGTCTGCACTGCAGAATTTGGACTTGTCAACCCCACAATCACGTGAGCCAATTCCTTAAAATAAGTCCTCCCTATCTATCTATCTACTTATCTAGCTAGCTAGCTAGCTAGATATAGATATAAATGTATGTCTATTTATGTACATAGATAGATATATATAGATATAAAGGTATACATAGAGAGACATATTTTTCCTATTGGTTCTATTTCTCTGGAGATTTCTGAGGAATACACCAAGGTACCGTGCATCCAGAACACACCCATCATCATCATGAGCTGTATTTTATAGACCGACCAAGCCACAATTCAAACAGGCCCAGCAACAATCCGAAAGGTAGCAGTGGCACACAGCGAGGTAAAGCGCGAGCTGGGCCAGAGGTCACAAACAAGCTGCGAGAGCAGATAGCTCAGACTCCCGTGCCATTCATTATTGTTGCACTAGTACTGCTCCTTTAGCTCACAGCTATGGCTGTATGGCGGTTCCTTCCAACCGCCAAAGGAGAAGGTAAAGGCCTGCGCTTGATTTATGGATGGGTCAACTTAGTATATGGGTACACGCCAAAAACGGCAAGCAGCTGCACTACAGCCCCCTCAGGGGTGGCCCTGAAAGATGGTGGTGATGCAAAAATTATTCCAATTCTTCCAATCAGGTAATAAATCTCATCAGCCACTTTATATGGACAAAAGAGGCAGCCCAATGTTAAAATATATGCAGACTTATTGACAGACGCAAATGGCTTAACTGGTTGATCAGGTGCCTGGAAAGAAAAAAAAGATTGGAACGTTGGGATCAAATTGGTCTGGGATAGAAGCATAAGGATAGACATCTGAGAGCGGCCATGAAGTGTGAAGATTTTCGAATCACATGTTAACGCCCACCAGAGGGCACATACTATAGAAGAGGCGTGAAGCAAACGGACAGGGTGACTCAGCCAGCATATGTCATCCAGCCCCCAAGTCTCCCACTGATAATCCCACCCACAGGTTGATTATTTCAAACTGAGCAAACCCTCAGTGGTTCACACCCCTAGTAATTAAGAACAGCCACCAACTTTGACGTTCACAGCCAAATTTTATAGGCATATTTGAGGAATCACAGTAGGGAAAGGCAACTAAGAGATCTGGAGACCCTGATAGAAGCCGGGCTCTTCACAACTACAAGCTCATTTTTCTTCCATCCCTAGACTTGAGCTGGAATTCAATCTCCCTGGATCTTCAACACCAGGATGCACTTAACCCACTCAGTGTTAGGTGAGGGTGATGTTGCCACCCTCAAATGAGCTAACAGTTGCTTAAGATGCAGAAATTCTTCTCCATCTATGTCTGCTTAGCGAGGATGCTACTCAGTAGCTGCACTGAGATACTCTCAGAGGAGCTCAAACTCATGTCATTGGAAGGAACCAGGCTCTGTTCTCTCATGTAGGAGGTTTATAGCCCACCTTGGTTATATGGTTTCCCCCAAGAGGAAAACATGAAAGAGACCAGCTGGTGTGACTGCCCCAGCAAATTCTTAAAATCCTCAGTAATTTCACTGAACTCTTGCTGCCATTTCACAGCAGTGACAGGACACTTAGGTGGCAAAATCCAGTGGGTAGCTGAAAATATGGGCCTAGACTTTGGGAAAAACAGCATCTGAGAAATCTCAGCAGATCAGGGATTCATCCATTCACCCATTTACTTACTCAATAATATTTATTGGATACCTACTATATGTCAGGCACTCTACAAGATGTTCAAAAATTTCCAGGGAATATGACAGATCTGGTCTCCATTGTCCTAGTATTTAGAATCTGGTGGGATTGTGGAAATGTTAATTGCACCCATGAGTATAGATCATCTTTCTAAGGATGTGAAGAAACACTAAGTTTTGGGGTATGTTCTAGTATGTAAAAAAAGAGAAGAGAAACCAACAAAGGAAATAGAGGAAGAGGAAATAGGTGGAAAACCAAAAAAGCATGGCATTCAGTTTAACACGTGAAAGTTTCAAAAAAGGGAGAAAGTCAAATACCATCTACTGCTAAAATATCAGGTATATGACTAAGGAAGGAAAAGTGTACCGTATTATTAAGAACATGGACTATAGCTTCAGAAAATCAGTTTTGAGTCCTACCTTCACCATTGATTAGTGATATGGCTTTGGTGGGGGTGCAAATATCTCCGATGGGGTTGTGTAATTGGGCTCAAGTATGCAAAGTGTCGAGTATACTTCTTAATAAGTTGAGGTTTAGTTGGTTTTTTTTTTATCTTTTTAAGTTCTGGGTGGGGGGGAGCAGATCTTTGAATCTGCACAAAGGAGAAATGGTGAATTCTAGGAAATTTGCCTGAAGTCCATAAAATCCAACAAACATGCTCTACTTCATTAAAAACTTTTAGTGTCTGTGTATCTCAGACCAGTCTCCCACTATGCACCTTTCCGATAAGATATAAAAAGAAAGGTAATAAAGGAGACATTCTGATAATAATTCAGGGCCACCAATTGGTGCCCGGATGCCTCAAACTTTTAGCTTAGAGGATGTAGTCAGTCACACAACTGGACATTTAAGCAAAATGTATACTCAGACTCTCACGCCTCAGAACCTGGGGCTCAGTTGGACTCTCTCTCCCATAGTATACGAACCAATCAAACACCAGACTCAGCCCAAGTTAGAATGCTACAAACTATTTTCCTCTTGCCCTTACTTGTACTTTGGAGGCGGAGATAGTTGTAGGGAACCATTGAAAGAAACAGCAGAAGCAACTGCAGAAAGTACGGGTAAACCCAGGGGCAAAACGGGAGATGACAGAGCTTGGGGAAGACCGAAAAATGGAAGCCAGATGTCAGAAGGTCAAGGAGAAGACCTTGAGAAGCATGCATGGACCACTCATTGGGGACTTTGGGTGTTGAAAAAACAGAGACACAGAGAATTCTGACTGTGCCACAGTCAACTTCAACCCAAGCTTAGACCAATTACTTAAACGAAGTCCTGTTAAGTAAGTTGGTTTCTCAAACAAACAATCCGTCTCAGCTATTTCCCAGGGCCTGGCTTTCTCATATTCCATAAACAGAAAGGATCCTAATCCCTACCGAGATGCCAGAGGAGAAGCCTCCATTACCTAGTGTGCCCAGCCTGCAGATAATGATCTTGACTGGGAGATTGCAAGGCAGCTAAGAGCAGTTAAGGTGCCAGGTCACACTGTCTTTTTTCTGGCTGGGGAGAGATCATTCCTTCTATGCTTTAGCTTAAGCAAATAAAGCAATCACTAAAAGTGCCATTCTGTGCAGGCACACCAGGTTTATGTCAGGTTCCTGGATGCAGGTAGGGCAACAACTAGGTAATCTGTGTGGATTTGGCTTTCCAAGTCACTGACGGGCTCCGAATAACTCTAGGGTCAGGACATTTTCTCAAAGAAAGACTGCTCAGTGATCGGGAATACAGACTATGGTTTGGCTCAAAATTCTTAAGACCTCTCTCCTATTCCAAATCAATTCCAGAGCGTCTTCCACTGTGTCACAACTGGACCTAACTCTGACCCTGGTGAACCAGGGGAGATCAGACCTTCCATTTATGCCCTTCTTACTTCCAATCCTTGCCCTTGTTGGCACTACCAGCTCGGGTTCCACATGATTGGATTTAACCACAGGGCCCACCTTTGACCTGTTGCATGTGCCTATGTGCTAGCCAGAGCAGTGGAGGAAATTGCCAAAGTGTATGGTCAGAAAGTGTAATGACCAAATATTTATGGTGATGTCTGGCTGATTGGTTTTAAAGTCCGCTAAAGCTTGAGATCCAAAATTTAAGTTAATCTGCATTCTAGCCTCATGACCACACACAGAAATTTCAAGAGGAGCTGGAGCTGCTTTCTGAGTACGCTCTCACGAGGTATAGTTAGTTCCTTGGCTGGTACGGGACAGGTGAACCTCTAAACGCGAAAAGTTGGGCTCATTCTACAGCTTTCCATTGTTCAGTTTAAATTTAAACAAAATGTATTAAGTTGCCAGATGGTGAAGACAGAAATAAAACAAAGCATCATGTTTATATTTTTGTTTATTCTTCATTCAACCCATATTTGTTGAGCACCTACTGTGTGCTGAGCACCTACTGTGTGCTGAGCACTGTGCTAAATGCTGGAGGTGCGGTATGAGCAAAACCAGTCAGGTTCTTTCGCTAATGGAGCTGGAAGAAATTAGCCAAATCATTTCACAAGTAAATGGAAAATTATAAGTGCAACAAAAAAGAGCTATGGGGTGCTACGAGAAGGTATGATAAAGAAGTTTGACCTGGTTTTGGTGGTCATGATGATGGAGTTAAGGAACATCAAAGTTTAACATCAAGAACACAGAGGACATTCCCAGCCCATCATGCATAGAGACCTTGAGAAATTCTTGGCTCTAATGTCCCTCCCCACTTTTCTCAAGTTGTTCCATGTTTCTTTCTGGATGGACATAGAAGACTAGAAAGTAGCCACAGAGGTTTAGGGGACGCATTTTAGTAAAGAAGTAATCCAATAAGAGAACATGATTTCTTAATTCACTAATTTCAAGGCAGACTATCATAGTTGGTACTTGCTAAATAAAAAACTATCAGGTAGAATCATAAGAAGTTGTTTATATTCAACCTTTTTGTACCATAAAAGCAGTACATTCATAGGCTTTGGGTTAACTGTATAGAGATTTCAGATTAAAAAAAAAAACTTTACAGGGTGATACTGAAGAACAAGTCTGACCTGAGACCACATGATGAGGAGCAATGACCAAATGACACCTGTGCAATACAAGAGGCAGTGAAACTCTGGTAACAAAAAAGTGTAGAAGAGAGGCCACTCGACTGGGTGCTGGGAGACTCAGGCTCTAACCCCAGCAGGGCCACTAATGTGTCCTCTGTCACTTGCATAGGTTGCTTCCTGTCTCTGAAACAATGGTTCCTCATCTGTGAAATTATGAGGTTTGACCTATAACATTTAAGGGTCTATCCCTTCAAGCCTTTTTTCCTCCTACTTGCTACAGTAAGACAGCAAGACTTAGTCTAACAAGTTCCTGTAACCCCAGCTCATTTCCGACACTTCTCCATGTGAGCAGGTGCAGAGAAGCGGCAATAGGCTCATATCTGTCCATTGCATGTGGTCAGCACCACATGGACCAAGGTAAGAATAGATTGACCTTCCTCCATCAGACAGTTTGTGAGTTAGGAGCTCAGATTTGGATCTAAGCTAGCTAGCGTTAACCTTTTACTACCCGTGGGACCTGGGGAACTTACTTCAACTCTCTGAGACTCTGACCATCTGCAAAGTGGGGATGAGCATGGTCACCTCTCAGGGTGTTCATGTGTCTGTCTGAGACTCTATGGAGGCAAACAACTTTGGGGTTATGTGCAAAAAAGGCCGGACTCAGACTCCCGGGTTTGACTTCCACATCCATCACGTACTGGCCCTGTGTCCTTGTTCTGCTTGCTTAACATGACCTGCATTTCACTTTTCAATCTGTAAAATGGACGTAATAATTACAGGGGTGTGCCTCAAATGCAATAATCCCATGTAAGCACAGAGAGCAGTACGTGACTCTTATACTCAATAAAAGTTAATTATAATTATTAATAAATGGTAGCTAGTATTTTGAATTTTAGAGTACATATTACATATCAAAAATATAAACATTCGGCAGGAAACTACAACTGAGGACATGACTCAAAGAATCTGAGAAATAAGTGCCCTGACAACTAGCTAAAGCAAACATAAATTAATCGCTAAGCATTTTGTTTTTCTCCTGGATGAAAATCGAGACAGTATTATTCAGCACTTCGAGGCCGAATTAAAAGAAATGGGACCAGACATGCTTTCTGAAGTCCAGCTTGGTCACACCTTGTCCACTCTGAAGACTAGTGTGGCCGTGTGGCAGTGACTGCAGCCTCACATTTGTCAGCAGAAGGGCAAGTGGTCATCACGTGGGGTTTGAGCCTGCCAAGAGTGAGGTCATGATTCAGGGGGTTGACACTGTCTGACGGTGCTGACAAAGACACACTTGTTTTCCCTGACAGTACAGAATCATATTACTGCTCACACAAGTGTCTCACACCTGGGAAAGATGAAATTACACTGAGCTTAATCCTTCAAAACCAGCTCAACGAGAAGTCGCTTAAACATTTAGGATAGGAGTTGTCTCCTGGCAAAGAAAATATTGCAGGGCAACTGGGCAGTTTCCATTAATTAGAAGGGCCTGGTCTTGTCAGCTGAAATAATCTTTGATCCTTTATTCTCTTTATTAATTAGACCTTGAGAGATGTAAACGCAGGCTCTTTTAAATGGGCACTTGGGTCTTCTGCACTTTTATTAACGGAGGGAATCAGTCCTTCAGTGAGGTTACATAAGCATATTAGAGCAAAGGAGACTGATACCAGATACCTCACTAAAAATAGATGTATAAATTCATTCCTTTGAGTAAAGCCAAGCTTTGCTCCAGTTAGGGTCAGTGAAGATTATACGCATGCCGGAATGTGTCCACGAACACATACTCAGTGTTGTAATCAGAACTGAGGCCCAAAAGGATTTCACCACCTTTATCTCTGGGCTTAAGTAACCAGAAAGCCAGCATTTCAGAAGGTGTTTAAACAAAAGTCCTCCAACGAGCTTTGCTGCACGCCTTCCCCTGGACGCACACTCTCTCCCACCTGCCCATCCTACAGAGAGACCGATGATCGACTTACCCCAGGAAGTGGACAGAAGCAACCACCTCTCCAAGCCAATTTCAACGTGAGGCTTCAACTTACTTGGCCACGTCTTTCCTTTTTTTCCCTCCCACAAGAAGATAACGTAGTTTGGAGTTTTATAAAAAATTAAATCTGTGAAACATACCAATTGGCCCTCCTACCAAATACATAACAGTGCAGTGGTTTAAGGGTGGGTGTCAACAAACATTTTAAGAGTTAACAATTAAAAATAACACATGACCAAAAAATTTTAAAAGGACACACATGGTTAAAAAACACTCAAAAGACTCAAAAATCATACTATAAAAAGCCGAGCTTCATAATTTCTCTCTCCCTAGCCACCTAGGTTTCCTTCCTCAGAGGCAATTGGTGTTATCAGTTTCTTCTGACGCTTCTAGAAATGTTTCATGTGTATTCAAGCCTAAACATATGTATTTCCTTAAACACAGATGCACGTACAAATGGTAACAAACCTAACCCACTGTTGCATACTTTGTTTTTTTTCACTATATGTTGAAGTTTCTGCCACATCAGTACGTATACCAGACTTGCCTTTCTTAAAGACATTAAAGAATTCTGTCGTATGGCATGATATGAACCTAACCATTTCCACAGTGAAGGACATATTTAAGTCTTTCCTCCCAATCTTTTGCTATTACATACAAGGTCGGAACATAAATATCCTTGCACGTTCAACACCATATCCATGTGAGAGTATTGGAGAAGAAGAAATTCCTGAGAGTGGAGCTGTTGGTTAACAAGGCTGCACATATGTAATTTTGATAGATATTACCCAACTGCCCTCACAGAGGCTGGACCAACTTAGCCTCCGAACAGTGATGTGAGAGTAGCTGGTTTCTCCAAACCCCAGCCGGGCCAGTGTATCATCAAACCTTTTATCTTTGCCAAACCTGCAGTGACAATTGTATCTTACTCTTTTTATTTGCATTGCTCTCATTAAAAGTAGGCAGAGAACCTTTAGAAATGTTTAGATGTCTTTAAACTGCCCATGTCCTTTGTCTTAAGTCCTCTTCCTTTTTATTGTCTTTTTTCATCTTCTTTATGGACAAAATTGACATATAACATTATGTTAATTTCAAGTATACAGTATAATGACTCGATGTTTGTATGTGTTCTGAAATAATCACCACAGTGAGCCCATCATCACATATTACTGATTTGTAAACACCCTTAGTACATTATGAAAAATTGTGCTGTGCTGTGCAGTGCAAATATTTTATCCTAAGTTATTGTTTGACTTTTGACTTTCTTTTATTTCATGCATATTAAAAGTTTGGTTTTTTTTTTGAATAATTGAATTTAGGAAGCTTTTCCTTCATGGTTTTGAAGGAGTGGAAGTGGGAGGAGGTCATCAACATTTACCCCACCAAAGGCAAAGCCGAACTCCCCAAAATGACAAACAGTTGACACTTTCTTTGCTTTTCTTTCAAGTCCTAGCCCTACATCCTGTCCAAGCTCCTTAAGTTCTAGCCATGTAAATTATTGGTGTCTGCCACAACAGGTCATCGTACTTGTCTGTTTATTTATACATGTAGGTTATAGCGCAGGCTACCTTTTCTACTTGCAGTGTAATTCTCAGGCCTGTACTCCAAATTTATTCCTTGGGAAAAATCCTGTTTCATGCAAAGCAATTCGAGTACCATCACCTGTGTGAAGACTTCCCTGCCTGTTTCATCTTACCTGTGCATAATTAGTTATGTATCAAAGCATTTCTTACAAATCCTTCTGGTACCGGTCATATGGCTTAGTTCACACCCTAGATGCTGGCAGTGTGGGCTCTGGAGCCAGGCCATCGGGGTTCAAATCCTGACTTTGCTACTTATTTGCTGTGCAACTGACCTTGAGCAAGTTCAACATCCTCCTCTACAAAATGGGGATAACAACAACGCCATGTAGCACTGCCTTGAGAATTAAATGGGTCAATATTTACAAAAATGTTAAATAGCACCTTGTTGAGAACGGTACCCGATACACAGAAAATACTTATGAAATAAATGACAACATATTCAATCTAGTGCCAGTCTAAGCAACAGAGAATAAAATCCTCCAGGAGGCAGCCGTGCTATAAGTTATCTGCTTCTAGCCTAAATACCTGCTTTCCCAGACTGCAAAACCTTGAAGGAAGGGGCCAGATAGTGTGCTTCGCTCGATTTTGTATCCCAAGCAGTCAACACATGGTAGCTTCACTGAATGAACAAATGAATAAATAAATGCCTTCCCTTCCAAGGCTCTCACTTTAGTTGAAATATAACATAAATACAAAACATAAAAAGTAGATTTAAGAAGGCCCTCAAAATAAAAACAAAGGAATGTAAATAGCCTGTAACACAAGCAAATACAACGTCCTTCTGCGTGTGATTACTAAAGAAATAGTCGAGGAGACCAGGGGAAAAGAACAAAGAAACATTCTTGAGGGAGTTTCTTTTAAAGGTTTAAATCAAAAAAAGAACATGGATTGTAGAGGCAATTAAACCGAGGGAGAGGAAATGACCCATCCATGGGGCCACTTGAAGATTCTCTTCAGTCCTAGACAGATTCACCTGTATCTTATCAAACATGTTCAAATATACCCACATCCACCGTAATTTGGGGGCCAAAAAAAAACTTGAAAGGCATTTTCTAATTTGACTTTTGAAATTATTTTCTGCAATTCACGCTAGGTTATGACTTCTCAGTAATCCTTGGGTAGCCATGAGAAATATTAAGAAAGTCTAACCCACAAATTATTTTAACTTTAATGAGATGCTTATAAATATTGGATTTCATAACTGTTGAAGTCGACATATGCTGTAATTTGCAGCTATGTCGCTAAACATTTTAAGATTCTGATTTCACAATTTCCATATTTAGGAAGCAAAACATTTCTTTCTCTCCCCTCGCCCCCAGGTCTAAGGTATTTTAATCGGCTCTTGAAATGTTCTTGGGCCCTGGCCTAGGCCCTGTGCTCATAGCGCCTGATGGGGAAAGTAGCCCTGTTTGTTCGAAGGCCAGGAGACAAGTGCAATCAAGTTTTATGCTGAATGTGGCAAACTTATTTTCTCTGTTGAGGCCAAGTATTTATGTGGAGGATTAGTTGGATGCATACTTCCTAAAAGAACCAGCTACATTTGTAACGAGATGCCTGTTGCAAAAAGAACAAAAAGCCTGTTTCAGTTAGGAGGCGGAGATGAGGAGGACACATGGCTTTTCTTCTCATCTGCCGGCAGCACCGTGCCCTCGGTTCATCTCAACACCTATGAACGCTCAACACCAGATACGGGCTCTAAAATACTACATTGTTTTTCAATCGCAGAGCCAGTTCTCAAATCTTTTCCAGAACAAATTCTCACACACTGTCCAGCTTCTTTGGAGCCACTTAGGACCTTTTCGCTTTTTCACCCCACCTCCCTTCTGCTAGATGTTGCATTATCACAAGCCTTGGAAATGGATGAAAGGGCCCACCTTTGAATGATGAACAGGAAAAGGTGAAAACAGACTGAAACTGAAAACATTATTTAACCTGAACCAGATGGTGAGAAAAGAATACTGGAATGGGATACCCAGCTGGACATAAACATCACTTTTGCAGGCACTTGGATGAATGGCCCCATTATAAAGGAATCGGGGTTGGCATTTTGCACAACTCGGGGAGGGGGGCAACATTCACAAAAGGTCATGGTGCTTCCTGGAGTTGTGCAATCTTGTGGGTCTGAAAGCAATGGTCACATGACTCTCATTTCCAGGAAAACAAGGAGCAAGATGGCCAAGGAGAAGAGAGAATATTCTACCAAGTTGCATATATGCTACAAACATTCCAAAGTGCAATCAATTTCATGCTCAACTCTATAAAGCTCAGATTTGCATAATTCAGTACTGGGGAGGTTTGGGGGGAAAACCAGGATTCCATCCCTGAGCCCAAGCCAAGCCTTCGGTGAGCAGAGACTGGGAAGCCGCTTTTTTCGATTTTAGTCCAGTTTCTCTTTCCAATAATATTTAAAAGACAAACGTTTCTGCTCTGCACCTCTGGAGCTCGCTATTCATGGTTAAACCATTACCCATGAGGACTTTATAAGGGTTATTGGAAGCTTAGCTTTACAATAAACATGGCATAATTTACACAATAAAATACAGTGCTTTGCTTAATTACTTACCTCACCTCTTGGGAGTTTTTCATTTCTCAGGTCAAGGTTTTCACTTAAAGCTAAAACTACGGAGTTGGCATTGCTATGAAACACTTTTGAACCCCTAAGAATAAGGCTTCTTGACTGCTCCTACGGAGCAACTCGCCAAAAACAATGAATGGTGTTTCACAATCTGAGTGGGTGTACTTCACCAAACTAACATGTAAATAAAGGAGTGGTGAGTGAATAGCTCAATACTGGAGGGGCCTCTCAAGAGAGCTCAGCTACTAGAAATCAAGGGCAACTTCACTCAAATCCTGTGACACTGTGGAATTTAGGCACAGCAAGGCAGTTGGGCCTGGACCAAGGAGAGGACAAAAAGCTCCTTTCTCTCCCAGGAGCTCACCCATGTCCATAGAGATGGGGCGCCAGGAGGTGGGACTCCAGCGCTGATTCCGAATCCGCCTGTGTAGTTTCTAGTTTGGGCTTTTCTTTTCCTTTTTAAAACCAGCGGAGAATTACAGGTAGTCCCAGAGAAGAAGAGATCAATGCTGCCCTTCTGTTTTGCCTTCTGGCTCATGCCAGGGTAAAAGCCCGACGGGCCAGCGTGGCCTGAGGGAGCAGAGCCACCCAGGCCCGACCAGACCAAGGAAAACGGGGCTGTTGAAAGAGAAAGTAATAATACCCACAGGTACTAGCTGGCTTGCTGTAACGATACCAATTCAAACGTCAGTAGCTAGCACTTGTTCACACTTATGTGAACGGTAGGCCTCAGACCCTAGAACATTTCTGCCCACCTAAGGTTTTCTAAGGTTTTCTGGGAGGTCCCAGGTGATGTCCCATAGACATTCACATACAACCTTATTGTTTTCCATTCCAGCTCTGGGTGGACAATGTCTGGTTCCCAAGATTCCCTCCATGGTCTCCGTGACAAAACTGGTGTGTGGGTCAAGGCTGGGACTCATGGTGCTACCAGAGCTGCTAACCTGAAAGGGGCCAAACTGCTACTATCTTTTCACCTGGGCATCAAAGCACAGCAGGTCTCACAGAGCCCATTGTGAAAACAGCTCCCTTTGCCTCTCGATGGAGGGTTCGGACAGGAGTCCCGAGGCGTCATACCGGTCCTTTTGGGAACTGATATTGTAGAGGGAGTCAAGGCCGACACCAAGGATGAAGTGAAATGTTATCTGCCCTGCTGCAGGTGTTGAGACGCTGTCTGCCCTGACTAATGCTGTAAATGTTTCTCTCCCACTTCTGTAAACCCCTTCATGCCAAATCTATACTACGCCTCCCAAAACCCTCCTCCACTTAGTCCAGCATAAAAGGAATGCGGGGCTATTGTTCTGGGCTCAGAATTTGGAGTTTGTCTCCTCTGGGCCCGTGCACGTAAATAAAGATCGTGCTCCTAACCCCTCAGTGTCTGGTCGCTTCGTTTTTCCGTAACAATATCAGAGAGAGGTGTGATTCTTTCCTCTCTCTATTTTATCCTTTTCCCTATGCTTTGCTTTCCCCCAACCCTCCCTCTGCCCATTCTGTGTTAGTGTATCACAGTGAATCCCAATAATCGACATTTTAATGAGTCCCCTCGGAGGTCAGATAACAAGCCAGGTGCCACCTTTGGGGAAGCAACACTGTTCATGAATAGCCTTCTGGATGAAGCTGTAAGTCACACCTAGTTCTGCATACAGGCTCTGCCACTTACTATGTCCATAAGCAAGTGACTTAATCTCTTTATGGCCTAGTCTCCTCCATTACCGAATGGAGATAATATGAAGACTTAGTTCATGCGGCTGTGGTTAGAATTCCACGAGATCATTCATTTATGCCTGCCTTGTATGAATACTTTATTGAGGGCCTGTAATGTTCCAAGCACAGTTCTAGATCTTAGGGACAGACCACAGACCAGCAATTGGCAACCGGTGTGCCACGGGAGGAACACTGGTATGTTGCAAGAATTTTTAAAAGATGTAATACCTGAGTATTTAGTCAGGGGCACTGACCTCTTTTCCCATAGATTGTCAAATAAAAAAAATGATAACCACCAACACAGCAATAGCCATCCAGTGTGAATAAATCAAAATTATACCTATTTTTTTTTGTCAGAGTGGCAAAAAATATATTTTTTGGTGTGCCACAAGATGAAAAAAGTTGAAAATCACTGGCATAGACCAAAACACACCAAACGTCTGTCCTCACGGAGCTTAAATTCTAGTTGGGGAAACAAACAGTAAGCATAGAAACAATACAAGGTTGGCAGGGATACATTCTATAAAGCACGAAGCCTGATTAGAGTGCGGAGAGTGGCAGAAAGGCTGTCGGAGAGAGGACAGCCAGGGAAGGCCCCTTGGAGAAGGTGGCACATGAGCAAAGATCTGCCTGTGAAATATTAGCGCGGTTTAGGCATAAAGTGTCTAATAAATGAGACCATTACTGATAACGTGACTTTCCAGGTTCTCATCTTCCAGATGCTCACAGACTGTGTGTCTGGAAATGCCACAGGCTTTTAATTTTATTTTTTTAAAGTGCATCTATAAACAACATTTAAAAATATCAGCTCAGTACATAAATAAAATAATTAAATAGTAAAATAATTATAATAGCCACCCTTACTTTGATTATTGTATCTCGTTAAGTCTTAGTTTCTCATCCCTGGTTGCCTTTCTACTGGGGGCCAGAGCAAAGTTTGTAACTGGGTGTTTTGACCACTGGTCCCTTCTCCAACAAAGGCTGGTCGGTACCTGAGGAGGGTAACAATGCACCTTCTGGAGTACAGCCATTGTATGTTTGCTTTTGTGGAATCTGGACTATAGATGGGAAGGAAGCAATGGGCAAGGGAGTGAAGCACATTCAGTGGGCAGCGCCAAGCATCACTCAGGGCATAGTTCTATTGGTGGTGGGTAAGAAAGCGTGATATCACTGCACGATATTCAGCATAATATCACTGCAGAATGAGCTCAAACTACTCAGGGACCGCTGAAACCCGGTATTGCTGTAAGGCAGCCTTTTCCAAAGTCTCTTCCTGGAAACACTTGTTCTATAAGGTTCCATGTTCAAAATCTTCGGGAAACACTGCAGAATAAATTTTTCTCCTGGAGATTTACAGGCATATTAACAGAGTAGATGAAAGGACTGGAGAAGCTCTGCAGTAAAGACATCTCATTATCCTTAATTCTCTGACCACAGAACCCCTTTCTCTCTTAACACTTATTAACCTGCACTGTTTGAACTGCTGCTGTAATGTCTTAAATTTTAATCAGCTCATCATAACAGACTTCTAGAATTTCAGAAATAGCACCAGAGTAGGCAACCGGTAAATATGGGGCAAATGGTTCCAAACAAGGGTCATGATAGGCGAAAGTCCTATCAAATAGGCAGATTGAAAAACTTACATTCAAATTTACACGTATGAAGGAGGGTTCTCGCTTCAGGTATCACAGTGTCACTGACACAGAAAGGTTTGGAAACTTTTTGGGGGACTCATTTTCAGAATCTAAAACTTTGGAGGTGGAAAGTAATCTTTTTTTTAAATAGCTTTTTTTATTGAATTTTTTCCCATTACCACGTGTCCCCCTTATGCCCTCGCCCGCCTCTAGGACAATAATCTTAAAGAGCATTTTAAATCCCCAGTTCTGAACCATGTTGTCAAGACACTGTGAAATTTGTTAACAGTAATTTTTAAAACACCTGAAAGTGCTCTGGATCGAGACTGATGTTTTACAAAAATGCATTAGAGTGGCATCAACATTACCCTACTGCAGTGCTCCACTTTTATCCCCTTGCATTCCGACATCCTTTTCTGAGTGGGAGGAAAGGGTGGGGTTACAGCCAGCCTGCTGGGAAGTGCACATAACCCTCAGCCCCTCTTATGGGTGCCGAGGGGGCACACCCTTTGGGAGTGCGTCAGGCATGTAAACCTTATCTATCGTGTCTGTTATCTGATGGAAGGAGGCTAAGAAATGCTGAACCAGCGCAAATCCCATATTTTACAGATGACAACATGAAGACCTAGAGAGGCAAAACAGCATGCCTAGATCATTCAGCCAAAAGAAAACTCATTAGAACTAAGACCAGACATCCTGTCTTCTGGCTCTGAACAGTCTGGCCTCTTCTGAAGCACCTGTCTCACACTGGGTGCTCTGGAAGCAGACCTCGAGATGGAAATTCTAGTGTAAGAGATTTATTGGAGAAATGTTCAGACTGCCCCTCAATCTAGGCTCCTTCTTATTACCCAATAAACTGATTAGTATTCCAGTGCAGAACATGCTGTATCCTAAAGCCGGAGAGGCCTGTTAAGTACTGTGCTTCTTTCTTAGTTGTATAAGAAAACTGACCTTTATTTTAGATAAGATAATTCAGCATACCTTGGATCACGGGACCCCTAAAAACTGCCCCCATGTGGCAAGTTGCTGAATCTTTGTAGTGTTTCTCTCCCACTCCTAGGAGCACATGCATGTTACCAAGGTTTCTGGAGAATTTACCACCTCTCATTGGGTTGGGATAACATGATCTCATCAACACAGTGGACCAAGGTGATGTTCTGCATGATTGTCAGATGGTGTAGGTTTCTTTGGACTACACTGTGCGAGGAAGGGCAGGAAGGAACACAACCCTGTGGTAAAACTGCGAATGTATGTTGTTGTTCATTGCATATACATGGCAACTGCTTCTGAACCTCCTTTCTGAGGGGTATTTAAAACTGAATAGCTGAATGCAATATACATTAGGAAGTGTTAATTTGTTCTAGTAAAAAGCAGCTGTAGCTGGGGGTTATTCCTCGGTGAAGTTTGTCTCAGTACACTGTCTTCCCCCACCATCCCGTTTCCCAGGGGTCTGACTGATAGGTTAAATGAGCATATGATGGGGACCACCTCCAATACATCATTTATATCTTTGAGGGTGGCACCCATCTGCCATTGCCCTAGGAGTCAGAGTATTTTGATATACTATCTTGAATAAAGGATGCAGTTGTGGGGACTATCACATGGCTTTTCCTACTATGATTGCTTTTACTGTATAGCTCAAAGAACTGTGTAAGGGTTCTACAAACTGCTAAGAATGTCTATTTCATTTATACGTCTGGGAGCTGGGGGAATGACCATGGGGTGGATCCATGGACTCAGTTTACCAACTAGGAGTCAAATATCTGGATCAGGGCTCGACTTATTACCTGGTTTTCATATGCCCTTGGAACCCTGATATTAAAGCCCCACCCTTAGAAATTCCTGCCTCTGATTGAAACTTGTAAGACATAATTTCCCAAGTATAGGTTACCATGTATACGGATATGTGGGGACAGGAGGAAGGAAAGGGGATCCCGGAATAAGCTGAGAAGGCGGAATGGAAAGGTTGGGACCCACCATGGAGGCATGGAGAAGCCCCAGCAACATGAAGCTGGAGGAACTGAAACTGACCTCACACAACCACCCCCCCCACCCCGGTGTCCTGGCAACCGAAAGCTGGGAACCAGCAGGGACAAGTCTCTCTTAATGGGCTGTGCTGATGCCAGAGCTCCCTGGAAACCATGTTAGAGAAGGATGGAGGAGGCAAATGGGCTCAGTCTTCCTTAAGGAACTCAGAGTCCCTGTGAAGACTTCACTCACGCACGATGACAAATCTCATTCATCAGTATCTCGCCAGAACCCCAGGTAGTTCGACATCCATTTGGCTTCCAGTGACCACAAGCAAGATGGAGCCCCAGGAACCCCGCAAAAATGTCTGCTGTGAGAAGAAGCAATGTCCACAGAGGACTAGGGAGGAGGACGAGGAAGGTGAAGTGGGAACCAGGCTAAGCGGGAGCCAAGGCAGAAAAAAAAAGTCAAGGAGAATGGGGCCCAAAATTAACTGAGTGAACAGAAAGGTTTTTCTTCAGGCACTGCACAAGAAGAGCACATTTATTTGGTGAAAAATGTTTACTGAGTATGTATCAGAATGCGGCACTGGAGTTGATACAGAGTATATGCCTGGAATGGTATGTATGTTGACCCAACCTCCTGACCTTGGCACATGCTGAGCCCTCTGCCTGAAATACCTCTTCCATTATTTCCCTGTCTACATTAAATCCGCCCTTAAGACTCAGCTCAGAGACTGCCCCTCTTGACCCAGTCTTCTTTGATCCTTCCCACCCCTTAAATCCCCAGCCAGATATGGATTATGCTACGGGGTACCCATAATATCCTGTTATATCTTTGCTGTTACTAAACTGACTCAAAATAGTTCGTGTCTATGACCGTCTCCTTGGCTATGCTGATGTTCCTTGAGAAGTTGGGTCTTCCCCAGCCTCGTGTACCCAAGCCTAGCACTTAGTAGAGGTTCAGTAAGTATGTATTGCATTAATTTTGTTGATTCTCCACACCCCCATACACACCACCAAGTGATCAAATGCATTTAAGTGAGAGCCAACTTTTATAGGATAAAGAACGTAGTCCGAGAATCAGACCACACCACTAGTCCAGGTCACACCACTTTCTGGAACTCTAACCTTGGAGGTGTTACTCAGCCTCTCTGAGCTTTAGTTTTCTCATTTGTAAATGGAGCTAAAATCTCCCAACTCACTCAAAGAGCTGTGTAAGGACTTAATGAACTAATTCAAGTCCCTGGCAGAGCTCCTGGCACATAGTGGATACCCAGTAACTATTAGCTCCCTTTAATAATAAATTCTTATAAAAGGTCATGCAAGGGTGGGCGGATCTAGGCAATTTTCTGGGCCTTAGTAAAGAATTAGGTCTACTGTCCTCTGGGGGTTACAGGAGTACCTGTTGGAATCCTCAGTGGTCCTTGAAGAGGGCAGTGGGGAGTATGTCCTAGGACGCCACTGGCTGAGAGCCCACCACTACTTCTTTCTGGGACATGGGACTGGCTAATGAGAGGGGCTTGTGTTGAAAGTACCTCCAAGGGTAAAAGAGACTGAGGTGGCCTTGAATAACAACAGGAGTGGCTACAGGAAGCAGCCCCTGTGTAGCTAACACATCTGTGTCTAACAGAAGTCTGGGCAGAGCTGGCCCCGTGGTCAAGTTCACCTCATCCCCCACCTGTCCTGGAGCACAGTCGTCCTGAGGCCTCTCCGTCTCTGACCTGGGAACATGTCCACAACATTGGAAATCAGATGAAAAGGAGTGGCTGCACAACCAGCTTAAGGACCAAGGAAAGGCGAAGGTGGAATGAAAAAAGAGTAGAAAGATTTAGGGGTCCCAGACCCATGGGGGCTGTGTGATTAGGAGGCCCCCCAGAAGGGAAAGTTTCCCTGAGTGGCCAGGAGAGGAGAAGCCCTTCTGCTGGTGGCTCAGTCAAAATGTGTTCCTGAGTCCATGCCCAAGCTGGGCCCGGAAGGATCACAGAGGTCAGCTTCAAACTCAGGAAAGAGCAGTTTTCTGTGTCCTTCTGGGTTCACCATTAGTTATCCATGAAATGTTGTAGGTAATGGGCTGGGCTTTCCTGCCCTTCTGATGTTAAGGGCAAAGTCAGGACATTCGGTAGAAACTGCTAATTGTTCTCTAATATGTCTTCTTTCTTTCTTTTGAAGCAATAGGTCCCCACTCCACATTTTAGTTGAACAGGCAGCTACCTAGAACAAAGACTACATTTCCCAACCACCCTTGCAGCTCAGCTTTGACATGAGACTAAGTTCTCATGATAAATTCATGCCCAATAGATGAATGTGAAAGCAAAAGCAAGTGTGCAATGTCCATGGAGTGTTCTTAAAGGTAGAAGGTATGTCCTTCTCCTCTCAGCTGTCTTGGAATGCAGACATGATGGCTGGAGCTGCAGCAGCCAGACTGGGCCATGAGGTGGGATCATCATGTTGACAATAATATGCAACAAGCTTAAAGAATTCTTGCTCTTTAAAGACCGTAGAATTGCCATACTAGCTAGAAATGCATGCCATAAAAAGCAAGTAAACTTGTACCTCTTACTTTAAGTTTTGTTTTGTTTTTTTCTCACTCACAGGTAAGCCGAATCTTAACTGATACGGGGCTCCAAAATAACTCCAAAAGCCAAAATCTTCCATTTCCCTGGGGAAAATGCCAGGTAGGTTAATGATACTGAGTAATATCTCTTGAGTGTTTACTGTGTCTCAGACCCTGTCCTAAGCACTTTACATGCATTAGTTTACTTAATCCTCACAATAATCCTATGAAGTAAGTACTATGTTATCCTTGTTTTATAGATGAGAAAACAGGAGTGTGAAAAGTTAACCAGCTTGCTAAAGTTCACACGGTAAATAGTAGAAATAGTATCTGAACCCAGGTGGCCAGACTCCAAACCCAGACTCTTAATCACTGTGTTAACTATTGGGTTGGTCAAGAAGTCTGTTACAGTTTTTCCATAAAATAAAAGACACATTTTTCATTTTCACCAATAACTTTATTGATTTGGGTATTTTGAGTATGTTGGCTACCTCCTGCTATTGGCTTCTACTGGGTAGAGGTCAGGGGCGCTGCTAAACATCTTCCAATGTGTAAGACAGCCCCACAGCAAAGAATTATTGGGCCAAAATGTCATTAGTACCAAGAAACTTTGCAAACTACTTTTCACACATTCAGTCAGTCACAGCATCTTCTCCATACACTGCACAAATCTTTTTTTTTTGACATTTCAGTTTCATTTTTACCTTTCTTGAAATAATAAAGCATAATATGCTGAAAATGTTGCATGTTTTCTTCCATCTTCAATATTACAATGGCCGCACAAAAATTCACCAATTTTGATAAGTTTTTTTAAATGCATGCTGATATGATAGCTGTCACAACACAACCTAACAAAATTGTTTTGAATGAAGTTAAAGACAACTAAGCACTACTAGAGCCATCGTATGGGAAAAAAAAAAAAAGTAACAGACTATTTTGCCAAACCAGATTAAATTTGGTTGTTCCTTGTCCTGTTTTCTATCATCCAGAGTTGTTTTTGTCTTTCATTATTTTCAAAATAGGGAAATAGGTGCATTACTTAATATAGCAGTTTGAGAGGATCTTTTTTGAAACAAAGGACTCATAATGGAAATGAAAGTTTCCTTTTATTAATTGGGTACCCTTACTCTAATTTGATGGTCTTCAGATTTTCTGGCTGTTGTGACCTATCAGCAACACCTGTGGGGGCACACGATTGCCAAAGCATGCATGTGCGTGTGTATGTATGCGAAATTCATATATACTGCTCTCTGAATAGATTCTTAGGTGGACACTGTGGTGATCTGTCCAGATCTCCTCTTTAGAGCTGACATCTCCATCGTCAGCATCTGGGAATATCACATGCTGGAGAGTCACAGCTGCATTCCTCACTGGAAACTACCCTTGGCTGTGAGGCACTGCTCACCCAAGGTCATGCCCTCCCCGATGTGGCCTGTAGCCAGTGACAGACTGATGGGGGTACAAAGACCCAACTCCTTTGTCTTAATTTCAGGGCCACTCTGAAGGGCCATCTCAGCTCTAGAGATCCCTGTAGGGCGGCCGAGCCTCTGTTGTGTGAGTGCTCAGGTCAGCCGCACCTCTGCCCAACCTGCCTTCATCACTTCTTTACAGGTGCATCACCTGAGGCCTGCATGCAGCTTCACACTTCAGAGTCTGCTTCCAGGGACCCAGTCAGAGACAATTGTGTGCATTGTCAAATATACTCCCAAATTAAAATTCAACAAGGGTGAGGTGAAAATAAATATGAAGGGCTCTGGTATTTTCTATTTACACCCCAGAAATTGTCTTGTGTACGCATGAACTGTACCTACCCACTTTGAACGTGATTCCCAAAGCTTATAGTTTAACACCCTATCCATACTAATCCCAGCCCAGGGATAGAAACAGAGGTCCAATAGGAGGGCAGCGAGGAGGAGGAGGAAAGAAAGGAGTCCTTCCCTGACCCTTCACACCCAGTTTAGGTTTCCTATTTCCTTCCCCTTTGGGGCATTCATCAAACTGGTGATAACTTGTTTAACCACTGTCTTTCCAAAAGACTGATGATTAATGAAGTCAAGTTCTGTGTCTGTCTTGTTCATTGTTGTCTACTTGCTACTGAATACTTCCTGGTATTCAGTAGGTGCTCAATAAATATTTGTTTATTGGTGAGAAAAGATGGAGGGATAGAGGGAGAGAAAGAGAGGAACAGAGAGAGAGAAAGAAAGGGAAAGGGGAGGGGGGAATGGGAGGGAAGTGCGAGTAGGACAGAGGGAAGGAGTAAAGGAGCAGAAGAGGGAGGGACTCCATCAGGATCTGTTCACCCCTCATTCTCAGCTCCCAGTGGTGCACACAGGCTGAGCCCGTTCCCAGCCATTTCAATCTAGCATGTCCTAGGGGCTGCCTTGAACCCGTAGGGCCCTCTGTAAGAAATGCAGAGGGAGGATGTATCCAATGGTTTATCCAATGGACCATAGAGCTTACTACTCATCAAGTGACCTGCTCTGCTCTGGAGACACAAAAGTAAGTGAGCACGGACAAGGTCCTGGACCTTGTGCAGCGTGGAGCACGGAGTAGACATCAATCAAACAAAAGCACAGAAGTATAACAAGAGATCACATTAAATACTCTAAAGGAAAGAAGGGGTACGCCCTGAAAATGGCATAGTCTGGTGTGCATCTAGGGTGGTGGCTAGGGGGTGAGGATGGCAGGAGACTTGGATCACACACAGCCTCCCGGGGGGAGGGAGTGCTGCTTGGGCTGTAGTTGATGGATGTAGTTAGCCAGGCCGGTGTTTCTCAGCCCTGGCACTATTGACATTTGAGACCAGAGAATTTTTTGCTGTGTGGGACTGTCCTGTGCGCTGTATAATATTTAGCAGTGGCCCTGACCTTGACCGATTAGATGTGACACATTGCAGGTGTGTTAATCAAATTGTCTCCAGAATGTCTCCAGACATTGCCAAATGTCTCCTGCAGGGCAAAATTACCCACAGTTGAGAACCACTGAACCGCAGAGGAGGCCAGGTGTTTGGGGAATGGAGAGGGGCAGAAGGGGAAAGGTATGTCAAGGGCGAGGGACCGCATCTGCAAAGGCCCCCGTGGGAGGGCAGTGCATCTGGAGGGCTGGTGATGTTCTCTGAGAGGTAGGCTGGGCCAGGCCCTGCAGGCTGAGAAAGAAGAAAACGGAGTTGTCTGCTCCCTGGTAAAGAAAACAGAAACAAGCAGAGAGGGTGGGAGCCTACCAGGGCTAATGACGGGATCTCATGACTCTAATCACTGAGATCCAAAAATTAAGAAATAAGCCTGCATAAATCCGGAACCCTGAGACAATGTTAATTGAGCTGGGTTAGCACATGTAGCCCATCTACCAGGCTCTCAGGGCTGATGAGGGGATGACAGATGAACCCAGAGTGGGGCATGAGGACCTGCCAAGAGCTCCATTTAATAAATCAGCTGACACTCCCCTGCATTTGCATTGCTAATGGCGGTACCTAAACCCCAGGTGTTGCTGCAGAAACTTGTCCAGAAGCTTCTTCCCCATCTGTAACTTCCCAAGAGAGTTGGCAAAGGGCAGCAGGGTACTAGGAGGTTAGGTCTGAAATAAATTTTAAAATCAGCCTGGAGCTGGTACATAAACTGTCCAAAAGATCCAGCTACAGATGTGCAGACTCGGTGTCCTAATAAACACCTCAAAGCCTTGGTCACAGGGCCCCTGAGGCAGAAGTGCCTGGGGGTGGGACAACTGACCATCGAGCCTCCAAATGCATCCTTCTCGGGCTATTGAGCTCCCAGACTTGCCACCATTAATGCATTTGCTAACAGTGACCTTTACTAGTAAGTGAAAGTTAACCACTTTGGATCCATTTCCTCCCATACATGCTGAAAATTTTTCTTTTCTTCCTGTGTGTGTGTGTGTGTGTGTGTGTGTGTGTGTGTGTGTGTGTGCGTGCGCGCGTGCGCGTTAGTAGGGGCAGAATATTGGGGAATGTTGAGTATCAGAATCATCTAGGGAGCTCTCTCAGTACACCCCAGTTACCCCTAAGATTGCCATATGCTGTCACAGGGGTGTGTCCTTCAAGATCAGTATTGCCAGTTTTTCCTCTTACCGCAAGACCCCAATATACTTTGATACGACACTGTCTCTGATCGTGTCCCAATTTAAAATCTCAATTTTTTTGTCTCTGTGAATTTTTGCATTAATTTTGATTTTTTAAAAAATATTTCATTAGGATATTATTTATCTTGATGACTCAAAATTTTTAGTGTCCCTTAAAATTTTATTTTATTTTATATTCGATTGCAGTAAAACACATAACAAAATTTGCCATTTTAACTATTTTTAATAGGACAGTTCAGTGGCATTAAGTACATTCACCCTGTTGTGAAACTATAACCACCCTCCATCAACAGAACTCTTCATTCTCCCAATCCGAAGCACTGTACCCATGAAATGGTAACTCCACATTCCCTCAGCCCCCAGCCCCCAGCCACTATTTTACTCTCCATCTCTATAAATTCAACAACTCTAGACACTTCATATAAGTGGAATCATACACACTTGCCTTTTTGTGACTTGTTATTTCACTTAACATAACATCCTCAAGGTTCATCCATGCTGTAGCATGTATAAAAATCTCCTTCCTTTTTAAGGTTAAATAACATTCCATTGCATGTATATTCCATATTTTTTTATCCATTCATCTATGCATGGACACTTGTGTTGCTTCTACCTTTTAGCTATTGAAAACAATTCTGCTGTGAACATGGGTGTACGTATACCTGTTTGAGAGTCTGATTTCAATTCTTTTGCTATATACCTGGAAACAGAATTATTAAATCATAGAGTAATTCTGTTTTTAATTTCTTGAGAAATTGTCATGTTGTTTTCCACAGTGTCTGCACCATTTTGCATACCCATTCAATAGCGTACTAGGGTTCTAATATCTCCTCATCCTTGCCGACACTTGTTTTTTTCTCTTTTTCTTTTTCTGACAGTAGCCATCCTAATGGGTGTGAGGTGGTAGTGCCTCTTCAATTTTGCCTGGGAGAAGCTCACTCACCTCTCTGCAGTGATTCCCCATCCGGCCCCCTAGATACGGATCGACATCTAGTGAGCCTCTGATACTGACAGATGTGTTTTATATTCCACGAGTGGGCTGGGGTAGGAAAAAGTCCAGCGAGTTTGGATTAGAAGCCTGGCTCAACCACATTATAACTGTGACCTCGGGCAAGACACTTAACCTGCCTGTGCCTTACTTCCCTCATCAATAAAAGGAGGATAACAATTGTGCTTACCTGATAAAATTGTCAGGAGAGTAGTGTATATATATGAGGGAACCACTCCCCGCAAAAAATGGAATTATCTTCTGGAGGGCAGGCCCCTGTAGTACAGACTTCCCTGCTGGGCGAATGTTCTAGGAGCCCATCTGTATCAGTGTACCAGCTGGTGTTGTTGTGAGAGGCTGCATTTGGCTTCAGTGAATTTTTTTTCAGACTCAACACGTTTGTCCACTTCGTGATGGGTGATTTACCACCCGCCCACACTGTGCTGAGTGCTCAATAGTTTTTGACTAAAAATGGCACGACCCCCATGCCCTGCCCTCCCTGTTCACCCGATCTTGCCCAAAGAGACTTTCTTTTTGTTTCTTCAGATGAAAATGTCCTGAAAGGGAAACGTTTTGCCGATGTGGAAGAGGTGAAACAAAAAATGGTAGAAACACTAAAAGTCATCAAAATCGATGGGTTCAAAAACTGAGCAGTAGGAAAAAAGTCTTGCTAGGTGTATTGCATCAAATGGACAGTACTTTGAAGGTGACTGAAATTTAAACATGTAAGAATAAATACACAATTTTCTTAAATTCTGTTTTTGGGGCCCCCCTCATATATACTAACATATATTTATGTACTAATATGTATACTAGTACATAAATATATATGTACTGTAATATATATACTAACCCACTGTGTATATAAAGCTCTTAGACATAGTAAGCCTCTTATCTAAATAAGTGATAGCTACTTTATTGTAGATTTCACCTACGGCTGTAGCTCTTTGTTTTTTCATTAATTTACCACTTTGGAATAAATTTAGATCTACAAAAATGTTGCAAAGTTAATACAGAGAGTTCCACATACTCTTCACCCAACTCCCTCTGATATTAACATCTTCCGCAATCATGGTCCAGTTACCAAAACTAAGACATTAACATTGGTACATGACTATTATCTAAACTCCAGACTTCATTCCCAGTTCATTGGTTTTTCCTATAATGTCTTTTTCCTGTCCCCCAGCCTAAGCCAGGATATCACGTTGCACTTAGGAAGTAGCTGTTTTTGTTTGTGTTTCTGTTATTTTGCCTGAAGAGTGTTTTTAAAAGATGGGAATGGAATGCCTTTCGATGGGGCATGGTTGTCCATTCTGCCACGGTGTCCCACCTCTGCCTGTTGTCACACGCCTGCTCCATTCATCTGTCTTTACTGCATTTATGGGAGACGCAGGACGTGGAAACCCTGGACAGGCAGACAGCTCAGTCCCTTCCCCTCTGTGGAAATGTCCTTCGGTGATTAATTCTTTGAGGTCCCCAGAAATTTTCTATTAAAATCCAAACACTGTCAGGTAGCTAGATGTTGTAAATTAAATCACAGGTAAACATCTTAGCAGAAATTAAGTGACAGGGAGGAAGACCTCACAGGAACAGTTGCTGGAAGGGTGCCTGGAGAGAAAAAACCGATGGGGGGTAGAGAGGAACCTCTACGCAAATGCTGGCCACGCTGATGCTAAAACAGATAAAACAGATTTATCTGTTTTACAGGTTGGGCTGGACCCTGCCTGGCATGGGTCTTGACTCTTTCTGCTCAGCTACGTTAAACCCCCTGCCACCTCCAGCTCCCCACCCGCCCCAGGGCTCCCTGGCATCAGCGTCTAGGAGCCCCACTCACTTGGTTCCCCATGTTGCTGTCTTGGGCCATTTCCCCCCTCTCTGCCTCCTTCCTTTCCAGAATGTGGGAAACTCAGATCCTTGGTGGTATGTGGGAAAGAAAGGCTAGAAAAAGTGCAGCTACCTGAGACAGTTTACTAAGGACCTTCTCTCTGGCCGGAGCCATGTGAAGCGCTAAGTGGGAACTTGCGGGTGACATCTAAATACAGCAACAGCAGTGTTCTCTTTTTCCTAGCATCGACCCATACGTGGCTCTTTTTTAAAGTATAGTTTATATTTTTAATTTTTTGAGGACCCTCCAGGCTGTTTTCCACAGTGGCTGTACCAGTCTGCCTTCCCACCAACAGCGCACGAGGGTTCCCTTTTCTCCACATCCTCATCAGCACTTGTCGTTGGTTGATTTATTGAAGATGGCCACTCTGACTGGTGTGAGGTGATATCTCATTGTGGTTTTAATTTGCATCTCTCTGATGATTAGTGATGTTGAGCATCTCTTCATGTTTATTGGCCATCTGTGTGTCCTCTTTGGGAAAGTGTCTATGTAGATAAACACTCTAGCCGCAGCATTTTCAATCTTGTTTTTTACTAAGAAATAAGCCACAGGTTTTGAACAACCAACTAGCTTATTTTCTTCTCCATGTTTTTATATGTCCGGATGTGCATATACAAACTTTCATGTAAGAGTTACCTGTGTCATATCTGTATATTTAGAGAAGGCTACTTATTGACTAATAAGATGAATAAGCAGAGAAAAGATGAGAGGGTCAGTTATTAAAAAAAAAAAGTGAGAATGTTCCCTTAACTTGGACTCTTCTTCTCGTATGTGGGTAGAGCTTACGAGACGCTTCAGTTTCAGTTATACATTCCCCACCTCCTGCCCGCACCCTAGGGTTTTTCTTGGTGCTGTAGCATAGTTCGGTTATAGAACGGGTTGGGCAGACCTCATCTTGAGGCCTGACTCTACCACTAACTGGCTGTGCGATCTTGGGCAACTTACTCAACCTCTTTGTGCCTTAGCTTCACCTGTAAAATGGGTATAATTATAGCACCTGCCTCCCAGGGTTGCTGTGAGGGTAAATCAAAGGCAGGGAAGCAAAGTATGCAAAGTGCTTAGTGTAGTGCCCGGTGTATAATGAGTGTTCCAAATGGTTAGCTCTTGTTACAGGGCCACGCTCGAGGAAGGGTCGCCTAATCGTCACCCAAATGGCCACTGACACGGGAACAAGGGAAGAGAAGAGGTAAGAATAAAAAGAGAGCTCTGATGGAAGGCTGACATTGTGGGCGCTCCAACCACCTTGACACATAGCAGCTTGTTAGTTCTGACAAGGACCGTGTAATTGTCTCCATTTGCCAGATGAGGAAAGTTCTGCTCAGAGAGTCCAAGTGATGCACCTGCAACCCCATGGCAAAGAAGATGAAGAGTTGGCCTTGGCATAGCAGAGCAGGGTGGCTGAGAGTATGAACTCTAAAAGCTAGAGCCTTTTGACTAATTTTACCCATTTCCACTCCTCCCCACCCTCTACCTCTGGCAACCATCAATCTGCTCTCTGTTTCCAAGGGCTCTGTTTTTTTTTTTTAGATTCCACATGTAAGTGAGCTATACAGTATTTATCTTTCTCTGACAGACTTATTTCACTTGGCATAATGTCCGCAAGAATTATCTATGCTGTTGCACATGGCAGGATTGCCTTCTTTTTGGGCTATATAATATTCCATTACACATACACATATTTATGCACATATACTCCTGTACATATATGTGTATATATATATGTGTGTGTGTGTGCATATATGATACATGTTCAGGATGCGATATGTATATGTGTGTATATATATGCATGCACACACACCATTTTTAAAATCTATTTGTCTGTTGATGAACACTTAGGTTGTTTCCCTATCTTGGCTATTGTGAGTAATGCTGCAATGAACATGAGGTGCAAGTATTTCTTCAATGCACAGCATGGTAACTATAGTTAAAAATATTCTATCGTATATTTGAAAGTTGCTAAGAGAGTAGATTTTAAAAGTTCTCAGTACAAAACATAAATTGTAGCCATGTGAGTTCATGGATATGTTAACTAACCTTATTGTGATAATTGTGTGTGTGTGTATATATATATATCTAAAACCATCACATTGTACGCCCTAACCTTACATAATGTTATGTGTCATTTATATTTTAATAAAGCTGGGGAAAAAAGAGCATGAACCTTGGTGTTCAAATCCTGCCTACCAACCATCTGGGACTAGCCATAAAATGTGGGAGTCTAAGTTTTGTGTCTTGGTTACCTCATATGTAAATTGAAGATAATAATATTACCCCATAGGGTTCTTCTGAAGTCTATAAGAGGGAGGGAGGGAGAGAGAGAGAGAGAACGTGGCACGTAGTCTCTAGCAGGTTTTATAGAAGTTGGGGGGTGGGGGCGAAATCATGGAAACCCAGAACCTCTGAGTCCAGGTCCCCTGCTTTCTGGACATATAACTGACTGGAAGAAGCACCCCTCCTCTACTCCCATTTTAAAGATGAGAAAACTCAGTCAATGGAAATGGAACTTCTTGGTTTCTGTTTAGGAAATAAAATTAGGGTATATAAAATTTGGGAGATAAAAAAAAAATACCTGAAATAGAAGCACAAAGACAAAGCAGCAGGGCCAGACTGAATAGAAGCTACACAGAGAATCCAAGAGAATGTGACGGCTAAGTGAGAAGGTTAACAAAACAGTGAACTCCTTTCTGACAGGTAACCGGAAAGAACAAGCCATATCGTCAAACACCGCAGAGACCTGGCCAGCGGCCGGCCACATGCCAGCTGCAGCCTGGCCCAGTGCGTGGCTGTGTGGCTCCGTGTGCCTCGGTGCAGCTCAGCTCCACCTGGGGGAATGTTCCGGTCAAGCTCCTTGAGAAGATTCACTCTGAGCTTCCTTCTTTCCAGTTGGCCTCAGTTCCCAGTCTCGGCCACACCACCCCTGTGCAGGCCGATGAAGTCAGGGTATTCGGAAGGAGCTGTGTACAGAGAACCGCTGCCCAACGTGCTGTAGCACACTTTTGATTTTCCAGTCATGGTTTCTCTTCTCCACTCATCCCTGTACACTTCGACTTAGGTCACACACACACACACACACACACACACACACACACACGCAGAGGGAAAGAAGGAACAGAGACTTTCTGCTTCCATCACTGGCCGAGCGATTCCGTTTGACTTGGGCATGTAGGGTCAGTGACTTGCAGAATGGGGAAACGTCACATGTGGCAGAATAAGACAGGTAACAATGCATAGGGGGCAGGAGGAGCTGCCAGGGGTGGTGGGGCAGGGGGTGGGGCAGGGGATGAGGTGCTCCAAGGCTTGTTATCTCTGGCCCTTTTCAATATATTTTTTCTTCTTCATGAAGCAAGGCCTCTATGTCTCTAATCTACACATTCCCCCTGCCCGCCCCCGCAAATGAAGTGTGTGAGCCAGTTCACCACCCTGTTCCCCTCCCGTGAAGATGAGGTCACCTCCTGTGTATCTGAATGTAGCTGGCAAGCTGTTAGATCTCCTGTCTCCCTCTCCCACAGGTGCCCTCTGAGTGGCCTCAGGTGGGGGCTGACACCCCAGAAGAGGTGCAGCTCCTACCTACTGGGAGTGGAGCCCAGCTCCAGGTAAGCTGGGCAGGTCCCAAACCAGATTTTCCCAGCTGGCCCTCACTTTGTATTACTTCAACCCACCCCAGAAAGGCAGTTTATTCAATGGGCCATTTGATGTGATGGGATCTTTATGCTTTACTGGAATGTTGCTTACAGATAAATTCACATAGCAGAAGAATAGCCTTTTCTGTGAAACTGCTGGGCTTCTAGAAAATAATCTCCCTCCCACCAGGATGCCCGAAACACCTGATAAAGTCAAGACAGTGCGTACAGTAGACTGGAAAGAGTAATCACCTTTTAAAGAAAAATTTGGAAGATCTGCTTTATTTTTCAAAGTTTAAAAATTATGTTACATGCAGTAAAATTTACCCTTTTTAGTGTACAGTTTCATGAGTTTCGACAAAGACAGACGTACATGGGACCGCCCCCACAATTAAGGTATAGAACAGCTCCACGGCCTCACAAAGCTCCCCTGTGTTCCTGTTATGGGCTGAATCGTGAAAATTCACACAGTGAACCTCTAATCCCCAGCACCTCAGAAGGCAACCTTATTTGGAGGTTGGGTTTCTACAGGAGTAATCAAGTTAAAAAGAAGGTCTTTAGGGTGGGCCCTCATCCGGTATGATTGGTGTCCTTATAAAAGGGAGCAATTAAGAGACGGACAAACAGAGAGAATGTTATGTGAACACGATGGCCGTCCACGAGCAGAAGGAAGAACCTGGAACGTGTCCCTCCCTCACTTCCCTCAGAAGGAACCAATCTGCTGACACCTCGATCTCAGACTCCTGGCCTCCAGAACTGTGAAACAATAAGTTCCTGTTGAGTAGGCCCCCCATTTTGTGGCACTCTGTTGTGGCAGCCCTAGCAAACTAGGGGTAGTCCAGCCGTTCAACAGTCAGTCACCACCCCCGCCCCCACCTCAGCCCCCGGCAATCATGAATCTGATTTCGGTGCCTATAGTTTCACTTTTTCTAGAATGTCATGTAAGTACAATCAGTTAGTACACAGCTTTTGAGTCTGGTTTCCTTCATTGAGCACAATGTTTTTGAGAGTCATCCATTTTCCTTTATTTTTCATTCCTTTTTATTTCTGAGGAGGATTCCATTTAATGGATATACCGCAGTTTATTTATCCATTCACCAGTTGAAGGATATTTGGATTATTTGCAGGTTTTGGTTATTGTGACTAAAGTCTCCATAAATGTTTGCACATACTGGGTGTGTGTGTGTGCGCACATGTGTGTGCGAATTTAAGTTTTTATTTCTCTTGGGCAAATACCTAGGGATGGGATTCTTTGGTCCTACAATAAGTGTATGTTTACATTTGTAAGAAACTATCAGATTTCTCCAAAGTGGCTGCTTGATTTTTGCATTGTTACCAGCACGTATGAACATTTGAGGTGTTTCACATCCTTTTCATCGCACTTGGTGTTGTCTGTTTTGGTTTTTGCCAACCGACTAGGTATGTACACTTATCTCATTGTGGTTTTATTTGCATTTTCCTAATACCTTAAAATGTTAGGCATTTTTATGTGGTTATTTATCATCCCTATAATTCCTTTTGTTAAGAATCTATTCAAATATTTTCCCCACTTTTAATTGGGTTGTTTTCTTATTATTGAGTTGGAGAGGACAAAAGTCCTTTGTCAAATATGTGTCTTGCAAATATTTTCTACCAGACTATAGACTGCCTTTTAAATATTTTCTTAACAGTATCTTTGGAAGAATAGACTTTTTTTTATTTTGATGTCCGGTTTATTATTTTTAAAATTGATCATGCTTTTGATGTTTTATCTGAGGACTCTTTGTCTAACCCAAGGTCACAAATATTTTCAGAAGCCTTGCTTTTCTTCTTGACTGAGAAGCTGCTTCTGATCCTAAATACGTCATTCATCTGTTCTCAGTCTTAATGTGCCCCTCCGTGAAATGCGGAGACTGAAGTGGTAAGCGTTTCTGAAGCTTTTTGAAAGCAAGGGAACCTACTTTTGACTGAGACTGTGCATGGTGCCTGAGCCTTTAACACTGGCAAGTGTTCCCAGTGCTTGGCCCTCCTGGAGTCTCTGAGCAATGCCTCTCTACCTTTCCTGTGTTCATGAATCACTTAAGGGCCTTGTAAAAACTCAGAATCTGATTCGTAGGTCAGGGGTAAAACTGAGGTTCTGCAACTCTAATAAGTTCCTGGTGATGCCCATTGCTGGTCCCAAGACCTCACTTTGAGGGGCAAACCTCCCACATTCTCTCAAAGCCCAAGAGTGAAGTCTACCGCTGTAAATATAAGACTTTGGATTTCTACAGTGTGTGTCTGCTAAGAAGAGCAAAGTTCTTCCATATCAGTAATTCTTTCTTTCTCCTTCCTATCTGCCCCTTTGTACTCCCCAATTAACTAGTGGGTACACCAAGGCCTAGGTTTGGGCCAAGTTCACTGGAATGTGGCAGAATCAGGGAGAGAAGAGTGCTACCAGCAGCTGAGTATTAGCACCATTGTGATGTTCATGATAAAGTCAGTGTTACACTGAGAAATTGTTCTGTTGCAGCAGAAATTCAAACTGGCTTAAGGAAGAAGGGAAGCTTTTCGGCTCATGTCACTAAAATGTTTGAGGTTGTGCCACCTGCAGGTGTAGTCAGATCCAGGTGTTTGAATGCTATCATAAGGAATGTGGGTCCCCGAAAGGTTTAGCTCTGTGCTTTTCTGAATGGTCACTCCCAGGTAGGCTCTTCACATGCCATGGTAAGAAGGCTACTGGCTGGTCTAGGCAATGTCCCATCCCCTTAGCACCACCAGCATAAAGGCATCTTCCTTTTCCAATAATTTCAGCAAAAACTCTACACTTGGGATGCAGTGATCTGATGGACCAAGCTTAGAGCTGGGGGTGATGTCAGCTTTACCTGAACCACATGGACTTAAAGTACAGAAGGAAAGGTTTCAAAAAAAAGGAGAACGTTGTTTGTTGGATGGGCAAACAAGAGTGTCTGCTATAATCATTATGAATTCATATGTATAAAAGCCTAGGCATTTGTTCATTTGTTTATTTTAGGGGAAAACAGGAAACAAGAATCTGTAACTCTGGTTACTCAGGGAACACTGCCGTTGTGCCTTTCATGCTGCAACTCCTCTTTAACACTCTACTTGTTTCCCATATCCTCAGACTCCCTTCCGCCATTTTTGGTGTGGCTCTCCTGCCTCCAACGCCCAAGGTTTTCCTGCTACCTTTCTCAATCTGAAAAGTGCATTTCAATGCTAAATATGTATATTCCTACCCCTCTCAGAATTATTAGGACTAGAAGTAAGAATTATTACAGAAGGCAATGCATGGCACAAAGAATTCTGCACTAGAGGTGGAATTTTGGGCACTGGGGAGTTGTTTTTCTTTTTCTCTAGGGGAGGAAGGTCTCTTAGATCCTGCCAAATTATCCACCTGGTTTTGCTGATCCGCAGAGTTGGCCAAGACCACAGCCTTCTAACCCTAGAGCAATTGCCTGCCTGGAGGTGGCAATGGAGACAGGCGGGGTCACAGCTGGGCTGTTTAAAGCAATGTCATGACTGTCTTGGGAGGGCAGGTGGCAAACGTTGCCTAATTATCAACATGAGGAGCCTGTAAATTGAGACCTCAGGAAGGGAACATTCTTGCTTGGCCTCTGGCTGATGGAAAGGCTGGTTGAGGCCTGATACCATCAACTTCAGTCATTCAGGTGGTTAGAAACACCCCTCAGCTGTCAGTCTGCAGACAGGCCCACACAACTCCCCAGCAGAGGAGGATGGCTCTCGCTGGGAAAGGGCTGGTTCTGGCCAGAGACAGGAACTTTTTGTGTGGGATTTAACTGATGTTCCATAACGTCAGGTTAGGCTGACAGGGTATTTTATCGAACGACACAAATTCCAGCTTCAGTAACAGTACCCCAGTGTCAATAGTGACTGTAAATAGACTGTCTTATAAAATGAGAACATATGTGCACAGTGTCCCAACCTCCCCCCTCCACACTTGGCACCCGGAGACACCTCTCCCTCCCTCACCCAGCACACACAATGGCTCCCTTTATGCACTGCCCGCCAGCCCATGGGAAGGGCACTCGGTGTGTGCAGAGTCTGACTACAGTACTGCTGTACGTGGTAATCATTAACCTGAAATGGCGTTTATGATGATGAGATGCGGTGTGTGCCGCTGTGCCTCCATCCGTCCAGCAAACAGAATGTACTGACTAAACAGGCAGGACCAGTTGCTGTCAGGCCCTCAAAGACACACTGTTCCCAATGCAATGGAATTAGTTGCAAATAATGGGCCCATTGAGTTGGCAGCACAAATCCCGGAGTTGGGCCTAGACCCCAGGGGCTGGCCACTTCTAAATGGGCTTTGTTCACTCACTGGAGGAGAAAGTTCCAAGGCTAAGTGTAAACTCTGGGAACTGAGCTTAAAGTTTCACACCGATTCCCCCAGCAGGAGCCAGGGGCTGAGTCATCCCTTTGGGTGACTTCAGATCTAAAGCAAGGTTTTATCACCTGAGGGCCTTTTTGTATAATGGCTGGTAAGATACGGGAAAGTCATGCTTTACAGTTTGGGAAAGTCATGCTTTAAGAAGCATTGGGGTCATGTTGCAAAAAAAGTTGCAAAGGAATTAGGTAGTTTACTCAAAACACAGCCAGCTTGGAACAAAACCGGAGGCAAGACAGACCTCCCAATTCATGTGTTTTGGCCTTTCTGAAGGTCATTCAGTTCCAAGCAAGGTTGCTCCGTTTAGGGGTCCAGGTGTCACTCCTTCTCTGTGGCCCTACCACTTTCGTGGGTGAAAGAGGACAGGCAATGGGCGTGGCAAGCTGAGAGTAAGAGAAAGTGGGTTCCAGTGTGGCTCCTTGGACCCATAGTTGCGTGGTAGTTAGGTAGGTCCCTTCACTGTGTAGCCCTCTGTTTCCTCATCCGCAGTGATAGAAAGCCAGGACAGACGGTCTCCAGAGTCCCCTGTACCACTAGTGTGCAGTAGCGAGTGCTCTGCCTCGAGCAGGGGCTCTCCTCCTACCTGGGGCACCTGGGAAATGAAGGGGAGGTGGGCTGGGCTGTGGTATGAAGAGGCCAAAGAGAAGAGGAAACCCTGGAAATCACGCTGCTAATGTGAGCTTTTATTTCCTCCCAGTGACCAATCTGAGCCCTCCCGAAAATGATAATGTGCTAACCACTCAGGACCTTACAGTCCATTTTATTTCATTCTTTTCATTTGCAGACCCTGCATCTTCAGATATACTGACTTGGGCCAGGTCACGAGGAGAACTGGTGGCAGGTCTTCTGCTTCCCATCTGTAGTTCTTTGCACTAACCATGTGGCCATTGCTGCTCCGTAGCTAGTACCTAGACCATCCCTCAGTGGGTAGCAGCAACAGCAGGAAACACAGATCCTTGTGGACTTCTGTCAATGAGATGACATCAGTCGTTGAGCTCAAATCCTGTGCTACACACATTACCTACATCAGCTTATATTTTAAAATTAAAAACCTAGGATAGGTAGACCTGAAACTCATATAACGTTATCTTTCAATTATACCTCAATTTAAAAAAAACACTATGATAGGTGTGCTTTTATTAATTTTACAAAAAGATGTAAAAAGCAAAGCTTAGGGGGTGATTTGCAGGAGGCCACCGGAGTCTGGCTTAGAATCTGTTCGCCGAACTATTATGCCACACTATTTTGCTATGGAGAAGGATGTGGGGTCATGGGCCCTTAGTCAGAGTTACAGAAATGTTCCCTAAAGATGGATTTTTAAATGACCTCAGCATTTTCGATTAGAAAAGCCAGTGGGTACACAGGGCATCCCCCGTTATGGGTCGTGGGCTTTCCCTGGTACCCTGGGGCAGGGCCCAGAGACAGAGCCCCACTTGTCCCCTCTCATGCTCTTCAGCCACCAAAAAGGGTTTCTTCCCCTTCTGCAGGGTTCCAGTCACACTGATACCCTGAGGCTGGCCAGCGGGTGATCCCACCAAGGTGGGCAAGAGTTTTCTGGGATCCTCTTCCGTATCAGAAAGCAGTGTGATCACTCTGCCTCCTGCTGCTCGAAGCACTTGCCCAGTCAAGGTCCTGTTTCAGTGGCTTCATGTGGTAGTTGGGTGAGGGGTTGGGGGTGGGGGTGGAGAAACTGGAGTCACGTTCAAAAATGACCAGAGCAACTTGAAATGCTTTTCTGTATCTGATACCAAAGAAACTCATTCCTGACAGAATCCTCAAAATCACATTGGGAAGGGTACCTGTTTTCCAAAGGGATGAGCTAAATGTTGCCCCAGGAGGCTCGGTAGTGGGCTTCCTGCCCCAGGACCCTCGAGGGAGGCCGAGAAAGAGACTGAAGTGCCTGACGCGTTGCCAAACACCTCCTTCACTCTGGAGTATCCTGACATCAGGTCATAGAGTGTGCCTGCTGATAACATTCAGTTCTAGGAAAATTGTTTGGCTTTGTCAAACTAGAACTAGCTGACCTCAGGAGAGCATGTACCCAGAACCACGTGGCCCCAGTGGCAGGCCTGGACTGGAGTCACTTCAGTGTTACAAGTAACTGACTTGAAGGTGACTATGGCTTTCAGTCGAAGTTCACAAAACATGGCCTAGGAGGGTTTTGATTAGTCTGAAATAGACTGTGCCCTCGCCAAATGCCGCAGCTGAAATGTCCCCTCTTCAGGGAGGCCTTTCCATAACCCTCGTCAAGCCCCTGTCCCCTATTATTCTCCCTAGTAAAGAGTTACTAGGGAGAATCACAATAGCTATGAAAATCACTTCTTGTGCAATTACTTGCTTACTATCACCTTTCCCAAGCTGTCAGCTCCACAGGGGAGACTGTCTGATGGATCATCAATACCTAGTTCAGCGCCAGCCCTTAGTAGGCATTCAATAAATATTTGTTGAATAAAGGGGGAGCTGTGTAGGAAATATTACATCAAAAATCCATGGGAAAAGGTTGGAACTAGAAATGATCTTTTGTTCATTTCAACCCTGGAAAGCAAGGAGTCGCCAGGAGTGATAAAGTGACTTGTTCGAGGTCACCTGTGGGTGACTAGAGAGCTAGAACTACAACCCAAGACCCTCTGCTTCAATTCAGTCATGGTAGGGGTTACCTTTAATGTCTGCTCTTGGCTAAAATGATATGAGATACAAGTTCTTCTGTGGAGTGTCACCAACCCCCTGCCTCCAAACACAGCTGGAGTCTATTCGCTTCTCTGCATCCCTTTTAACCAACACTATTCTAGTCCAAGGGTATCCAACCCACGACCCACAGGTCACATGCAGCCCAGGATGCCTGTGAATGCCACCCAACACAAAATCATAAATTTACTTAAGACGTTATCAGATTTTTTTTGTGATTATGTGTTGCCCTGTATTTAATGTGTGGCCCAGGACAACTCTTCTTCTTCCAGTGTGGCCCAGAGGTGCCAAAAGTTTGGACACCCCTGCGGGCTAGGCCAGACTCCCATCATCTCTTGTCTGGAATTGCACGAACTTCTTAGATAGTCTCTTAATTGCCACCTGCTCACCTCCGTTCCCTTCTGCACACATGAAGCACAGTAATCTTTTTAAAGTGTGTGTCAGAGCATGTCATTCCCCTGCTTCAACCCCACCAGTGGTGTCCTGAATGTAACCACAGTCACTCCTAACCAAGGCCCACAAGCCCTGCCTCATCTGACCCTTGACCCCTCTCCTTTCCTCCTCACTCTTCCCTTTATGAGCTACATTCCACCCATCTTGGCCTTTTGCTTCTGTTGCACAAACATTTCAAGTTTGTGGTTTCTTCAGCCTGGAACACTTTCTGGCAGGCCTACACATGCTTCTGGTCACAGAGTGTCCCCTCTGACCATGCTGTGCACAGTGACCCCTCCCATGCCACACCACCGTCTGTCACGTTATTCCGTTTTGCTACTGTCACTGCCTATATCACTCTCTGAGGTCACCTTCTTCACTTGTTTGTTTTCTTGTACTGTATCTGCCAAATCATATCCTAATGGAAGCCTCGTGAAAGTAGGAACTTGCTGTTATATTTCCAGTGGCTTAATCAGCCCTCGTGTGTATTGAATTTGTTGAATGAATTCATGTTTGCGACCATGGCTGTGTAATTGGAGCTACGATCACGGATTTGTTCCTCGAGGTGGTAGTAAAACCTTATATAAACCCTAGAATATTTGCTTGGGAAAGGAAGACACTCGGGAAGGCCAAACATTCCCCAGATTGGTCAGCATTGTCTCGGACAGCGTGACTCAGTTGATTGGATCGTTGTCCTATAAACGGAAAGATCACAGGTTGATTCCCGGTCAGGGCACATACCTTGGTTGCAGGTTCAGTCCCAGGTTGGGGCACGTACGGGAGGCAACCAACTGATGCTTCTCTTTTACATCGATGTTTCTCTCTCTCCCTTACTCTCTACAATCAGTAGAAACATGTCCTTGGATGAAGATTTTTTAAAAAACAGGGTTTCCTGGGAACCTTCCAGCACCTTCTGGATCGGAACATCCCAGACTGAGTCAGGAGGTTGCTGGCTACTGACAGAAAGTAGGCCAGTTTGGAAAACCACTGGGTGATAGGATCCAGAGCCAAGTGCATGTTCTTACATTTGACCTTGTATCTGCACTTCTGGGAAATAATCCTAACCACAGAAAAGACTTTGTATACAAAGATATCTATCTCACCTTGTTTATAAAAATGAAAATTTAAAACAACATAAATGCCCAAAGGTAGGGGAAGTGATTAAGGAAACCATGATATAGTCAGTTGATGGACATTAAAATTCTTATGAATATGTTTCTACATGAAAACCATTCTTGACTTTGCTATATAGTCTGAATGTTTGTGTCTGTTGGTTTGCAACCTCGGGAGTTCCCTGGGTGAAATTCAAAACAGTCCCCCATACAGAGGGCAAGGAGAGATTGAAGGAAGAGGCGGGTCACTCCAGATTGGTAGGTGGCAGATTTAGTGAGCAAGGGAACTTACATAGGATGCTTGTTTTGGGTGGCCAAAAGGCAAGTAGATCTCACCCATCTACCAGTATCTTAAAAGTTTATATAGAGGTTTTAAGGGGTTCAGTCACACGCACAGTCCACATGGTCACCACAGCACATTACTCTCTCAAGGCTGAGTCTTTGAGGTGGCTCCTCGTATGGGAACGGCGGGCAGAACATACACTCCAAGGAAAGAGGAGGGGATAAGGAGCTTCTGAATGCCCAGGTCCAGCTCCTGGGTCAATCAGTGGAACCTCCATGAATGGGATTAATGTCCTTATAAGTAAGACCCCAAAGAGCTAGCTCATCCCCTTCCACCATTCAAGGGCACAATGAAAGGTGAGTAGTCTGCAGCCCAGAAGAGGGCTCTCACAAAACCCAGCCATGCAACACCCTGACGGACTTTCAGCCTCCAGGCTGTGAGCAATACATTTCACCCAGTCTGTAGAATTTTGTTATAGCAGCTGAAGCAGACGAAGACAGGCTTTGGTTGGATAGTGGTTCAATGCATGACACATACTGAAAGCTGACTACATAGGTTTGCTTTCCAGCTCTGACTTAAGTATGATCTTGGGCAAGCTGCTAAACCTCTCTGTGCTTCTATTTCCTCACCTTTAAAATGGATGTAACGACAGCATCTAGCTGAAAGGGCAATCGCAGAGATTAAATGAGTTAATATACTAGATTAGTAATATTATACATTATGTATTAGGTATCATGTGTCATATATCATATATTATATATTTGTATTATATAGAGAGGGGAAAAGACTAGAAGGAATCTTATTAAAATGCTCAGAGCAACTATGCTAAGCTCATTATATGTGAGAGATTTTTTTTTTTTTATTCTCCATTAGGTGTTGCACTATCTCTCTAACTTAACAACCATAACGACAGTTAAATCTCCAGTGTAATGTAAAACCAAGCACTTGCATCGAGGGATACGGGGAACCACCATAACCACTGGGGCAGGAGGTGGGGTGGAAAGAAGGCAAATGCACCAAGGAAGCTTTGCAAATTTAAAATATGATATTCAAATATAAGTACGAAGTTAATAAATATCCTGGCAGTCACATACAACACCTCTTTGTCCGAGCTTGCCCAACCGCTCTGTGGTAAAGCTGTATTTGGAACCCTAAACAGCCTAACTCCAGAGCATGTGCTCCACTCTCGAAACCATATTGTTTCTCCTGTCTTTACATCTCCTTGTATTTACATTTATAAATACCAATGTATTCACATCTCCTGTTCCCTCTCCTCACAGGTCGATCCATTTGGGTGGGTTTCAGTGTTTCACGTATTCATAACATAGATAAGTATTGGCTGCCTGCTTGCCAGAGGACAGCTCTGCCCTGGCCCCCTGGTGGCGGCGCATGTATCCATAGAGGCCACCCTGGCAGGGGCTCCAACTGCGGCTTATCTGAGTCTTAGCTTGATGCCTTGTGATCCTCCTGGAACACAGGAGCATGCGCAGCTGGTGAACATCTGCTCCGATGCTGTCTCCTCTCACCTTTCCATCTCCCTTGAGAGGCTATCATGGGATCATTTCTCGTCACCGCCTCAGTTCCGGGACAAAACCGAGCAACAGAATATGGAATCACTTAGCTAGAGCCTAGAATCGTCTCTGAAACAACGGAGTAGTCCACAACTCACACTGTAGCCCTCGGGCTCTTTTAGTTTGGGGGATGTGTGTGGGTCAAGGATCACAGGAAGCTTGCACCTTTAGCTTTTTTTTTTTTTTTTGCACAGTCTGTGTAAATAATAATCAGTCTAAATCTAAAAGTGTCTCATTGTGTTTCTACTAGTCGTCACTGAGGCCTTACCTTGTTGGATGCACGTGTGAATCAAACAGATAAAGGTCTGTTCTCATTCTGGTGGAGTGACAGACCACAAAAATGGGCACAAAAAATCGTGAAACCTGTATTGTAATGGAAGGTGAGATAGATTGTGGGAAACAGAAAAAGGAAAGGGGAAAGGGGATCAGCATTTTAAGGCAGGGAGGCGGATGGCTGTGTTAAATTATTCCCAATGTACCCCTCATCGAGGGCGTGAGAGCTGACGGAGCCCTCGAAAGGCTGAGGGGTGGGCCAAGGGGATGTTTAGGCAGAGCGAAGAGCTAGAATAACATGCCTGGAATGTTCAAGAAAAAGTGGGGAGATGACTGTGACTGGAGCAGAGAGTGAAGAAAGGCGGGCCTAGAGGAGCGAAGTGAAGAGAGAGGAATGGATGAAAGAGGTAACCATGGGCAGATCCTGTCAGGCGACTGCTTTAAGGACTTCGGCTTTACATGGAGGGATATGGCACGTTATTGCAGAGTTCGTGTTTTTATCTTTTTATTGTAAAATTACAGATACAGAGAACCACACAAAAACAAAGGTATAGCTTAGTGAATAATTATAAGGCCTATACTCTTTTAACTACCTTCCAAGTTAAGAAATAAACTTGCTCGTCTCCTCAGAAGCCCTTGCATGGGCTCTTCCCCAGAGTCCCCTGCCTCTGTCCAAATGTGGCCACCATCCTGACTCTTCCCTGAATCACTCACTTGTCTTCTCTGTGTAATCGCCCGAACCTGTATCTCATCGCAAATCACTATAGTTTAATCTTAAGGTATCTTTTAAGTTGCCGTTAGTCCACGGGCCTGCCTCCATTTCTGTCTTTCCCTTATGGTTTACCTGTTAAAGCAGTCAATTTCACCGACAGGTTTTCCCACGCCCAACGCTGTTAAGCACTCACGGATGGCTTTGAGCAGAGGAGTGCCATGATGGGACTTAGATTTTAAAAGGATCACACTGCCTATTGTGTTGAGATTGTAGGGGACAAGAATAAAAGCGAAGAGGCCTCTTAGGGACTACTCTGGAAGCTCATGAAAAATGATGTGTCTTAGACCAGGGTGGGAGCAGTCAGAGAAGCAGAGGTTGTTGGCTTCGGGTTGTACTGTTAAGCTCCATTAGCCAATGGGGTTTCCTTATACATTGGACATGGAGTATGAAAGATAAAAGTCAAGAATGGCTCTAAAGATTTTGCTTAAAAAACTGCTTTATTGAGATACAATTCACGTACTATATGAGACCTATATAATTTACTCATCTGAAATGTAAAGTTTAGTGGTTTTTAGTAGTAGATTCAAAAAGCGATGCAACCCTCACCCTAAATCTAACTTTACAACATTTGCATTGCAAAGAAACCCCCATACCCATTAGTGGCCATTCCTTGTTCCTGCCCAGCCCTCCCCCTTCCAGACCCTAGCAACTACTAATCTACTTTCTGCCTCTGTAGTCTGCCTGTTCTAGATAATTTCTATAAACAGAATCACATAAAGTGTTGTCTTTGTGACTGGCTTCTTTTACTTAGCAAATGTTTTCAAGCTTCATCCAAGTTGCAGCACATATCAGTACTTTATTCCTTTTTACTACAAATCATATTTCATTGTATGGATATACCATATTTTGTTTATCCATTGATCAGTTAATGGGCATTTGGATTGATTTCATTTGGGCTATAAAAAATGCTTACGTGAGCATCAGTGTACAAGTTTTTGGGTGAACATAAGTTTTCAACTGTTTTGGGTCCATACCTTGGAGTGTCACATGGCAGAGCCACGTGGTAACTCTGTGTTTAGCTTACCGAGGAAACACCAACTGTCCTCCACAGTGAATGAATCATTTTACATCCCCGCCCATGATGTGTAAATGTTCCGGTTTCTCTACATCCTCACCAAAATGTGCTACTGCTATTTGTCTTTTTTATCGTGGCTCTCCTAGTAGATGTGAGTGGTGTCTCATTATAGTTTTTATTTGAATTTTCCTAATAATGATTATTGATGTTGAACATCTTTTCATGTGTTTATCGGGCATTTGTATATCTTCTTTGGGGAAATGTCTGTTCAAATTCTTTGCCCATTTCTTAATTGGCTTGTTTGTCTTTTTATTTTTGCATCTGAAACATTCTTTATCTATTCAGATTCATGTCCCTTGTCAGCTATATGATTCGCAAATATTTTCTCTCTTTCTGTGGGTTTTCTTTTCACTTTCTTGTCAGGGACCTATAAAGCACAAAAGAGTTTAATTTTGATGAAGTCCAGCTTCTTTTTTTCTTTCGTTGCTTATGCTTTCGGTATTATTTCTAAGAAACTATCACCTCACCCAAGGTCAGAAGACTTACTCCTATATTTTACCTATGAGTTTTATAATTTTAGAGAGCTATAGTTTAGACTTCTTTTACTTACGTCTATGATCCACTTTAAGTTGATTTTGTCTATGAGGTAAGGATTCATTTGGATGATTTAATTTTCAGTCTTTTGTAAGTCTAGTTGTCCTAAAATGGTTTATTGAAAAGATCATTCTTCATCGATTTGTCTTGTCACTCTTGTTGAAAATCAATTGACCATAAATGTGAGGTTCTATTTCTGGACTCTCAATTCTATTCCATTGATTTATATGTCTATCTTTATGCCAGTACTACACTGTCTGGATTACTATATCTTTGTAGCAAGTTTGGAATAGTTTTGTTTCACTGATTCATAAATAATCCACTTGAAATCCAAATTTAAAAGTGTTTAGCATCATCATCATAGACAGGTTTGACACTGGAGTTTAGAATTTGGGAAAAAAGGTGACTGATTTATTTGGCATGAGATCAAGGGGCTTTAGGGTTGGCATGAGATTGAGGGGGAGCGATTTGTTGTTTTCTTTGGCAGAAATTAAGAGAGATTGTCCTTTTCCAGAATCCAATGGCAATGAATTGAATGGTCTCCTATGCTTCAGGGCCTCATGTGAGAAAAATTCTAAGGGGGCTCAATGTTTTAGTTCTACTCTCGTTGGGATTAATACCAAGATAACTGCCCATTGACCAAACTGGGGAAAGAGATAGAGGCCACGGTGAATATGTGTCTGTTTATGTGTGTAGGGGGCAGGGATGGCACCTTCCATCCATTTATTGCCTTCTTTTTTCAGCCATATCCCTTCTCTTTGGCATTACTATGGTCACATGCCAAACCAGGTTTGGCTTTTATCTTTCATTCTTTGGGTGGAGTGGGAACAGAAAAGTCACTTCCTGTTGGTTTGTTTCCGAAAACCTGAACAGTCCTGGGAGAAGTTCAGTACCATTCTTGGAACCCCTGGTACCCAAATACCTACTTAACACCTTTGCCATGCTGTTGTGGTTACTGATTAGGTCTGGAAGAGCGAGGCGGGGGAGGAAGAAGAGCCTAATGGGAATAGCCTTGGCTGTCTGGCTAGCCTCACACCTCTCAGTCATGTGAAAGTGCACATCTCCTTTGGGACAAGTGTTATGCTGAATTGCCAATGTTACAAAAAAATGCTTCCACCATTCCACTTATTTAGACTCAAAAGTATTTCTAGAACATCTTATAATAAGGAAAATATATATAGCTCTCATTATAACCCAGGATAGAAAACGAATCCCATTCTTACCAAACAGGAAGAAATTCATGTGCCGTTTTCCTAGCTTCAGATTACCATTCAGATTTCCCGTCCTGTCTACAGGAGCACGGAAGGCTAATTCTGTCAGTAATACACCAAGTCAAGCCCCGTAGGTCGGGGTTTCCTAGGGACTAGGACATTCTTAGAGATCAAAGCCAAGAATCACAAAATATTAGTCTTGAAAAGGACCTAACAGCTGACTGACTCATAATGGAAAAAGACCAAACTGAGGTTGCTGGTAGTAAATGGCCCAGGTAAATTCTTCAAGGCAAACCAAGACTTCAAACTAGCAAACTAGACTCTCTAAATTTCTGATTTGGTGCCCTAATGACCGCATCACTAGCTTTGTGGGAAAATGCTAATACTATTTATGTAAAAACTCAGACATTTTCCCGATACTTACAAGTTGACCAGAACCCTGTACTGCTGCCTCGACTTGTTAGTCAATAGCCGTGAGGCATAGACACAGATCAGGGCAACTCAGGTGAACCAGTTTAACCTGAAGACATTAAAAAATCATTCGGCGATTGCAGAGAAAAGTCAAATGATTAAGCCTCCACTGCAAGTTCTAACATGTCATGCTTATCTGTGTTTTTCCTTGTTGAGATGTCCTGTCTTCAAAGAGCCTTCTCCGGGTCGGAAAGTTAGTCAGGGCCAGTTGGACTGATTAGCCTTTAGAAGAGCTCATGGCTGAGTAACAAAGACCAGGGCAACCTCTCCTAGCAGGCAGCTCAAGTGGTGATGTGTGTGGTTCTGGTTGGGTAGCTTAGCTGGTTGAAGCATTGTCCCATAAGCCAAAAGTTCACAAGTTCAATCTCTGGTCAGGACATATACATAGGTTACGGCTTCAATCCTAAATTGGTATGTGTACGGGAGGATGCCAATTGATGTTTCTCTCTCCCTCTCTCTCTCCCTCTCCCTCTCTCTCTAAAAATCGATAAACATATTCTCAGGTCAGGATTTAAAAAAAGAGATTATGTGTGGGTACATGCAATATGGGAAATTGTTCTTTCTCAGTCTCTGTGCTGGTGCAAACACAGACAGGGAACAGGACTTTGATCATGTTGTCTCCAGCAGCTAGCACCACAGGTTCTCAGTAGACACTTGTTGGAGGAAGGAATAAGCCTCCGATTCCACCACACAGCGCACATATAACAGTCAGCCAAAGAACAGTAGCGGTAAGAGGAGAGAACGACTTCGAAGGAAGGTGATCCCTTTTGACCCAGAATGGAGATAAACTAAAAAGGGCTATTTATGAAATAAGCACTACTCTGGCCCCTTATCTGGAGATGCATATGGGCTTTTCTTCAAACTGATTCCTTCGTCAGTGGTCCCTCTGAGTCTTGATATCTTCATCTGAAAAAGCGTAACGAATATGAATACAGCTCCTATTTCATGAGGTTGCTGTATTAATTTAAGGATTAAATGAGGGAACCTATGTAATGCATTAAGAATGTCTGGGGTTTGGACTAATCGAATAGTATTATATAAGCTTTTTGTCCTAACACAAAAAGTGGACTTTTTGTCTGTAAAATAGTGAAAAGAATCACTCCAACTTCATAGTTTTAAGGTACAGGTAAAGTGATGATAGCAGAAGCTAATATTACAGTGCCTCCTATAGGATAAACATTATTCAGGGCACTCTGCATTTATTACTAATTCATTGTAACAACCCAGTGAGTAAGGTACTGCTATTAACCCCATACTGCAGATGAGAAAAATTGAGGTTCTGTTTGGATAAGTACTTGCTCAAGGCCACACAGCTAGTATATAGAGGGGCCAGGATTGAAACCCAAACAATTAATTCAACAGCATTAATCAGGGCTATGTTACTTCTTGTATATACAGGTAAAATATTCCACACAGGGTCTGGCATATAGTACATGCTGACATACTATAAGTCAACACATGTCACTTAATAAATGCTGATGCACATAGGTACCTTTTGTATTTAGTTCACGTATATTTTTAATTGTGACTGTGGTGGCACTAGGAAATAGTATATCTATTATCTCTCTTGCTTTACTACATCTATTATTTCTTTTGCTTCAGCAGAAAAGCACTAGTTTTGCAAAGAAACCCTCCCCTTGTCCATCCCAGTGGAATTGCCTCACACATGCTTTTGACCTGGAGGAATTCAACTGCACATGCTTGGCCAAGGTAGGTACAATGAAGATAGCCTGCCTTTTATAGATGAGGAGAGGGAGGCACAGAGATCATAACAGGGACCATCACTGAAAGCTTATTATGTAGCAAGTATGTACCTTATCTCTGATTTTCATCATAACCCTGCAAGGTAAGTTTTTCTTCTCCTTTTACAGCCAAGGAAATAGAGGCTCATGGGGTTAGGTAACTTGCTCAGCATCACGCAGCGGGTAACTGACTGAGGCAGAATTGAAGCCCGGAGTGGGTGCTCACTGAACCACACACCCCTGTCTTTGATGAGAAACCAGCTCTCTGCAAGACGACCCATTCTCACCTGCCTTCAGTTACTCAGCGAGCACGGTGAGGCACCAGGTTTACCAGCAACAGTGGTGATAATTGATGTCCTTCTGCCAGGCTCCTCATCTCTCTCTCAGTTGGTGCCGCATAAGGATTTCATGAAGATCATAAAGTTTATAAACTGTTTTGCCCTCTTTGAAAACAAGACACCAGATAAACTCCTGGATGACCATGGCTTTGGCCTTAGTGCAAAACATCCATTACCTGTCTGAAGTCCTAGAAGTTACTACAGAGTGAGCAGGTGGTTTCTTTCACTTTGTTCTTCCAGGTTGGCTTGCTTTCTGCTCAAAAAGCCCTGAGGCAAACAGAGAAATGGGAAACAGTCTTTTCTTCCTCAACAGAAGGCCTTACCTGGGTGGGTAGGGCAGGGGAGAGCAATGGGAGAAAAACGGGGACAACTGTAATTAAACAACAATAATAATAAAAAAAAAAAAAAAGAAGAAGAAGGCCCTTTCAACTGGTTGTAAAAGCCAGAACCTAAGAGTCGTTTTCCTCTACCCCTTTTGTTCAGTCCATCAGCAAAAGTCCTCTACCTCTAGACCATGCACATCCTTCCACCTTGAACTCTACTTTGAACTCTCTAATTCAAGACAGTACCATGCCTGACTTAAAGAGGGACTAACTTGGGTGGGCTTGCTTGGGGCTTTCCTGGTGTTAGTTCTACAAGTTCCACCCCAGGGAAGCCCTCAGTTGCAGGCGAACCAGGATAATTGATCGCCCCACTGCCCTGGGCTCCTGCAGCCCTCTCCTAACATGTCCCTTTGTTCTCAGATGCACTGGTTTTTATTCTTTCTCTGCCCTGTGGTCCATAGCAACCCTTTAACATTATAGATTATTGTGTCATTCCCCCTACTTAAATTTCTACTTTGGGAAGAAAAGTAAAACTCCTTACTTCAGCTGACAAGATACTGTCTGCTCTGCACCTTTGCCGTGTTTCCAACCTCAACTCACTTCCTGTCCCCCATCCCTCACTGCGGCGGTGTTGTCAGTTCCTCGGCTACGCCAGGCTCGGCTCCTCCGCGGCACCGCTCACCCTGCTGTTGCCTTTGCTGGCACCATCCTTTCTCCACCTCCTTGTAATTTCATGATTTGTAATCAAGTAGACGTGTGATTATTCCATTAATGTCTTTCCTGAGAATTAAAGCTTCTTGATTCCCTAGTTCATCACTTAATCCCCTGTGCCTAGTACTAGGGCTAACCCTTAATGAGGTCACATGAAATATTTACTGCATAAATCATTGAGTGAAAGGAATAAATAGGGTTTGTCGGCGGAATTTGCTACTAAGATTTCATGCTCTGAAAGCTGGGGTTGCTAGGGCATAATAAGCAAGGTCCCTTGAGGCTAGATGGGAGGCAGGCCCTGCCAAGGAGTTGGGACATTGTCTTGAAGACAATGGGGAGCTTCTGAGAGGTTTCGAGCTAAGGGGTGAGACAGTACTATACATATTTTGAAATATCAAGGTTGGAGAGGCAGGTAGGGGCTCCCTCAGCAAGAAGTGCCTTCAACCTTTGGCAGCCGTAAGAATTAGGGTGTGTGTTTGCAATAGTTTCATAGAGCCAACTGGGTATGATTGTCCCATTGGTTAATTTTCTGGAAACAGTCAATTATGAATCAAAGGCTTCCAAAGCTCTGGCCCATAACTAATTGTATTTTAAAAATGTGTTTAATCACAACTCAGAGATTATGTAAAGGGCCTCATTGACGTTGAGATTGGATTCCTATGGGAGCAAGTCAGTGGGGCCATTCGTCCAAGGCTGAATTTTACACTAGTTTTGCACTAGGATAATGCAGAGGGAAGAAGTGACTTACGGAAGCAGTGGCTTCCGTTCAACAGGGCATGGCACTGGGCTCATGCTGCCCTGATCTAGGTCTGTTATTTATTTTAGCACTTTCTTATGGAAAATCTCAAAATAATACAAAGTAAAACAGTATAATGAACTTCCATGTACCTATCACTCAGCTTTGATAGTTACCAGTATTATGCCATCCTCCATCCCCTGCTCCATGGTTATTATTTTACATTTATTTTCTAGGTAAGGTAAAATTTACACAAAATTTACACTGCACAAATCTTCACTGTACAAAGTTGACTGGTGGAGTCATCCATTTAACCCAGGCTTCTCTCATGATCTAGAGCACCTTTTTATCTCCCAGTTTCTGTGTGTTCTTGCCTAATCTCTCTCCTCCCCCATGGCAACCACTGTTCTGGTATTTTAAAAAAATCTTAGATTAGTTTAGCTTTTCCAGAAGTTCATATAAATGGAACCATACAGCCTGTACCCATCTGTCCCCAGCTTTGTCACTCAGGATAAAGTCTGTGAGGTTCCTCCACATTGTTTCATTCACCAGTAGTTCATTTTTTAATATTGCTGAGTACTATTCCATTGTCTGAATAAACCATAAGTTGTTTATTCATTCTCCTAGTGATGGGCACTTATTTGGGTTATTTCAATTTGGGGCTGTTATGAATAAAACTACTATGAACACTTTTGTACAGTGTTTTATGGACCTGTGTCTTAATGTCTACTTGATAATCCTAGGTGTAAAATTTCTGGGTTACATTATTTTTTGCCTGGATGGCTGCAATGTCCTAGCTGCCATGCCTGCCACCTGGTGCCAGCCCCCGAATCTGGGCACCGGGCCACATACCTTTTTCCAAAGCAGAACTCTATCCATTTCAAAATCTACTTAGGAAGTGCAGGTGGTCTTCCATTGTCTTCAGAGTAAAGTCAAGCCTGCCTGGCATTCAAGAACCCCACAGCTCAATCTCGACTTTCTTTCCGCTTATTTATTCCCTGTACTTCCTTCGATGCTTTCTGGGAGCTGACCACTTAGTCTCTTTGATCCGAGGTTTTTGTGGGACTGAGCCTAGAGAACACGGTCTTGCTGGGCTTTGCAACCCATGGCAATGCCTGGCTCACAGTGGGGTCGAAAATGTTTGCCAGATGGGCAGTCAATGCTTATGTTGTGGCACTCATACCTGGAACTGCAGACCGCAGCACCTGCTCCCACGGCTGCTTCCACTCTACCTGTGGAGAAGGTAGGAGATTAAACTGGGTGAGATTTCTCTGGGTGCTCAGATTCACTGGGGATTTTTCCAGATCACCTGGGTCCAGAAATTCCACACGACTCATGCCATCGGTCTGCCAATGATAAGGGGCTGAGTGGTATAATGGAAAGAGCATCGGGGTAAGAGCCAGTTGTCCCAGTTTCTAGTTTTATTTCTACTATTCACTGTGCATCCTTGGGTAGGTTCCTCACCTGAGCCCCCATTGCCCCTTTTGGAACGCTGGGATGGGAGAGTCAGGATGAACCTGGATGATCACTAAAATCAAACCTAAAATCACCCAGTGAGACTGAATTTCACAAAATAGTAAACTGGGTCAGCTGTCTCCTTCTGGTGTGCAGGACCCTTTGTCCTTTCGTGTTCTCCTTCCTGTGTATTATTCAGGGCTCCCTAAGTACAGTCCGACCCTCCTCCCTGCCCCAAACCATCAGTGCCAGCAACCAGAACACAGTTGGAACACCAAATTCCTGCCAGCAGAACCTCATCCAATCATGGTAAGAGTCAGACTCCAGCAACATATCTGCCTAAAGCAGAGATATCTGCTTGAGAGTGCACTGTTGGTATAGGGTTCTTGCCACAGGTTGTAGAAAAAAGTTGGCAAAAGTCAGGCTGCATTTTTTTCCACAAAGGAAACAAAATCTCTATCCTTGTTTCAGAAATGCTAATCACTTTCCAGCTCTCTGACTTAATTTTTCTTTGCTTGTTCATCTGTAAAATAGAAATAATAAAATGTCTGTCTCAAAGGCTTTTCGAAAAATTAAATTATAGTTGTGGAACATGTAGAATTATGACTGCCACACAGGAAAATCTCAATAAATATTGGATAAAGTCATTGTCATTAATGCCATTAGCAATATCTTAGTGGACACGGACAACCCTGAGGAATGTGGATGCCACCCAATAGTCTGCAAGGTTTTAAGATGCTTACCAAGCTCACAAAATGACTTCATTTCCTCACCCGTTCAAAATGGAAACATATTCAAAATGGACACAGCATCTCCAAGTGCCAGCATCCTTTGTTCTCTGTTTTCTTAGAGAAAAAAATTTAAACTAGAAACCTCACTTCTCTGAGTCTCCTATCTCTTAGATCCCATCCATGGGGACAACACCTTCTTGCCACCAAATCTGGGCACCGGGCCATATACCTTTTTCCAAAGCAGAACTCTATCCATTTCAAAATTGACTTGGGAAGCACAGGTGGTCTTCCCTTGTCTCCACAGTAAAGGCGAGCCTGCCTGGCCTGGCATTCAAGAACCCCACGGTGGCAACAGAAGTGGGCAATGGACTCATCTTACCATCTTGAAAAAAAGGGAAGTGACCCGGCAAACTCTGGGGAGGGCAGAAGCTTAATGATCGTGGACATGCCCTTGATGATAAGCGAAGGAAAAGGCGAAGAGGAGAACAGAGTAGAGTGGCCATGAACAAAAGCTGGAATTGTTTGAGAAATGGACCCTTTTCAGAAGCCTTCAAAACCACCCTTTTACAAAGCCTGGCAGGGATACAGTATTGAGCCTGGGCGACAGCCAAGCATGGCCTTAATTTATTATTGCCAAACTGTTTGTTGTCTTTATTTGCCAAGACTGACTAATTGAACTTTTGTTGGTCTGGCTGCCCCACCAGAGGACTAGTGTTATCTGCTCCATGAGTCCTTCCATGAACCGTGCCAAAAACTTGACCCAAGTTGTGGCTGACTTACCTTCCCTGTTCAGGTCGCTCTCTGTCGTTCAGGCATGTTGTTGTCTTGTTTTTATTTTGTTTGGTACAGTTCCAACTCAAAATAAGTGTTTGGACTGAACTAGAATGAAATTCACAGACCCAAAGGGAAGGTTCCTGTTGGGAGGTCAAAGAGGTCCCCCAAAAAGCCTGCATGGAGATTCTCTTCCTTGATTTTCCCCCTGTGTCTCAGTGAAAGTCGCCCTTCTCAGTTTCTGCCACATAGGGAAGGGATGCTCTGGACCGATGGTTCTCAAAGTGTGGTCCCAGGAGCACTGTCAGTCTCCCCCGGGAATTTGTTAGAAATGCAGATTCTTGGGCCCCACTCCACAGCTGCCAAGTCAGCAGCCTATATTTTAACAAGCCCCCTGGGTGATTCGATGTATACTGAGGTCTGAAACCAGCGCTCGAGGCTGGGGTTTCTTAAGCTCGCCACTGCCGACAATTTGGGCTGGACGATTCTTCGTAGGAGGAGCTGTCCAGTACCTTATAGGATATTTATTTAGCAGCATCCCTGACCTCTACCCACCACCTCCATACCCCCACCCATGTTACAGCTAAAAATGTCTCTAGTCCTTGACAAATGTCCTTGGATGAAGGAGGTAAATCATCCCTGGCTCAAATAATGCACAAACTACTCATTTCTCTGGGCTTTTATGTTCTCTGTATTATAGTGACAAACAACTGCCCCACTGTCTGGGAGGCTGCTTAGCACACCATACCAATGAGCTCAAAAAGACATAGCCAGCTGATAGGAGATTTTGTTCTTCAATCTTGATAAATCTTTCTTTGAATGCATCCACAGGCTAGAGCAGATGACTTTGACTTTAAGAGCTAGTTCCCTTGTCAGCTTGCTTGGTATACTCAAGACAAAACAAAACAAAACCCTTCAGGGTTTGAGTTCTTCTCACCCTTTTTTGGGTTTGTTACCCCCAGGGCGGAAGAGACAGAGGGGCTGAGTTCAGAGGTATGTACCTACTGTCCAGAGTGACATGAATGGCACTTTTGCTAATCTTCTCTCTCACCTTCAGAATGAAAGATTTCCTTGTGTGTTTTCTGGGGTGAGTGTTTCCGAAAGCTCATTCTACAGTTCCATCATTGTTAGTGCTGTTGCATTTGAGATTTGCATCTGAAGGGCACCCAAACCAGAAACTTTGATTTAGGCTTTATTCCCACCACTGTCATTTCAGGTTTTGACAATTTTTCCACTTGAGGAAGTTGGACTTGCCAAAAATCAACTTGAACTGACTCAACCAAACCTAAAGTCAATTGCTCACATAAACGTCAACTACAGGTCACAATTCTTTTGCTCATTTGGTTGGACTCTATTGAGAACCTACTACTACCAACATTGTGCTAGATCCTTAGGATGTGGAGAGAGAAGCAGAAAACTATTGCCTGGGGTGGGGGACTCCTTTTCAGACAAAGGTATTTCAAACAGAATGAAGACTCCTTAACATAAGAGGGAAGCATGAAGCATCCTGGAGACAGGGGAGAAGGAGGGGCAGGGAGACTTCACTGTTAAACCCTCAGTGTCTGGCACATAGAAGGGGCTTAACAAAGATTTGTTAAATGCATCTTAGAGGAGAACCATTCTACACAGACTGGGAAAGTTTTTAAAAATCTAGCAAAAAAAAAAGTTACCTGGGTTTTCAAAGAACAAGCAAGAATGAGCCATGCAGAGGGTATAGGAAGGGTATTTCAGATAGAGCAAGTAACAGGTGCAAGGACAGTGGGTGGACGGGATCATGCATCAAATCCTTGGATGGACTTTAAGGTTTGAATGGTCTGAAGACGTGATTTTCTGGTTGTCTATTGCTATCTAAAAAATTACCCCCAACTGGAGTAGCTTAAATCAATCATTTTGTTTCTATTGTAATTTTGAGGATAAGGAAGGTTGAAGGGCTTGGATGGATGGTTCACCTCTCACTCACTTGGCACCAGGTGGGGTAATTGGGGCTGATGGTCCACTTCCAAGATGGCTTCTTCATTGACATCTCTGGTATCTTGTGTTCCTTGGCTTCTCTTCCTGTCCACATGGTGTCTCATTATCCAGCATCACTCACTCTATGTGGTCTGTGTATCTCATGACATGGTAGACTCAAGGTAGCTGGGCTTCTTACATGGCAGCCAGGGCTTTCTCCAGAGCAAATATTCCAAAAGTGAGTGTTCCAAGCAGCTCAAATGGAAGCTTCAAAGCTTATTACCATCTGACTTTGAAAGTTTCAAAACATACTTTTTTTTTAGAACATACTTTTATATGTATTCTAATGATCAAGCAAGTCACTACGACCAGCCAAGATCCAAGAAGAGGACAGAAATACTTTGCTTGCTTAATTGAGGAAGGGCTTGCATACAAAAAGAAGGAAGAAATTTGACAGGAGTCGTCTTGGAGAAAGGCTTCCTCCTGGGTTTCAGGGGGAGAGGAACTGGGACCAGAGAACTGAGCCTGAAGGACTGGGAGCTACAAGCTAAGCAGTAAGCAATTTGCCCTGCACTCTGTGAGAGGCCATGGGAGGTTTTGAGCGGTGAGATGAAGTTAAGATAGTGCTATGGTCAGATTCACTCTAGAATTACTCACCTCTGACAGCTACGGAGAATGGGGTGCAGTGGGATGAGACTGGAGGCAGGAAGGAAAACTGAGATCTCTGTAGCCTTAAAGAGCAAGAGATTTGGGGGTGGGGGTGATGGGTACGGGCGTCATAGATTGAGAACATGAGGAAACTTCGAGTTATCTGAGAGCTCCTGTCACGTCTCCCCCACAACCAGAAACAGTCCCCCCTTCAAAATGGGAGAAGAAGGCATCATGCTCCATTCCTGGAACTGAGTGGGGGGTAAGTGGCAGCTGGCAACTGAGCTCGCCCTCAGAGGCTTAGTGGCCACGCCTATTGGGGTTGTTAGGTGCTGCCACTAAGGAGAACAAACAGGGCTGGTGTGAAGACCATTAGAAAAGGCCCTCAGAACAAAGACTCCATTTGGCAGCTGTTGCTCAGGGCTGAGTGATATAAACAAAAGGGTTTGTTAAGCAAACATGAAAGAAGGCTAATTGATGCAATTAAGGTGAAATTAAATAAAGGAAGGTTTTATCCTCAAGTTCATGGAAAATTTTTACACAGTTGTCACTGGAATAGTCATTTGGGGCTTTTAAATAAAGACAAGCACAGGATGTGGGAAATTGGCCCATTTGACCCTTAGGAGTGGACCAAATCAAGTGTGGCAATGTGGCCTTAACGTGCACAATTATTTGGCCCTGGCTGTGAAGGCTTGGGGTGGGCGGGGTTGTGAGTGGGTAGGACTGGGGAGAGATGGGACAGAGGCAGCCAACAGTTCAACAAGACCAGGCTCCCTTGGTTATCACACTGCTCCGTTTTGTTTACTTCCTGACGCCACTATCTGGGATTATCTCGTTCGTTGCACGGTTACTTGTTCACTGTCCTTCCCATTAGAACACACACACAATGGAGCTCTGGGTTTCTTTGCAACATAGCTTTGGAGATGCTATCTGGCTGGGTTAAGACCCCCCAACACTGAAAGTCAAAAGCAAATATCTGTACCTCGCTCTGACATCTGTCTCATGGAAAATTTACTCCTGAAATCAGTTCAAACATGTGCATCTTATTAACAAAGAATTACATCGTATAATTTCAAGCATTTTATTTATAACTGTTAACTTAATCCTCCTAATGATCCTGTGAGATTGGTATACTCTTATCCTCACTTTACAGGTGAGTGATAGCACAACAGAGAAGTCAATATAGTAAATCTTGAAGTCAAGTAGTGTAAATTACCCAACTTAGTCTTTCTTTTTCAAAATTCTTTTGCATTTTCTTATTAATTTTGAATCAGCTTCTCAACTTACACAGACAAGCGGGCTGGGAGTTTGTGTTAAATCTATAAATTAATTTGAGATGAATTCGTATTTTGACAATATTGATACCTCCGATCTGTGAAAAGGCACAGCCCATTTATTTAGCTATCTACTCTCTCAGCAACATTTTATTGATTTGAGTATCTTCACTGCTTATGTTACATTATACCTAAGTATTTTATTATTTTTGATACTGTTATGAATTAAATTACTTTCTTAATCTTGTTTTTGGAATGTTCATTGCTACTATTTAGATTTAGTATTTCTTCTTGAATAAGTTTTGATAACTTATCAAATTACTTCATAGGATATTTTTCTAAGAATTTGTCTATTTCTTATAAGTTGTTCAATTTATTTACATAAGTTCTTCATAGTATTCCTTATAATATTTTAATTTCTATAGGTTCTATAGTGACTTTTTACACTTTTATGTAGTTTATGTACACTTTTTTTTAAATTTTAATTTTTTCAATTACAGTTGGCATTCAATATTATATTAGTTTCAAGAGGGCAACATAGTGGTTAGGCATTTATGTAGCTTATGAAGTGATTCCCCCTGATAAAGTCAAGTACCCATCTAACATCATACCTAATTATTACAATATAATTGACTATATTCCCTATGTTATACTTCATATCCTCATGACTTTAGTGTAGTAATTTTATTCCTGATTTTAATACTCAGTTGTCTACTGCCTTTTTATTCTTGGTAGACATAGCATAAGTTTTATGAATTTTGTTGATCTTGGAAAAAATAAACTTTTAGTGCAATTGATATTTTTCTCTTTTCTATTTTATTGATTTCCACTTCAATCTTTATCTTTTCCTTCCTTCAATTTACCATGGATTTAATTTATTCTCCTTAATTGTTTCTTGGAGTAGATGCTTAGATTATTGATTTTTAATCTCTTTTTCTTAGAATATAAATATTTAAATCTACAGACTTTTCTCTTAGCACTGCTTTAACTGCCTACCATAAATTTTAATATGCATGTTCATTTTCTATCAGTTCAAGATATTTTCTAATTTCCTTTGTGATTTCTTCTTATATCATAGGATATTTATAAATGTCTTAATTTCCAAATGGTTAGTAATGTCCCATATTATTCTGTTGTTGATTTATAATGTAGCTCCATTATGGTCAGAAAACATCCATGTGATGATTTCAATTCTTTTACATTTATTAAGACCTTTTTTATGTTCTATCCAGGAGACCATTTTGTGGGTGCTTAGAAAGAATGTGTTCTATAAACATGTGTATCTCGGGAGTGAATGGTGGAGGAATAAAATGATAAATGAGATGCAGTTCTTGACCTTTAAAAGTTAAAATATTGCAGAGCAGTGGGTCTCAACTTGTGATAATTTTGCTCCCTGGGGGACATTTGGCAATGTCTGCAGGCACTTTTGGTTGTCACAACTAGGGGCATGTGCTACCTACCGATACCTAGTGGGTAGAAGCCAGGGATTCTGCTAAATATTCTGTGATGCACGGGACAGCCCAGGCCACAAAGAGTTATCAGGACCAAGACGTCAATAGTGCCAAGGTTCAGAACCCCTGTTGTAGAGGAAACAAAGAATGTGTAGTTATAATGCAAAGCCTCAGACAGTAATTTTCATGCTACGGGAATTAGTGCACTGTGGTTTAAATTAATCAACCCTTTAGCAGTCATCATCTGTCATGTTTATTTGTCTGTCTTTCCCACTAGACTGGGAACCTCATGAGTGTCGGGATCCACCCAAATCTTTATGGCAGTTAAAGGCAGAGGAAATGGAGTTCAACAGACTTGGATTTTAAACCCGTTTCTACACTCACTAGATATGTAACTTTGGGCTAGTTACTTGACCTCTCCAAGCCTCAATTTTTTTTTTCAGTTGTATAATCTAAATATTGTGCCTACCTGCTAAGATTGTTGTAATAAATAAATTAATCAAGGAAAACACTTGACACAGTCCTGGTACATCTAGTCATTATTTTATTGTTGCTATTGTTGCCTCCAGCACTGGCCCAGCGCTCTGCAAATAAGTGCAAACAAGGAACGGGCGCCTGAGTCTTCTCCTCTTGCTCTCCTTATTTCCGCAGTGCGGCACTGGCTCTAGAGAACGATTCTCACTGGGATGAAAACTGTCCCTTCTCATTCCCGGATCGAGTCTTAGTTTCCACAGAGGAGGTCATCTACAGAAGATAGACATGAGTCCAAACAGGATGAACGAAGACCAGACAAATAGAGGCTGGCCTCCATTGCATCCTTGAGACGCCTACCAGCCTGATATGAAATGGTCATGCGGGGAGGCCTTGAGGTTCATGCCCCAGGGAGCCCCATAATGCCATGCACAGGGTACCATGCTGGGCTGTCTTCCCAGTTTTGCTTCTGAGGAGCAGTTCTTTCCTCTAAATGGCCGCTACCTGCCATGATGCTCTCCACCCCTGAGTCATGGGCACTTCCTCCACACTGGGGACCTCTCACAGATATTCTTACTGCCTGTTAAGCAACATTTTTTTTTTTTGACCAGTGTTAAAAGGCTTTGGACCCCTCCCTAAGTACCTCACTTGTCTTTGTCTACTTCTGGACAGCCTGGCAAAGATCACAACCGTGAAGCAGTTGGCTAATTTTTAAAGTGGTGGGTGAGGACAAAGCTTTGACAGCCTGACTTCTTACCATGTTTGCCTTTGAGGGAGGTGTTTATAGTGAAAGAAAGGCTACCTCAAACTTCTAAAGAGCCCCTTGGTATATAAAGCAGGAGTTGCATGGTGCCTGAGAATTACTAACCAACGAGGAAAACACTGGGTGAAGATAAAGTTTAGAAGAGGGAGGGGCCAAGTCCATTTAACATAGAGTGTACGACTCCGTTTCTGGTTCCTAAGGTGTCCTGAGGTTAGCAAACATGTAAGGGCACAGACAAAACCTGAAGCCATTCTCCTTATCAAAATTTATTTATGGGTAATCAATTGATGTCCTTAATCCTCAAAACCAAAAAACAAAAAAGCCATTCTTTCCTTTATGGAGTTTCTCTATATATTAACCAGAAACTTGCCTTCCCTAATGACAATATACAGCAGAAATCAAGGCTAAGTAAGAACAAAATGATCTGGACTTCGAGGAGATAAGAATATGAGCAACAGGAGGCATTAAGAACAGAGTTGGCCTTATTTTGTAAAAATCATGAGAAGAATCTCCCATTTTCTTTTGTTTTAGCATTAGGGATTTAGAGCAAAAATTTCTTCTTTGTTGAACTTCATACCTAATAATGTAAATAGTAAAAACTAACATTTTTGAATGCTGAATACTTTTCTCAATCCTTTATGTATATAAATTAATTTCACTCACTCACTGAACAACTATTTCTTGACCATGTATTAGGAGCCAAGCACTGCTTTCTGGGCACGAACAGTGAACAAAACCCTCCAAGATCCCTCCCTTCATGGAACTTCCATTCTCTTGGAGAAGTCAATAAACAAATAAATAAACAGACTGGATAGGAGGTCAGAGGACAGAAATTACTGCTATTGAGAAAAAACAGAACTGGGCAGGAGAATAGATTTTGGTGTAGGAAGCTACCACTGCCAATCAAGCTCTCAGTGAGTGCCTCACTGAGAAGCTGTCATTTCACCAAAGACTTGAAGGAAAATCACAATTAATAACATGTAAATGTTCAATAAATAGATCAGTGTAATAAATATGACTTGATTTTGTCTTTCCAGCACCTTTCTTTCTGGAAATTACCCCATCCTATGTAATAGGCAGTAAAAATATGGTTCGCTTCTGCAAACACCAGGGAAGCCATGTGACTCAGGCTGGCTAACTGAGTACCTGATGCCTCTGGCCCAATAATTGATTTGGAGAAGGCGTTTTAATTCAAGTCAATCAAAGTGATCCCCAGAAAATTGCTGGAACCCTTAGACTGTACTTACTCTTTCTTTTCTGTGGTTACCAGTTGTAAGGATGATGCAAGGTGAGGACTGCCAGTGGTCATCTTTGCTACCAGGTGAAGAGAGCCTACCCGGGAATAAAACAGCCAATACAGAGAGATGAAAAGGGGGGAATAATGACCAGATGTCCCAGTTTTCCCAAGACAGAAGGATTTCCCAAGATGAGGAAACTTCAGTTTGCCGAACTGACCAGAATGGTTGGCCACCCTGGGATGGAGCCCTGCGGGTAGCATTTGATTACCTGGGTTTTGATGGGTTTGAAGTCTGTCTGTCTTTACACTGCTTAGTCATGGGGACCAATGAATTAACTTGGTTTTAGCAAGTTGAATGAGGTTTCAATCACTTGCAGTCTCCTGATCTCCAAATACAAGTGAAATTTCCATTAATCTGTGTGTTTTATTACAATTTCTATTTGATACAGTCACAAACGCTCAATGACCACCATTATTTTTAAATTTATATAACTCCCAGAACTTAGATTACCCAATAATTTCACCTTCTGTTTTTACAGATACCAAATCTGCATTTTATTCTACTACTGATTCTTACAGTTTAAGCTTCACAGCCACTATGAAAGAGAGGAAGAAAGAAAGAAAGAAAGAAAGAAAGAAAGAAAGAAAGAAAGAAAGAAAGAAAGAAAGAAAGAAAGAAAGAAAGAAAGAAAGAAAGAAAGCTTTTTCCACAAACATGTGCAAGAATAAAAGGCGAAAGAAGAATTTTGGAAGAAGAAATTTGGAAAAGGAAATGAACTAGGAAATGATCTAAATGTCAATCGATAGTAAAATGAATAAATACAGTTTGGTATATGCATGTAGAATACTATGTATCACTGAGACAACATAATAGTATGAATGAAGCTCCCAATAAAATTTCGAATGAAAGAAGCCAAACACACAATAAGTAAATAGGGTATGATCGCAACTATAGAAAGTTCAAAAAAAATTGATTGTTGTTAAAAGTCGGAATACTCTTGTGTGGGATGGTAAAATTGAAAGGGAACCTAGGGAGGATTTCTGGGAGCTGGCAATGTTGTGTCTTCATCTGGTTACTGATTACACAAGACAGTTCACTTGCGAAACTTCATTGATCTGTACAGCTGACTTGTGTACAATGGTATCTATGAATGTTATAATATAACAAACCATTTTTTAAAAAGCCAAACACTGGGAAATCAAATGCTTTTGTTTTCATAATCATTTTCTCTGAGATAAGCCTACTTTGGAAGACAAGAGCTAAGTATTGAGTCTCAGAGGTCCGCATTTCCTAGCTCTTTGATCCTGGACGAGTTACTTAACCTGTCTGTGCCTCAGCTTCCTGGTCAGTAAAATGGAGATAATAATAGTTCTCTTCTCTTAAGGTTGCTGGGGAGATTAAATGAGATAATAGGTATCTAGTGGTTTAGGTGCTTAGGAAAAACTCAGTGGATACGAATTGCTGCTGTTGCTGCCATTTTTACCCAAACTTCTTTAGATAATGAATGACTCTTGCTCTAGGAAGTGGAAATATGAAATGATAATATATTTTAAAATACTGTCCTCTTATATCCTTAGAATCTGAGGCTTGATTTTTACAAAGTCCTCTTACCCCAGGTACTTGAGGTATTCTAATGAAGAAGAAAATAAGAGACAGGATACTCGTGCCTTGAGGGAAGTTCCTCCAGTCAGTAAGATCCTCAGTAATTGACTCCCAAATTAGAATCTAAGTGCACTTTCCGATGGTCTTTTCTTCAGAAAGATGGCACTAAGAAGATGCTTCAGAGAGAAGGCACTCGCTTGCTCTTGGAGTCAATGCATCCGTGATACGGTATTTTTGCTCGGTTATTTCTACCCCTGGGATTGCTTTACCTTTTGGGAATTAAAAACTGGCTCCATTCTTCTGTTTTCTTGGACATTTGCCAAGCTAATCTCTCAACATTGAAGAGTATTATGAAAGTTAAGCTGCATGAAAAGGAATAATAATTTTGTTCTACCTATAAGGCTCAGGGTCAGAACTACCTTTATAAATGTGTGTGTTTTTTTTGGCAGCTGCCAAATAGTTCCTAGCCACCATGACTTTACCCCCACCTTACCACATCATTGAGCTATTTATTCAATTTAGTTAGGTTAGCTGAGGAGCTGTGCCAAAAATTGCTATTAGGAAAAGCTAATCTTATTTACCCCAAAGCAACTAAAGGAGTCTCAAAGTGGTTTTTCTCTGAATTTCTCTTTGTCTTAAAAAAAAAAGTCTCCAAGTCTCAAATTTTTCTTCTCTTGTCGAAGCAAGAGGGGGGATACAACGTTCCAAAGAGGTTAAATCATTCAACTGTAGTTGGTGGTGGAGACAGAACAAAATTCCACCATAGCTCTCTCCATTTCTCAGATTTTAAGACTTGACTTTAAGTTTAAAAATAATAAGATAAGTAAAGCAGTGAAGAGTCGAAGATCTATCTCAGTTGCAAATCATACAGAAGTAAACATTATTTTGTGATTCTGCACTATGTCACATACAGTCAAGGGAACAATGGTCCCTTTGGATTACCCTAGAAGCAGTAGATGAGGGAGGGAGACCATGACTGCCTGACACAGGAAAAGGTATCTCCTAAGGTGCTTTTGACACCAACCCCAAATCCTTTCATTTTAATCTGTCTTCAGAAACTAAAGCATGTTAACAAAGACTGTTGAGCTTCAGGGTTCAGACTTGAGTTGTGCGAGTCCTTAGACCTGCCAACAAGAAGTTGTTCTTAATTTTAGTAATTTGATGAGCATGCCTGAGGGGGTCTGGGCTGCTGGAGTCGATCGCTACAACTGTTGCAGTAGGGGAGAGCTTTTCTCGCCAGCATGGGGCATTGATGTTATGCCAATTACGATGACTCAACTTCTCTATCATGGTAACTTGTCTTCTTCTGAGATTAGACTTTCCTTTCCAATTACCTTATTCATCCCCAATTCTTTCTGTATTGAAAAAATGTTCAGAAGGTTCTCTCTTTATTCCAGTCAACAAATATTACTCGCAAGCCTGAGAATGTATAGATTTCTCTAAAACCAAGGGGAAATGAAGCTCATCTTGGGAGCCCTCATACTTCCTGTGCATAGAGGGGTTAGAGTGAGGAATGTTGACCCTATTTTGTTTATCAGATGTCATTCCGTGCAATGAGGGAAAACTGTTGAACTACATTCACACAGACAACCAGTACCTATCCTACAGCCTGGGCTCTAAGGCACATAGACCTCAATCAATTACAAAATATGTAACTTTCATTAAGCAATTGAACATTTTTTAGCCTCAGTTTCCTCATTTTTAAAGTGGAAATAATAATAATAATAGCTGCATAGGGTTATTGTGAGGAACAGATGAGATCATGCATATAAGGCAGTGAGTGAATGCTGCCACTTTGTAAGCATTTAACACAGTCATCATGGTGTAACCATTCATTCTTCTGGAGGTGATTAGGTAAGAAAAAAATAATAGAAATATCTCCATTTTGCAGGGGCAGAGTAGACTGTGTTAGAAGAAAGTGATTTCCATCAACCAACCAATTTAGCTCCAGCTCAGGGGAGAGAGCTCACGTCTCCAGGTTCTTCATCCTTTTTTTCTTTGATATGGAGCCAAAACTTGACTGGGGCTTTATCCTCCTGCTAATGACAGCTCCAACCCAAGTCCTCAAAGGCCAAACTCAACCACTTTTCAGCTCTGAAACAAAATTGTGTTCCCCATTTTTGTTTTCTAAATACCCAGTGAGCCAATTTCTGCTGTTACTTTTCTCTGGGAATTGGCAAGATCTAATTTTAAATAGTCCTCAGTGGAAAGGGACACCAGCCTATGGATTCAGGGCTCTGGGTTTCCTTTTGAAAGGCAACCGAACAGAATGTCTCGAACTTCGGATCGGGCAGCGTACCACGTGTCTTGGTTTTCCCAGGACATCTCCATGTAGGAATGTAACCTCAGAGTAATTATTATTAACACCCCTTTTCACTCTCCAAACTGTCCCAATGTGAACTTTAAAACATGTGGTCACCTTAACCCTAGAGTCAGAATGTCCGGACTCAAATCCTAGACCTGCTGTGTGCTATTTACATGGCAAGTCACTCCATTGGCCTCGGTGCCCACTGCTATAAAATGGACATGATGATAATAATAGGGCCAGCCCTTGGTACTGTTGTGAGATTAAATGTGTTAATACCTATAAAATGCCCAGAATAACACCTATCCCATACTACGTGTTGTGTCAGGGTGAACCACTATTAAGCTCTTATCAGCAAAGTCAGTGGATACCCCAACCCAATTTAAAAATTTTTTAAATGAGAATGGAGTTTCTACCTTCCTTATGTTATAGAGTTCTTTCAGGGGCCAGAGAAAATATTATAATTAAAATATAGGAAACGATTTATGATTTAAGGATTATTGCTATTCTGGATGTATGAATAAAGCAGCGGCAATGATAAGGTATGGAAGAAAAAGCACCAAACAGGGTGTCAGAGAGGTGAAGTAATTTTTCCAGGCTCATCCAGCTAGTAAAAGGCTGGTTTGGGATGTAAGAAGCACTAAAACCTGAAGGTGAAAATCCTTGGATACCATGTCCTGCCTCAGTCAGCGCTACAGCCTCTGACAGTTTGATTTACCAGCTCTGATTGCCTGTCAGTGGGCTGGTTATCTTGACTGCCAGAGCTGTGCCAGCCTCCTGAATACCAGAGGCCATGGGAAATGTCCAGGCTTCACTGCGCGCTTGGCTTCTAGAGTTACCATCACCTTTGGCCGCATGCGCTTGCTTTTGCAGAACATCTTTTTTCCTAGAAGTCTGATGTGTTCTTGGATGCCACTGGCTGATAGCGGAGTCAGATAACAGCCCGGGAAGGCAGCCGACCTTTGCAGGACAGGAAGTGGGTGCCACCCAGCCAGCGGGGTGAGAATCAATGCATCTTTCAAACAGCACGTGGAGATGGAGGAAGTGGAAATCTCCAGGGAAGCAACGCTTCAGCAGCCAGGGCCGGGGGTCCGAAGAACTGTGAAAGCCCAGCCTGGAGCCAGAAATGAGACGAGAATGTGGTGAGAGCCCCCCGATGGGTCTTTCTGCTTCCAGGTTATAGCCCCTCTACCAAGACCCTTCCAACTGCATGTGATAGGAGCCCAACTCAAACTAGCTTTAAAAAAACTAGTTTAAATGGGTTTAAATAAAAACAGAAATGTTATTAGCTTAAGTAACTCCTGGATGGCTTTAGGTCAGTTGGATCCAGAATGTCAGAATTATTTCATCATTCTCTCTCCGCTCCCTCCCCGCTTCCTACCCCTACTCCACACCTCACCCCACCCCCATTCCCCACCCTGTTCTTTAGATAAGCTCTCTCAGAAGGAGGAAATTATGGCTACTGGCAGCTCCAGGTTTATCTCTTCTTAGGATGGAGGCTCTCATTCAACATCCACATCAATCCCTGTAAAGGACCCTGTTTCTGCTTGAGTCAGGGGTCTATAGGCAGAAATTGGAAGGCTGGGCCATGTGACTGGCAGCTCTGTAGAGTGTGACGGAGTGTTTTCCCAAAGGAAGTCATGTGGGGCCAAAGGGGAAAACGTGGTGGATGTCCATAGCCCGTCATACACTAGTCACAGCGCTGGTGGGCATGCAGAGCCCTAGCTGACTCCATGGCCTGTTCTGCGTCATTTCTCACCATCCGGACCCTCCTGCCATCCACCCTGGGCCCTAGACGCTGGGTTATGTGTGATTCAAATCAAGCGACACTGTTTCCCTCACCCTCCGGACTCTGATGCTTGCTGCTCCTCTCCCTGAATGCCTTACTTTCACAGTGTGCTCAGCTCCGTCCCAGAACTTTCTCTGACCCTCCCAGGCAAATGAAACACTGTCCTACGGCAATATGTACCTGGGTATCTTTTTTTATAGTAGTCGAAATTTTGGAGAAGTTCATATTTGCCTCTGAATTAGACCTGGGGTTATTGGGAGCAGGAATTCATTCTTGTCCTACGGATCTTTGGATGAGTAAACATGGCTCTGCAGTAGATACGGTTGTTCACCCAATCTCCACCCCTCCTTTCTTGGTACTGAGCCCTGACTTGCACTCTGTACCCAGCTAAACACTGACTTCCTCAGCCTTCCTTGTAGCCAGTGAGGGGCATATGACACAGTTTCCGGTCCCTGAGAACTGCTGGGGGACATGTCCTGGGGTGGCAAACAGCCTCATACAGCTTTTGCTTCCTTGTTAGGAGAGATCAGATAGAGTTGGCACTCCCTTTTCCTCCTTCTTTCCTGGCTTTGCTCACTTGATTTTGGGGACCGTAGCAGCCATCTTACAAACAAAAGGAAAAGGTCAAGTCTTTACAGGACAATTAGAGTTCTGTACCAATGCCTGCAGCCACCTTCCTCTAGATGTTAGGTCAAGACAGTTTTTCCCCCACCTCTGTGGTTTCCTGTTCATGTAGCAGACTTCGGATTGTATAACGCTCTTAGTTTTGTGTAAATCGTTGTGAAATAGGGAATTCAGGTGGCAGTGCCCACTCTGACTCCTCCGTTGGAGAAGTTGTGCAGTGCCTAGAAGATACATATGTCTCATTAGTAAGTAATTGTGGTGATTTAATCATTAAACTTTTTTCTTTTGATGTATGGGCACTATTTTTTTCGAACAACTGCTAAGTTGTTATGCTAACACATCAATGCTTGTTAAGTTGTATGAACCTCTCCACCCAATAGTAGAACCGTGAGGACACATTACAGATGCCTTTACTGAGAAAGCTTGGGAACCTCTGACTTAAAAAATGAATAAAAATAGTGAGAGATTTACTTGTGCAGAGTGGAATGAGGAGGTCATTTAAAGAATAGTAGAGCTATCCTCTTTTATTCTTCCTCTTAAGAAGGAAAGTCTTCCTCTTTTAAAGGGACTCCTGGATGATTCTTCTTTTTTTAAATGCCAGATCCTCACAGTTGTATTCCTTGCCACTGTGTTTATGTGACCACGAGCTTATGCTGCCGTTTCTGTGAAGAAAATGTCTCCTGCTTTCACCGGTGCTGTCCGTTCCCCCCGTCACAGCTCCCTGAGACGCGCAACTTTTCCACCAAGTGCCCTGTGACTAAGAGGAAGCACGTGATTTTGTACCTTCTTCCTTATCTTCTTAAACTCAGGAACATGAGCACAGCAATGATAGGCTGATGAGCTCGGGTTGTACTGATGACTTCAACTCTTACTGTGATTGTATGTTTTCCTACCTAGTAAAAAAGTCTTTATTTCAGCCTGTAAACTCTTGCGTGAGGGCGTGAATCAACACAAAGCCAAGCTCATTTATAAAAATTCAACAGCTATTTATTAAGGACCTACTATGTGTCAAGCACATCCTTTCCAATGACTGGTTTGCCAAGTCCTTGCCTTCCTCTTGGCATCCAGGGCTGTGCCATAGGCTGTGTATGCCATGTCCCACCCCACTCCAGGAATGTGACACACAGGCAGCCAAGGTAATGGAATGTCCTGGGGGCTGTGCATTACAGCAGCCCTGCTAGACGCTTTAGCTGTGCAATTTCTAGTGAATAGGAGATCATTCAAGACCACTGAACACAGCAAAGTTTAGGCTCTGGTTCCAAATCCCAGCAGCCATTTACCTGCAGTGTCACTCAGTGCTCTGAGCTTCTTCTCCCTCCCTTGGAAAAGAGGGATTCTGGAGCCTCAGAGGACTATAGTGAGGATTAAGGAAAGTAACATATATTGGATGTGAAGAGTTCTCAGCACCACAGTCAGCACCCAGAAAAGACTTGATATGTAACAATTATTATCTGCATTGTTGATCCATATTTGACAAAATTAATATGGCGGGGGGATCTTTTTGGGAAGGAGTAATTCAAGACAGCAATGTAATCTTCTCCCTTGTTAGTGTGGGTCTGTTGGCTCACTGCTGCGTCCCAGAGTAGCCAGATGTTAGCATGTAGTAGGTGGTCAATATATGTATTAAATCTTGTATGTTCATAGTCCTCTATGTTTCTAAACATGATCACACTTGAACTTTAAGGCAATTCTGGTAGTAATTGTGACAGAAGAAATATAAGAAGGACCTAATACTAATGGATGTATTGCTAGATTTTTTTGGTATTGTGCTTTATACGCATTATTTCACTTAATAGTCAATGCAGCCTTTGAGCCCCATACTGTGGAGAAGGAGACTGGGGCTTCCAGAGGCTCAGTTATTTCTTCAAAGTTGCCCAGCTAGCAAGGGACTCAACTAGCTAGTGACCGAACGGGAGCAGCTTACCGTTCTGTAAGTACACATGGCAGCAAAAGCTAAGGCCTGAGATGCAGAGAGTCAGAGGACAGGGGCAAAGGCACCTTCCTAGGGAGCCCATGAGCTGTTCATTATTCTTGACATCTGGACAAATTGTTTGGCTGTAGCTTTACGCTGGAACATTTTCTGGCCAAATCTGAAAATGAAGAAAACAAAAGAACTCAGGTTCTTTGTACAACATCTGGGAGGGTGGGGTCTATATGTAAGACTAGCATTATGATTGTACAGTGGGCTCAACCCAAACACGTGACACATGTAGCCAAGTCCACCCAGTGTCATGACATGGCCCCAAGAACACAGGTGTAGAGAGCTGAATGAAAGCATGAGCCCTGGAATCAGGCTGACTGGGTTCAAGTCCTGGCTCCACCACTTAGAAGCTTGAGTAGTCACTTAACCAGCCTGGGATTTAGTTCCCTCACATGTAAAGTAGGATCATAAAAATAAGTAATTCACAATGGGGATGACTCTCACAAGCATCATGGTAAGTGAAAGAAGCCAGAGCAACACCAAGAAAAAGCTACATGCTGTGTGATTCCCTTAATGTGACATTCTGGAAAAGAACATAAACCAGTTAGTGGGACACCTAGGGGTGGAGGGGTAGGGTTGATTAAAAGGCAGCATGAGCATTCTTTCAGGAGTAATGTAAATATTTGATAGTTTGGTTGTGGTGTGGTTATATATTTGTCAAAGCTTACCATATTGTACACCCAAAGAGTGTCTATTCTACTGTATTCACATCTCAGGAAAACTAATGTATGTAAAATGAGTATTCCATGGATTCTCATCATTAAATTCAATAACACCTATAAGGCACTTGCAGCAACAGCTGGGAGAGAGGCAGCTGAGGTGTGCATCTGTTGTTCTTTCCAAGTCAACTCATTCAAGCAAGCACATCTCGGAAAGCCAACTAGAATTCCACGGAATGTGGGTTGAAAAAAAAGAAAAAGAAAAATTCTTCATGAATTCTTAAGTTTTGCAATTTGTCACTTAATGGAAGATGACAAAGGAAATATTAAATTCATTGGAAAAATGCATAATCTTTTAATGAACCATTTTTATTTATTCCTTTTTGCTTTTTTGTGTGTTTTTCCCATTACCATTTATCTCTTTTGTACTTCCTTCCCCCCACCATCAGCGCCCTGTTCTCCATGTCCGTGAGTCCTTTTTCATTTTTGCCTGATGCCTCCACCTCCTAACCACCCCCTTCATTGCTGTCATCCTGCTCTCTGTCACTGAGTCTGTCCCTATTTTGTTCATTAGTGCAGTTTGTTCGTTAGATTCCACATATGACTGAAATCATATGGTATTTATCTTTCTCTGACTGGCTTATTTCACTTAGTATAATATTCTCCAGGTCTATCCATACTGTCTAATGTGCCATTAAAAGACTGGCACATTATCACCAAAGTGAAAAATAGACGCAGATAATGAATTAAAATGGCAGTTTAATCTGCAGTGTCTTCTGGCTGTGCATAAATAAATATTTACCTAAGAGGGTAAAAAATTCTCGGGCCAAATATTCAGGCTACTTTCTCCCTTCTTCTAGAATCAACCTAAAGTTGCTTGATTTCTGAAATTCCTGAAATTGCGTTTGTCTGCACATTCTGATGTTAGCCACTCTAGGCACATAAACCTGACCCAGACATCTCAGTGGGATGGGTTTGGACCAATATTCAGTTGTCGGTAAACTATTGTCCTGCAACCTCATGAGGCTGAGATCTTGAAACTTGAGGCTGAACTTCACTCCTGCCACCAACGCCAGGGTGACCTTGGGCAATACTCTTAAATCTCGGAACTTTAGTTTCCTCAGCTGCAAATTCAAGGAGTAAGAACAGATGATTAGCTAAACCCTTTACTCTCCAACTTCTAGAATTCTATAAACCCTGACTAGAGAGGCAGACATGCTTTGTCACCTTTCGATGTCTACCAGCAATGAATATTCTGTGGACCAGAATTTCTTAGGTATAAAATGGGATAATAATACCCAACTCCAGAGATTTTTTGAAGAGCAAATGAAATTATGTGTGTGAAAGCTCCTAATATAGTTTCTGAAGCAATAATTTGGCCTCCTTTCCTCTCTTCTTCTAATTCATTTTTTTCCTTCCTCCCTTTTTTCCTTTTAGTATAATAGACTTCTGTCTAATCTTAAAAAATCATATTCTTGTTCCATTTATTCAGAAAGCACAGCTGGTGTTGAACCTGTGCATTCATAGTGCCATATGCCTGGTACTGTTGCCTGGTGAAGGTGTTGTTTATTCATGAGAAGAGAGTTTAAATAAACTTGCAATTATAAAAGGGTAAAAATAACTCTGAATGCTGAAAATGATCTCTTGCTTTTTTAGATACCTTAACAGATTTTCTGAAGATTTCTTTACCCCTATTATTCACCTCATTCATTCATTTATTCATTCCACATCGTTTTTCATCCCTTCTATGTGCCAGGCACAGTGTTAGGTATTAGGGATACAGAAATGAACTGGACATTACCTTTATTTTAAAAAATTTTTGTCCTATTTTTTCCATTACCATTTAGTTCCCTTAAAACCCCTCCCCCGTGCAATCACTATACTGTTTTCTATGTCCATGAGTCCTTTTTCCTTTTTGCTTCATTCTTCCACCCTCTACACTCCCCCTGCTTAGCTGTCATCCTGCTCTCCATCTATGAGACTATTTTGCTTCTTAGTTCAGTTTGTTCATTAGATTCCATATATGAGTGAAATCAGATGGTATTTGTCCTTCTCTGACTGGCTATTTCACTTAGCAGAATGCCCTCCAGGTCCATCCTTACTGTCACAAAGGATAAAACTTTCTTTTTTATGGCCAAGTAGTAAATGTCCCATAGTTTTTATCCACTGGATGTGGAGAAAGGGAAACCCTTTTGCATTGTTGGTGGGAATGCAGATTGGTGCAACCACTGTGGAAAGCAGTATGGAGATACCTCAAAAAATTAAAAATTGACCTTTCTTCGACCTAGCTATCCCACTTCTGGGAATATATCCAAAGGAACACAAAACACTGATTCAAAAGAACATAAGCACCTCTATGTTCATTGCAACATTATTTACAATTACTGAGATATGGGAATAGCCCAAGTGTCCATCAGTAGATGAGTGGATAAAACAACTATGGGACATTTACACAATAGAATACTACTCATCCATAAAAAAGAAAATTTTACCCTTTGTGACAGTATGGATGGACCTGGAGAACACTATGCTAAGTGAAATAAACCACTCAGAGAAAGACAAATACCATACGATTTCACTCATATATGGAATCTAATGAACAAACTGAACTAACAAGGAAAATGGGGACGAACTCACAGATTAAGAGCAGAATGACAGCTGGTGCTGGGGGAGGGTGGAGGGATTGAGCAAAAAGGGAAAAGGGCTCATGGACACGGACCACAGTGTGGTGACTGTCAGGGAGGTCGGGGGTATGAGGTGACTAAATGGCTATGGAAAAAAATACAATAAAGATTAAACTTTTAGCAAAAAGAAGAGAACAGCATGCATGAAGGTCTGAGTATGTGCACGTGTAATAACCCTGTATAATCTGGAAACTACATCCAGGTCATGATGGTAGGAGTGTAGAGAACAGTATGATGGACCCAATGAGAAAAGGAGCTGGAAGTCCCAGACGGGTTCTCTTTAAGCAAATGCTTGTCTACTCAGGAAGGGAGGACATCGGATAATGCACAATTGTCAATGACAACAAAAGAACAACTCACTGAGTCCCAACTCAACTGCCAACCATTCACACTGGCATGGTCATTGCTCTGTTGTATCGATGGGTCTAGATATGGTTCTTCAGGGTTTTCAGGGACTCGACCACAATTGGATCGATTTTTTTTTTCTAAATCAGGTCATAGTCATTAGAGACAGCATGAGATAGAAGTCATTTGTTTAAATTCCAACACTGTGGAAATGGGGTCAGATATTTTACTGTCTACAAGTTCATTGCTCAAGTTCAAGGTTAGGAGTCACAGATTAAGAAATACATTTTCTATGAGATGATGACTCAGAATTTTCTAGTAAAATGAATTGTCGATAGGGAGTCAAGAGTTATCAAAAACCTAAAATGTGCTAAGTGCTTTGTAGCCTTCTCAGCACCCTGCATGACATCCACCTGCTCGCCTCCTGCTTCCAGCAGCGGTGCTCCTCCCACTATACCACCTGGCCTCTAGCAGATCTTCCCAAAGGGCCTTGGGCAGGTCATTGAGCTTCTAAAGAGCCAAAATGAAAAGAGAGTGATGAGAAGAGAATGGTCTTTTCCTTCTGTTCTCACACCTCGTTGAGGCCACTGACACACAAACACCCAGAGTTCCAGCTTTAGATTCAGGTGAGGAAAAAAGTTCAGGCCTTGCAGCTAATGAAAGAGCAATGCTAGACTATTGCAAACCTACAAAACCAAAAGAGGCATCTCAGACATTTTTGACTCCTAGTCTAAGGTGGAAAGAGGGAGAGAAAAGAATATATTTGCAGATACAGTAACATTTTGGGACAAATGCAGATGAGAAAGAAAGCAGCAAAAGAGAAAAATTTCTTCTCTTTCAGAACCTATTTTCTCTTTCCTATTTTAAGAAGAGGTTCTTCCCCATTCTCTTTTTTTCTGCCTTCACTCTTTCATTCCTTCCACGTTCCTTTATTTCTTGCTTTTATTCCTCTTTTTTCTCCCTCTTCCCTTTTCTTTCTTGTTGTTGCTTCTGTTTCTTCAATCTCTTTCTTATAGTTCAAACTAAAATACCAGCCCTAATCCCTGAGAAGCGGCTCTGTTGTCCCTGCCATGGCATTGCACAACTTGTGGTGTGGCTTCATGCCACCATTAGCTTGGCTGCAAGGTTTTACGTGGCCAAGGAACATCTTGTACAATGCCACTTTTTATCAAAACCAAATAGCATAACAATGCACACAGGGCCCCGTTCACATCAACCTCATAAGATTTCACAATGATAAAAATGCTGAGGCTGAAATATAAAATCCATCTCTATTTGAAAAAAATAATAACCCCATTCCTCTCCTGGCTCTCCCCCTACCCCACGCCCACCCCAGGGCCCTTCCTGAAGCCCCCACTCCTCCTCCACTTGCTCACCTCTCCACCCTCTTGTCATTAAATGCTTTCTTTGGCCTCCGACTGTTCAGGTTTCACCAGTCTGGTGACCCATTAGGATGGGGTTGCACCACACTGGGGTGGGGCTGGAGGGGAAGGAGGGAAATGGCTTGAGTCGGAAGCCCCACCGAAGCTGGGTTCGACTTCTCTGCTAATGGTCCCCATAATCCTGTCTTAGAGATGGGTGTTCTCCTGTTGGAGTCAGAACAAGAAAAGGGGGGAGGAGCATCTGCAGATGTGAGTGCGCTTCGACCCCTGGTTCCAGAGGTGCCCGGCCCTGCTCATCAGCTTGGAGGTGTCCTTAGCCAAGGACTTCCACGGAGAGGAGCAGGAGTCAGGAAAGCCGTGACTGGACAGCCCAGGGTCAATGACATAGACCAGGCTGGCGTGGCATTACATGGACATGGTAATAGATTAGGGAAGCATCCGTGAAGGGATGGCCTTTCCCTCACTGACCCCCTCCCAAATGATTCACAGCAACAGGGTTAAAAGGGACTCAGACCTCCCCCGGCCTTGACATATCCTGACATTAATCTCTCAGGCAAGTCATAGGGCTTCCAACAGGAAGTAGTCATGCTGTCTCCCTGAGCATGGAATCAGGGTCTTCAACTCTGGGGAAGCAGGAGGGAGAGCTGGAAATGAAGGCGACTTGCTTAAGGCTCACGAGAAGAATAATTCCCCAGTGAGGAAGTCCATGTTCTTCCTCCTAAAGCTCGAGACCAAGTCTCTCTGCCTATCTAGTTTGTGGACTTCATTCATTCATTCATTCAAGGAATAACCTTTGGGTTTCTGCTGCATATGGGCACTATTCTAGGCACCAGAGGTAATGAAATTTATGTAAGACAAAGTCCCCTCTTTCATGGCGGAGAAAGAGGTATACAATAAAGAAATAAGTAAAATAAAAGAAACCAGTTCAGCTAGGGATAAATGCTGTGAAGTTTTTCTCCAGCAAAAAAAAAAAAAAAAAAAGAATATGAGAAAGAAACAAACATGGGAAATATGTGACTACTTTAAATTAGGGTGGACACATGCCTTCTTTGAAGAGGCAATATTGAGGTGAGACCCTGTGAGGAGAAAGAGGCAGCAAAGAGCATTCCAGACATAGGGGGGAGAAAGGCTTGAAGGTAGTGTAAGCCTGGTATGTTGGAGAAGCACAGCGAAGTTTCATTGAGGCTGGAGTGAGTGACAGGGGTGTGGAGGGTGTGCCAGGAGGCCATGGAGGCAGGGCCCACCTCCAGGCTCCTTCCTGCCCATCCCCCACCCCGCGCCTCCGCGGGGACCAGCACAGGACCCTGCCCCTTACCCTGTGCCTGGGCTTCTCCAGCTAAAGCGTATTCGGCGCTGGGTTGGAAAGCCTCTCCTTTCTGTTGTGTGGAGGGGAACTGAGCGCCACACAGCCTCCCCAGGGAAAAGCCAGCCCCTACCTCCTCACCCAGGCATGAAGCACTGAGATTAGTGAGCCATTTCTCTGGGTGTCAGCCCTTGGGTGTGAGACTTAAACTCTTAATTCCAAGCCATTACGACATGGGTATCCGATTGCTGCTGATGTCTTCAAATGGCTTGCGTATGTATGCCAGACATTTTGTCAATGAAGGATTTCTTTCCTGGCTTTGGTTTCAAGTTAGTGTGGTGTTT